>CAVLJG010000006.1:46818196-47172602 GCA_963669975.1 Acanthoscelides obtectus | reverse complement strand
GGTCTCAAAACTTCCAAAATCCGCCACCAGAGGCGCTGGCGTCGCGCGCCATTGACAGGTTGTTGGACGGAATCTGTAATCATGAGTTGGGGATTCCGCCGCTAGATGGCGCTGTCAAACCAAACGGAATCTGTGTGTCATTGGACACCATGCGTCATTGGGCATCTCACGCATAGATGGCGTTACACGTCATCTGTCATACGTCATTGGACACCTGTCATTGATGGGTTGGGCATCTCGCGCATAGATGGCGCCGATTTGTTTGGCGCTGTACAAACCAAACGGAATCTATGTGTCATTGGACAGCTGCCATTGATGGGTTGGGCATCTCGCGCATAGATGGCGCCGATGTCGCACCTGTCTGGTGTTGGCGTGGATTACGGGGGGCAACGTGTATACAGGGGTGCATCGAAAAATAGCGGATCGATGGACCGACGGTATATCGTTAAATCGTATATAGCAAGGCGTGACCTAAATAGCGTGGTGGGCTCCTCTGGTCGGTCGGTCGGTCGGTCAGAATGTCTCATAACCTGTATACGATGTACTGTTATTATTATACAGGATGATACCGTTCAAAATGAAAATAGTATAGACATTCTGACAATTATTTCGCAAACCAGAGGTATTTTCAATAAAACTACAATAATACGTTTAATATTTTATTGAAAATAGAAAAAACTACATAGGTAATATGATATTTGAAAACCAGTGGCGTAGACGTTCAACATTTCTCTGGGTACAGGAAAATTGTCCGTTGGTGTGGCATGGATTGGAATCAGCAACAAAGTTTCCAGTAGCACACGGTGTACCATCATACTTGCAAACATCAATAATGTTGGGAAAAACACCAAAAATGTGACATTTCTTGAGTAAAAAGTTTGCTTTCTGTTCTCCACGAACGTAGACATAGTCAGCCGCATATATCACCTTATTTTTAATTATTTCATTTAACTTGGAATATTTAACGTCGCCGGAAGAATATTTAAGCCCATGGAAATTCTTCTCCAAGTAAGCGACAGTTTTCTTGTCTTTAGTATTTAATGTAGAAAAAGGTTGCGGAGGTGTAAAGATGTAATGACTTTTCTTGAAACCAATTTCGATACATAGTTCTTTAGGTACGAATAATCCGTCAACTGTAAAGCCTTGAATGTCAACAAACGCGATCCTCATGATGTCTGATGCGGAACTGAGAGTCCTTCGTTGCTTACGAGATGGTTTTAATAACTTCGGTGAGGGGGAAGTACTCGATTAAGCAGTCATGTATAATGATGCAGTAGGCCTTGGTATTGGTTGGAAAGCCAGTATCGGCTTCGATATCCAATCTAACATCAACAGTTGATGATTTCATGTGTTTCCTCTTGTTTGGAACAGTCAATAACAAACAAAGCGCGATTTTTAAAAGCGGTATAATCTAAAAGACATCTCTTCAGAGGAGAAGAAGAAGTTTGTATAGCTGGTTTGAAAGTCGCTATAGTTGAAATGAGCTTCAGTAAAGTGATTGTTTGCAAAGTCCAATTGCATACGTTCGTTGGATAGTATTCACCATTTAAAGATACTCGAATACTAGCAGCATTCACGTGATCAAACAGGGTAGGGTCTGAGGTTGCGACGTCACGTTTAACCGGTTTGGAAACATACTATAATGAAACGTGGTCTTTCGATTGCGGTGCTAGTTTTAACTGACCCATATTTCTCTTCTCGCATCTGCGGTAATTGCAGGCAGTTCATTCAGATCCCATTTTCTAAACGGTATAAGTATCGGCTTATCAGTTTGAATAGCTTTCAAAAGTTGTTCTTTCACATCATCACTCGGGTAATATGTTTGATTTTCAGTTCCATGCTTTCAATAGTTATTTTCGCTGTCGTCGTCGTTCCAGTTTTTCCTTGATAATGATACAATCGTTATCGTTTCTAGCTCTCACAAATCTGAGAGTTTGTCTGCCACACGTAATCATAGGATAATCATTGAAATGTTGAAAATATGGTTAAGCGCAGTGTAGCAAGCTAAAAGACTTGTTATGTGTTGACGCCATTATAGGTGTTGAAGGATAGTTCCATCCAGCCTATAGCCATATGATTTGAGTCTTCCTCACTGTAACATACGTAAGCTCGGACAGTACTTACAATACCAGGATCACGTACTGTTTCAACTTCTCTAGCGGATTCACTGTAGTGCAAGAGTCAAATAGGAAGGCACCAAAGTTTGGAGCTAAAGATACATCTCCTGCTCCTCCTCCAGTTATTTCAACTTTCCCTTTGATAGATAGAAGGGAAGCGTTCATTGCAAAGAACGAATCTACTTGATTGATGCTAAATTCCACAACATCATTACAATTAAATGACTTGATGAACGGCGTATAAGATCTATACTCAGCCTTGCGAATAGATTCATCGAATGCTGGAGATCGATATAGATCAAACATCGGAGAAGTATGTGATGCTGCTGCTGCTGCCTCCTCAGTTTTTCTCTTTTTGTACATGATTCTTGTTGTTGTTGACATGATATCCAAGTGAGCGTAGAAACAGGATATTTGATGTAGTTAGTAGTAGATGTCGTCACTTAGGTGCTTGGGGTAATACTGAAGTTGCCTTGGAAGCACCACTATGTCTTATAATCACTAATCCCATCTGCGCTTCGCTCTCAACTCCAACACAAGAGTACTAGTTCACCTTGAAGTTTACAGGACGACCGTCTTGATCTAAAGCCAACACTGTGATGTTGGTTATTTCTTGTTTCGGTATAACAGGTAGATATAGTAAATTTACAGGTGTTTCGACTATAGCGTATCCAGGATCGGCTGTCACAGCAAATTCGTAGATCGTGTGTGCAGGCGTGTCTCCGTCAAAGGCTCCCGACGTAATGTTAGCATCAAAGTGTATGGTTGATACTTTTATTATGTTTACAGGTAAATCAGAAGAATGCTTTTGACCAGGATTAAGAACTTTTTTCGAGAATCCCAATAGATGTCCAAGATTATTCGGTTCTGTAAAAACTATTTTATAATACTTGCTAAAGATTTCACATTGCAGTGTATTATTGTTAGGTTTTAGAGAAAAATAATCATCCGGAGGAGCAACTTCATTTTCAAGATTCATTTGCGTTCGTATAAATGTTTCTATGTCGGTAATTTCATAACAACCTGTCGGAAACTCGATGACTTTTAATTGACCACCACCACCTATCCGGTCGATATAATAAAATTTATCTCCTTTTCAATATTCGGTATGGAATTGTATGAAGTAAAAGACCTAAGCGCCAATTCATAATCTTTTTTCGGATCCAACACTATCGGTGTTGAAGGACGAAATGAAAATATATGAGTAGTGCTATTGACTCTCAACAACTGCGACATGATGAATGAAAAAATATAGCTGTGTACTAAGCATTTATTCAAGTTTTTTTTTTGTTTATTTTCGAATGGATAATTTACAGAAATAACAATTTGCTTGAGCAGTAGCCGGTCCATCCCAATGTGTTGTCCAATCAGGTCTGTTGTAGTGAACATAGCATGGAAGTCGTATTTGAAGATCAAAATTGGATGTGTATTCTGCAGGCAGTTTGTGCCATATACTCAATAATTCTGCAGGTCTCACATTGCTTATTAAATATTCCAGCGGCGGAATATTCTTCTCAAACTCTTCTAATGTAAATTCCGATAATGTTTATTATCCATCGTTGTTGTTGTTGTTATTGTTATTGTATAGAAATTTCAAACACAATTGTCCGCAATTAACTTGATTATAAGTTGGTAAGGATCGTTGTTGTAGAAATTTTAGCGTTTTTCAGATATCGAACAAGTTCCTGTGGAGGCTTCAGGTTACCAAATGAATCGAAATACTCAACGTTGTTGTTTATTTTTTTATAAGCTACCCAATGAGTTCCGTTGTTTTGTGAAATATCTAAGTTCACGACGGCGCATTCTCTTTTACGTGGACCGTCTCGTGGTAAAGTGTCACGCATGAAGACACCTCGGAAATGAGGTATGTTCAAGAGCTTCGCATATTGCTTTATTTCATAATCATAAAGCGCTTTCTTGGGTAGCTTGATGTTTAGTTTTTTTGAGTTTTTTTTTTGAGGAACAACCCATAACCACCTTTAGCATTTTTCTCAAATACAATCCTTTGCCCAAAGACTCCATAGCTTTGTTATGGCGATGGTCTTCCTCCAATTTCTTTTGTGCATTCTTGGCATCAACGACCGTTTTGGCCACACCTGCAGCTCCCCCTGCGAGCGCCCCCAAGGCACTTAATCCGGCGAAAAGGGGGATCAAGGGTAGGAATCCCCCAGATTTTCCTTCGATCGGAATTATTCTCGGTAGTCGAACTTTATGTTTTCCACCTGCACTCTTCACCGCTAATCTTGCCGCTTTAAGAGCAACCAATGCAGACTTTTTTAATGTCGTGGTGGTGGGAGCATTTTTCTTCAAGGACTTTGTGATTTTCGTGAGAACACCTCGTCGAAAAGATGAGTTCTTCTGCCCCATACCCAATTTTCGCTTAACTTTCATTGCGGTAGTTGTTAGCCAAGCTGCAGTCTTTTCTCCTAGTGAAGCGTCAGGTGCTTTTACACGTTCCCAGGCTCGGTTCTCAAGAATCCAATCAGCTTTGTGTCTGTCTTTCAAATTTTTGTATAAGGCGTATGCAATATCGTGGTCTCTTGCAGCACGATCCAATGGGTTCTTTCCAGGATCTCCTCGTGCTAACCTCTTCTTTAATTTAGTCCCCGCTGAAAATATACATATACATGTGTGAGAATGAAAAAAAAATATCCTAATCTGTCGCACACTTACGTCCCAGGAACTGATACGAAGGTACGTGGAGTTCTATCGGAAGATTATTTATCAGAGAGTTTACAACACCTTCACCCTTGTACGTTAACATGAGAACTGTTGATGATGCGTTAGCAATATCTACATATATACTTTTACACATTCCTTATTCGAACGCCACACGATGAAGGTTGTTCAACAAGAGCAGTCATTACCCATTGATAACTTGGATTTTACAGCAAAAACTCAACATAGTAAACATGGTAAATTGTTACCGAATTCGTTTCGCGCTATCATCTGCGGACCAAGCGGATGTGGAAAAACGAACGTAATGCTGGCGCTGCTTTTCCATCCAAACGGTGCTAAGTTTAAAAATGTTTACGTTTATTCAAAATCGTTGTATCAACCAAAGTATCAACTGCTTCAAGAAGTGATTTCCGCTGCTAAGGGTGTTGGCTATTTCCCATTTAAGGATAACGAGGAAATTATAAGTCCAAGTAAGGCTAAAAATAGCTCTATATTCATATTTGACGACGTGTCGTGTGACGGTCAGCAGAAAATTCGAGAGTATTACTCCATGTGTCGTCATAAAGATATCGATGCTGCATATCTCTGCCAAACATACTCTAAAATTCCAAAACAGCTCATACGAGACAACTGTAACATTATAGTACTATTTAAGCAGGATGAAATTAATCTAAAACATATATTTGATGAGCATGTATCTCCAGATGTTACTTTTGATGAATTCAAAAAGATGTGTTCGGAATGTTGGGCAGAAAAGTACGGTACGTTAGTTATTGTTAAAGACTTTCCTCTTAATTATGGTCGATACAGAGTAGGATTTGATAAGTACATAAAATTGTAGGCTTATCATGTACGCCATCATTCAGTAACATGATGTCAAAGGACCAAGTTGCCGTTGCTAGTCATAAAAGAAAGATCGCAGAACTTGCTCGAGCTATACGTAAAAAGTATCTTACTTTAAAGTTAGGTCGAACTGCAGAAGATGAATCTATTAGAAAACTTTTCAAACCAATATCTGAACCTCTTAAGCAAATAGCTAAGACTCAGCAGCATCCTTCATTTATTATTAAAAAAGAGGAAAATTGAAACAGGATGATGATGATGATGATGATGTATTCACACAGAACCCAAACTATCTCAATTTAGAAGACGTGGCTTCAACTGATGAACAAGGTAATATACCGCCGAGACCTGAAACACCACCACTACCTGAAGAAATGCGTCCTGCTGATTTTTCACAAGAAGCAATAGAAGAATACTTAGATCAATATCCCCCAATAAGCCATAATTATTTACAAGATTTTTGGACACAAAACGATAAAATTGATAAAAATTATGGACCTATATATACCGACAACATTGGTTGGATGTTAGGTAAACGCCGAATTAAATTTGATAGAGCGACTGGCCAAATACAGATATTACCTGAGAGGACAAACTTAGCAGGTACATGGTTTCGTGGCACACCTGGGCTGTATCAACTTTTATTCTATAATGACCCAAACTATGCAGTTGCAGATTTACAACCCTATAAAAATCTATTGCAAAGTACCGGTGTTCATTTAGATTCGCTTGGACGCCTAAAAGGTTCGACAGGATTTAAATATAATCACATTATTAAGCCTCTCTTTAAAGATGTGCAGAAAAATAAAGGTACAATTGTCACACGATCAACATCTACAAAAATACGTAGTCCACTTAGTCGATCATTAACAAGATCCACTCCCTCAACAACAACAACAACAACAACAACAACAACATCATCAACATCAAAACCGCCAACAGGAAAAGGTATCGGTGATTACTTGACATACAACGAGGAACCAATCGAATACGTGTACTGGGATGATCCCAATGAATTAATCGATCGACTTAAACTCCTTATGGCATCTCAGGAAGCTGGCAATACGTCGCATGATAATGAAATAGTAGCCATCCTCAACGAGCTAAAAGAAGCTAATATAATACAGTAATCTAGTTCCTTGGTCTTTCATTTACACGATGAGTCTTGATAAATTCGGACGTCGCTTTGATAAACAAAAGACACTTCCGTATATGCGTACACCGCCAAAGTTAACACTACCCCATACTTCTGATGGAAATGTTGACTTCAAGAACGTAAAGTTGTGTAATATAAAAGATCCCACAGATAATTCAGATGCGGCAACTAAAAAATACGTAGATACTTCAGTGATTGATTTAAAAAAAATAACAGCAAAAACAGATCAAATAACAGAGTTTATTTCGAGAAATCCGCCTACTTCTGGTAAACATATGGCAACAAAAAAATATGTAGATGACTCTATTGCAAATATAACAACAAGAATAGAACAGGAGTTGGCTACAATTAAGTCTCATACCGATTTGACTCCAATACGGAAAAATATCATTGATTTATCCTCTGAATTACAACTTTTGCAAGGACGCACATCATATATATCATTGAAAACATTCGATCTTGCTAAGCGTATAAAGCCGATGGAACAACAATTTAAAGCGTTAAAACATGATGACGTACGCCAAGGAGAAGCTACAACTAGTTAACGAGCTGCACAAGCCTGCTCGAAAAAATTATCTAAGACGACGTACCATCATTAAAGGCTTAGACGATTTATGGCAGACGGACTTGGCTGAAATGCGACCTTATGCTCATCAAAATAAAAATTTCAAATTAATTCTCGTCGTAATCGATTCTTTTTCCAAGTTTATGTGGACTAGACCGTTAAAGACAAAGACGGGTGAGGAGATAACTCGTGCGTTTTCGGATATCCTCGCACATACGGAACGTACGCCGAAAAATCTACAATCTGATCAAGGTAAAGAATTTTACAATAGTAAATTTCAAACTTTAATGAAGAAGCATGATATTAATCATTATAGTACATATAGCATCAAGAAAGCGGCCATTGCTGAAAGAGCCATAAGGACGTTGAAAAATAAACTTTACAAATACTTTAGCTTAATGGGATCGTATAAATGGATTGATATATTACAAAGCATTACCAATGAATACAATGGAACACGTCATCAAACCATCGGATGTAAACCATCACAAATTAATAAATCCAACGAAAAATGTATCTTAAATCGAAAATATACTCATTTAAAAATCGCGGGCCCGCGTAAGTTTAAAGTTGGTGACATTGTACGCATCAGCAAAACCAAAATGCTATTCGACAAGGGATACGTTCCAAGCTGGACAACGGAATTATTTAAAGTTACTAAAATTAATATTACCAACCCTGCAACGTACATGCTCGAAGATATGCAAGGTGCACCGATCAAAGGAGCCTTTTATGACGAAGAATTACAGAAAACAGCCAATCCAGATGTTTATTTAGTTGAAAAAGTTTTACGTCGTAAAGGTAAAAAAATGTACGTCAAATGGCTTGGCCTTGATGCAAAACATAATAGTTGGATTGACAATGATGCGATCGTCTAGGTGTATGGGGTGGGGGGGTTTCTGCTAAAAGTGAGTTCTCAGTCGGTTGCAGTCAGTCAGTCAGTCAGTCAGGCAGCTAGTAAAAAAAAAATGGATACCAGTGGTAGTGGTTCAAGTTGCAGCGAGTTTGACCTCACCACCAGCAGCTCACACGAATCATCTGTAAACTACGACCGTGAGCTGGATGCTATTCTGGAAAGGTACGAAGAAGCGGCCAAGAACGAGGACCATTATCTGCTGTACACGCAGTTTCCAAATGGATCATACCAAATTGGATGCGGTCTAAGCCCAGCGAGATCATTTACTCCTGCTGTAATTGTGTGGAACTCATCACGGTTGAAACTATCTTTCAGTTCCTATGAGTGGGAACAATTAATCACCCAGCTCAATGTGGTAACGGTGAAGGAGACGGAGGAGCAGGAGGAGGAGAAGAACCTTCCTGACAAGTATGATCCTGTCGAAATCGAGTGCGGTGACTATTGCAGAATTCGACGACTAATCTATGATAGTACGAAAATTCTCGAAATAACCAAGCACAACATTAGTTTCTACCTCTCAGAAATGGACGTGAACGCTCTTTTAGAAGCAAATAATGAACTTTTAGTACCGTATATGTCTATGCTAGAAACTGTTGAATTTCCAAGCTATTATTATAATGCGCTTAAGATTGTTCGAGCTAGTTTTAATGATCAAAATTATACGTTTTCAGATGCTATTCAAAAATTGTATACATTTAAGCTCGTAGGCTGTACTTTACAACATATAGCGTTAGGACAACATATATTTTTCTATAGACATAGGATCGCTAATGATCTTGAACGATTTTAATAAAGTTTTTGTAAAAATGCATATCTGTCGTTTCATTATGATATACGTCACGTAACGTGACACGTGACGTGACGTGATACGTGACGTACGTGACGTGACACGTGACGCACGTGACGTGACACGTGACGCACGTGACGTGATACGTGACGCACGTGACGTGATACGTGACGCACGTGACGTGCACACTTTGTTCAAAAATACCAAAAAGATGTCTTGATAGCCCGAAGAACCGCGCCACAACATCAGAAGTAATGTTAGTATTATGTGTGTGCGTGTTTTTTTTTGTTTTTGAACACGCTAAGTTTTGAACTCCAACCACGCACTAACATTGCTTCTGATGTTGCACACCTCTGACGACTCAAGCTATCAGGACATCTTGTTGTTGTGAACTCTTCTTACTAGAAAAATCTAACGAAATCAATAAAACATTTTTTTATAAATATTCATTTATTAAATCTAATTACATACATGTTTGAAAAAAAATATATATATATATATATAAATGTTAGTACTACATACATGTTTGAAAAAAAATATATATTTAAATGTTAGTACAATAGATAGAGAGAAACTGGAGGACGGATGAACGCTTTTTATATATTTTTTTGTAATTTGTTTGCTGTGATGTTTTTTTAAAACTCAATATCGCTGTCTACATCAGATTCATCAAATCGGATTCGGATGTTATTTCTAGACCTATCATGTAAGGCATCTCTGCAAGATTCCTGGTCTTTTAGTTCAAACACTACGCTTTTAAAGCAGCTGTGACACCAATTATACTTTTTTTGGTATACGTTCAAAATAATGTCATGTGCATCGTGAACCTCGTGAGAATGGTCATAGCAGGCAAATAAACGTTTATTTAAAGTTTTATGTATTTCTTTAAATTTAGATAAACAATTTTTACATACGTGTAGGTAATATTGGTCCAGCCAATATCCACTTGTCCATAGACAGTAACTAGAATAATCTTCAAAAACATAACCCCAATCTGATTTTCCTAATATAGTGTGAATTAAATTTGGATCTATTTCTTTGTGACATCTAATAAAGTTAATTCCTGTATATGAAGAATCAATATCATTTTTGGCTTCTTTAATCATAGCGTGCCATTTATATAAAGGAAATTGTTTCACAATTTCCGTAGTTAATTTCCATGGTAGTGGAGACTGCTCCATGAATTCTACTGCTGATGATGTTATTGATTCGCAAATTTTTCTAACAGCTAACTCTGATAATGTTGGGGCATTCATCTATAACAAAAAAAAAACGCTATTATAAGATACTGTAATGCCCCCACGGAAGTGTGTCAAAACTGTTCGGAATTAAATAACGTTTGTCGTCATACGGACTTAAACTAATTTTTGACTGTTCAACAGAATATACGTTGTGTGCATACGACCTGATACAGCGTTGTGTAGCTGTTTTTTCCTTAAATTCTTTCAAACATTCAACATAATCCTCAAATGCAATTTTATTTTTAACAACATTGTACTTAACCCCTTTAGATTTTTTAACCACCTTCCCACCCTGCACCTTGTAACTATACATTTTGCTTCGAAGTCCAACAAAATGTGTCATAATTTTACCGTTATTTTCATCTTTCATTAGACCCGGCACCTTTTTGTTCTTACGCAGTATTTTATATATGTTATTTTCAGGATAATCCGAAGTATCAAATTTACTGGAATCAGCTTTAATGATCTCCTCATATGCATCCTCACATTGCAATTCGTAGATAAAACTGTCTGTGTCCATGTACATGAGCTTACACCTTTCTGCACCCATTTTTGGTAGCATATAGGTGTAATGAAAATCGTACATGACTAGTTTCGATAGGTCTAGAATTGCCTGCCCTACATACAGAGGTTTGTTAAACGTTATTTCAGCCTTGTTCAATTCGATAACCACCAGATTTTCCTCTAAAATTGTGCGACTGTGGAACCGAAAACTCGAAATCAAGTTTGCTGCCGCATAGCGACCACCCCAAGATTTAACGATTTTACATACGCGGTGCTTACGTATATTTTCCATGGTCTTACCGAATACTGCATTATTCATTAATTTAAAAAGATTTTTTTCGAAATCATTCCGGGCTGCAGCTCTACATCGAGTATTCAACTCGATGTAGGGTTTCAGCCAGGCTGCTTGTTTAAATTGTAAAATTTTATGGATTTTCGTTAACTTTAACCCATTAGCTAGCATTTGTTTTAAATTTTTATAGTGAACCGTGTACTCTTTTTTATCCGTAAGTGTTGCCATTAATTTCGGCAATTTTACCCCGCCGTCGCTGGGTGGTACGCTACGTTCTGCCGCAAACGGAAAATCTTTGTGTTTATCGTGCAGTTCTTGTGGGTACGATAGATCGACTTGTAGCACGTACCCTACGTCAGAGTCGTCGGGTATTGACATCACATCAAACGATGTTACATCATCTACCCATTTGAACCCTCCGTAGGGTAAGGGTTGCTGCATAGCATTCCCATATAAGCTATTCACATCCAGGTACATAAGGTACTTGGACGGCTTTTCAGGATCATATTCGGGCATATATTTATTGTTGGCCTCCGAAAATCGGTTGCTACACACCGAAATTCCACCTCTTATAGCATTTTCGTAAAACATCACCATATCTAGATCCTTTAGTAGTTCTAACTTACACCCAGTGTATTTGAGCATACAGTCCCACGTATATCCGGGCATTGTATAGTACCACGCAGGATCCAGACCATAGGTGGAGAAACATTTTTTACGCAATTGCTCAAAAACGTCGGCAAGAAGCAGAATATCTGTTTTTAAATATATATCAGAATACTCTCCTAATGTTTTAATGTTAAACTGTTGCCAAACAGATTGCGCATGAGCATACTTCTCGTCACTTACACTTTCATCGTTTAATTTATTGTAAAATTTTTCAATTGGGGGCAAAGTCGTTTCATTTAATTTTTTCAACGAATCAATGTAATCGTAACAGAAAACTCCTTTCTGTGTTAATAATTTGAATTTATCTTCATCTAAATTTTGAAATTCCCTTTGTAAAATTTTCTTTTCTGATTCTGCTAAAATTGCAGCTAATTCATCAAGAGACGCCCCCATAAATCGAAAAGGGTCTATAAACCGCAATTTAATGTTATTTTCATCTGAGTGCAGCGTAAAGGAGATGTATTTATCTTTGTTGATGGGAAGTAGACTTAAGCGACCTTTTTTACATAAATTCGAAATCATAAAGTGACTATCGTACCCACTTAAATTATGGAATATAACCGGCACAACAAACAATTTTCTAAAGTTCAGATTGCATGCTTGGTGTGCGTAACCTCTGAACTCTCCACTGAAATGGTTGTGATCTCTAACGATTATGTCTTTTTTTGTTTTTGAAAATCTCTTACCGCAAATATGACATGATGTTGCCTTACATGTGTCTAATTTTTCAATCATAGGTACGATTGTTTTTATTTTTGAGTTTACAAATTGCGCAACACCAGCCATACGATTTGCAAACCAATCCATACAATCTGCACCTCGATAGCTCTCGAAATAAGAAAGGCTATCATCATAGCTGCATTTTACATAGAAACCTGCACTATACGGAACGTGTTTTTGATATTTTATGGTTTTAGTTAAATTTACGACGCTACTTTCTTTATGATTTTCTAATTGACATTCAAAATCTGCATAAACAACAAAAGGAGTATTTTGTTGGTATGTAAAGTTTTTAAATTCAACGCAGCTCTCTTTAGGAAGGTTAATTTTATATTTATTAAATTTAGAACACAGTTTTTCATGTTCAACTAATTTATTTTGCTGATGGAAATAGTTCAGACATCTATCGCAAATAAATTTTTTCTCACGATGTTTATTTAACTGGCTACTAATAAGACGCGAAAGATTTTTAATCCAACAATAGTGATATTTAATTTCATCGATTGAATCATTATCTTCATTTGCTGGCGCTGGTGGAGGAGCATCATAATCATTTAAACGCGGATAATATTTATTTTGAGCTAAAAGTAAATTAACATGCGTATCCCGTTTATTTTCCGTTAATCTTGCTGGTACTACTATGTAAAATGATTTTTTTTCTGTTTCGATCAATTCTAAAGCGTAAACATTGACTGAAATGTTATTCATCTTTTCAAATTTTGAAATTTTTGTTAGCAGCATAGGACTATCTAAATTTTCTGTTTGTAAAACGTCAGTAAAGTGTGGATATGAGGAGGTTAGTTCTGCATGTCTTTTATTGCTAGGAGTCCGAAGAGCGCTTACAATGGCCCAGTAAAAGCAATTTTGATCTATATTTTTAATGTTTATACAAGCATTTTTCCTTATAATCGGTTCTGGTAGTCTAATATAAGATGAACCGTTTCCTAATTGATATTTACTGATATTAACAACTAAGGAAATAATTTTATTTAACGCAAATCCCGAATCTTTTTCAGCAAATTCCGATAATTCGTTTAAAAGTTTATCTTTAACATATATCTTAAACCACTCGTCTATTTGAGTTGATGTATCAATAATATGATTTTTAGTATTAATATATTTAATTCCCAAAATTTCATTATCCCCCGATTTCCTAATAAACTCCCCGCAAAATGTTGTATTTACTTTGAGCGCACAATGGGTGTTCAAAATATTCCTAATTTTCCTTTTAAAAACAACTACACAATCTGCTAAAAATTGATTCAAGTCCTTATGACGCAAATTAGCTATGGAACCGGTTTTTATTCTACTTTGAAAGCTCGATTCTACATTTTCCCATCTAACCCTCTGACCCAATGTTAAGTGAAGTCCTGCCCCAATATGTCTAGTTAAAATCAACTTTCTAAAATGTTTAAAATGCCCCAAATTTGTTTCTACTTTTCTACAGGTCCCTACAGATAATTTATTTTGCCTTCTACTACGAATTACCCGTTTACATAATCTAATTTGTTTTTCTATTCGTTTCAGCCACACTTCCGCGTCTCTGATTGTAAAATTATCAAATAAAATTTTCCGTAGACTAACAATTGATAGTAGAACACCGTCTGTTTGTTTGATGATCTTTTTAACCTTATTTGAAGACATTTGAAAAGACGACATTTTTTTTTTCAAGCAAACACATTACTCAAAAATATATAAAAATGCTCACCCTGTCCTCCTCCTGTTCTCTGCTTTGTTAATTTTCCACTATTTTGAATGATGCTAGCGGTCGGCTTTTCCCTACGTCCACTTCCCCTTGGAAGATGATCGAGTATTTTCCGTGAAAAAGTTCGTCGATGACCGGCTGGTACGTTTCCGTCACCCGCTGTGGTAGAAATAGCACTTCCGGTCCTAAATCTAGTAGCACGGCTTCCCCAAATTTCGACTTGACCACTTTAGCTGCTTGGATTGCAAATGGTGTCCCAACTGGTAGGTCCTTTAATTTTCTGATAGGTTTGCGGTCTACAATCGAAGACGCAGCATTAATTTTTGATAAATCCATCTATAAAAAAAATTGAGTCGTCTAACTATTTTGAAGCATAACACGAAAAAAAAAACAGTTGCACTTAGAGACATAAAAAAGATAAATATTAAATAAAATAGCACTTACTTTTTTTAAAATTTTCGCTCTCTCGTCTCTCTCGAAGCACTAATTGTACTGCGGTCGTTGTTGCAGCTTGCAGCGTTGTGCGTTAAGTGTGAAACAATGATGACTATTGCATGCGCTCGCTCAATATAAGTACGTAGTAGAGATGACACACGCGTGCATGAGATAATTGTATCGTAAATATGCATATTATATGCATCATATTCTCAGTACCATTTTTATCGAGAAAACTGCATGCGCTCGCTCAATATAAGTACGTAGTTGAGATGACACACGCGTGCATGAGATAATTGTATCGTAAATATGCATATTATATGCATCATATTCTCAGTACCATTTTTATCGAGAAAACAACATTCATTGCGGTTGCAGTATTTTTTATATAATTTCTTAGTAATACATGAATGTATCGTTTGTCCGGCGGAAATTCCAATTACAAGTTGCACATGAGAGTAGAATTTTAGAAATATAGAAATTCGTGTATGATTATTGTATATTTGCTGCCTAATTTTTTTTCAGTCAAGATTTTGATTGGGGGGTAAACGAATTTATATTTGCTATCTGAGATTTTTGACATCATTCTCTATCAAGATGTTGATGTGGGTAGACGTATTATTTTTTATTTCAACTTTCACATACGTGCTTTGCAACGATTTCTCCGAAAAAGACGCTATAGTATACCTAACTCAATATGAACATATCATCGATAATACAACAGATCTCTCTACTTTGCTAACTAACTTGCAAGAAAAGTATAATTTACCAGTGGATGGATTGTTGAATAATGCAACAATTGAATTTATGAATCGTCCGCGTTGTCAATACAGTGATGCTGAATTTAGAGCAAGTTTTCCATTTCGGAAACATGACCTGAAATGGTATTTCCCTCGAAACACACCTGCGGCCCAAAAAGATGCAGAAATGGCTTTTCAGATGTGGCAAAATGTTTCAAACTTAACATTTACAATGGTTACCAATCCCACTCTATATCCTCCTGATATTACTATAACCATGGTTAGCAAGACTCATTATTTTAGCGCAAACTGTATGGGTAATGATGAATGTCCATTGACATTAGATGATGCTGGCGGCGTTTTAGGACATGCATACTTTCCTGACTCTAGCGGCACCTGTAGAGAAATCCATTTAGATATAAATGAACGCTGGTATTTTGGAAATAATCCTAATATACCCAAAAATCAAACTAGTTTTCTTATGGTGTTGGTTCATGAAATTGGACATGCCCTCGGCATAGCACATAGTGCTTCTCCGAATGCTATTATGTTTGCCTTCTATCAGCATGAGATTCGTGGTCTAGATGTTGATGATATAAATGCAGTACAATATCTATATGGAAGAAAAAACAAATATGATTCAATCCCAACGTCTACCACCGCATCAGCAATACCAAAAACAACAACTATAAGATCTACAACTCGTAAGCAGCCGATCCTCAAAAATTTGTGTGATATTATTCCAGATTTTATGTTTTTAGCTATTGCTCCAGAGTTTTCAAATTACCGATTATATATTGCACATGATATGTTTATATGGAAACTAGACTTAAACGAAATGATTATCCCATCTCAGCCTGAACTTCTTGTCGATTATGTTCCTACAGAATTACGTCAATACACTTTACAACATATTTTCCAATCAACAAACGGTGACTTGATTACCATTGTGTCTCCAAACAAATATTTCTCAGCATCATTCCCTACCATTAAATTTCTTGATAATTTTTCAATTGATATACCCGATAGGGCTCGAATCAATGCTATTTTTCAATCAAACGCAGGACGGTCCTATACCTTTTATAATAATATGTCATATATAGAATTTTCTAACGATTTTACTGATGTGTTGAACAGAGGACGGATAAGAGACATATTTCCTGAATTACCTGAAGATATTTCTCTCGCATTTCGATGGATTGATGGCCATATTTACTTTTTCCGTCACGCAACTTACTATAAATTTAATGAATTTACAAGAAAAGTTGTTGCGACCGGACCATTTCATTGGACTCTATTTGGAGTACCATGCCCCAGCGAGGATTTGTTACATCAACTAAAAACTCTGTTATCTAAACTTGTATCTGTATATCATTAAAAAATACATTTTTCAGAAAGCTATGTTTATTTCGTATTCAGCCTGTTGTCAAACAAAAAAAAAACAGTCGGTTCCTTCGACTCCCCACTCCCCCCCCACCATCATTCTACTACATAAAGTCTGTGTATCAGCACTAGCAGTGCTACAGTATCAATCATTCAAACCAGTCGCAAGCAATTGTTTTGTTCAAAAAGAGGTAAAAAATGGTAAAACCAAAAATAACCAGCGAGGAGGCTCATTACGAGGCTTTTAGGGAAAAATTAAAAAACAACCAGAACTGAACCGTAAAATACATAATTTGATTCTTGTCTGTCATGAACCAAATCAGTTGTCGAAGAATGATTTGAGTCGATTAGTATCAACATCTAAAGTACTCCCTGATAATTACAAGAATCACTTAAAACAATCATTCAATCTACCTGCACGACCAGAACACAGCGATATTGATTCAGACGACACTGTAGGCAACTGAAAATTTCATACACACACACACACACACACACACACACACACCAATCAACCTTATTGTTATATATATACTATATGTTTCAATAAAATATCCATTATACTATTTTCATTTTGAACGGTATCATCCTGTATAATAATAACAGTACATCGTATACAGGTTATGAGACATTCTGACCGACCGACCGACCAGAGGAGCCCACCACGCTATTTAGGTCACGCCTTGCTATATACGATTTAACGATATACCGTCGGTCCATCGATCCGCTATTTTTCGATGCACCCCTGTATACACGTTGCCCCCCGTAATCCACGCCAACACCAGACAGGTGCGACATCGGCGCCATCTATGCGCGAGATGCCCAACCCATCAATGGCAGCTGTCCAATGACACATAGATTCCGTTTGGTTTGTACAGCGCCAAACAAATCGGCGCCATCTATGCGCGAGATGCCCAACCCATCAATGACAGGTGTCCAATGACGTATAACAGATGACGTTTTAACGCCATCTATGCGTGAGATGCCCAATGACGCATGACAGGTGTCCAATGACACACAGATTCCGTTTGGTTTGACAGCGCCATCTAGCGGCGGAATCCCCAACTCATGAATGCAGATTCCGTCCAACAACCTGTCAATGGCGCGCGACGCCAGCGCCTCTGGTGGCGGATTTTGGAAGTTTTGAGACCGAATCCCCATAAGACATCTACTTAGGTTTATAAGCAATATTAACCTCAAATGAGAACAAAAATAATAGTATAATAAAATTATAGATCTGTACTTGCATAATCATTAAGTATGACAATTATTGATCAGATGACACTATGAAACTACCATATTTAATTGATAGCTTAAAGGTACTGAATAAAAATCCAAATGGGGTCCTCCAAATTTTATGCATGGTATTTATTTTACAGAATTCATACAGAAAAATGCATTCTAAAATTAGGTAAGCTACTGGTGTAAGCTTTTTCTGTACAATAAAGTTAGTCGGAGTTTCTTTCTTCAGCGCTGTTTGAATCTGAATCTTCATCACTCTCAAAGTTGATTATTAAAGGTTCGATGTCTGGTCGATCAAAAATTGCCTAGGTTTCTATCACAAACAATTGCTCTATTGCAGTTTCATATTAATGTGATATATAAATTGTAAAATGGTCATTACTCTCTTATTATGGTTAATAGTCATATAAACATTGTTATTAAAATATCACATAAGTTGCTTTCTGATAAATTTAGACGCATTATGCGAAATAAAATGTTTTGCAAACGCTCCAATCACTTATCGACATGTAAACGCACCAAACCGATTTCGCAGCGTTGGCACATTGTCACCTTGAAACTTATTTAAACTGGGAACTGACATTTGTATTAATTTTGACACTGAATCAATTTGTGGCATTTCAAATCTTTATAAATCCTTTGGCCCCGCATACTGTAAATCAACAACTGTTTGTTTCAAAACAAAATTATTCATTTTACGAGTAGATAAAGGCAATTTTGGTATATAAAGTTGCCCAAACAGTTAAATAGTCGGTGTAAGGAACTCGTGGCCTCGTTAATGCACTACTTTGAGCAAGAAAGGGACAACAACGGGCCTTTGTTGCCTTTAAATGCTGTTCAAGAGGTAGGTTACTAATAATTATATGTAATGTATATTAATAATAGTGAAATTTTATTTCATTTTTTGTAGCGTGTTGCTGCTGCTTTAAAAATTAGTTTAAGGACAGTTAGTCGTATTTCCGAGGGTGTGAAAAGTGATGCAAATTTAGAATCGCCCAAGAAAAAGCGGAGTTATATTAAACGTGTAACCAACACAGCGACATTGGATACAAGTGCCATTCGAGAAGTGATCTATAATATGTATCACAAAAGTAAGATCTTATTATAATAACTTATCAGAAATTTGCATTAATTTGTTAACTAAATTATAATGTCATATTACACATGGTTTCAGAAGAACAAGTTACGATACAAACTTTATGGTCTCGATTAAGAGATAGGGCATTATTTGATGGTAGTGCCACGTCTTTAAGGCGGTTGCTTAGAGATCTTGGATTTAAGTGGCTTAAGGACAATCCGCGACGAGGGCTCATGGAACTACCAAGTATAGCTTTGAAAAGGGTGGAATTTCTAAGGCAATACAATCAAGCCAAGGTTGAGGCCTTATACCAGTTTGTCTTCCTCGATGAAACTTGGATATTTCAAAATGGGACCATAGGTCGCTCTTGGCAAAATGGAAACCAAAAAAGCGTGAAAGCTATTAAAACAGATGGTGAAAGGTATGTACTTTTACACAATTTGCACTATAAAATTTAAAACTAATATATTTTAGATACATTATATTACATGCTGGAAATGAAAATGGGTTTATTGAGGATATTTTCTTCGAAAACAAAATTGAGCGATTACCATGGAGAGATGAACCAGGACAATTTTTTGAAATGGTTTCAACATCAGTTATTAGAAAAATTGGAGAGTACATCTATGATTATACTGGATAACGCCCCTTATCACAGCATGATATTGAACAAAGTGTCCAACAATGCAACAATGCAATAAATTTTATTATTTACATATCTAGGTTTATAAGCAATATTAACCTCAAATGAGAACAAAAATAATAGTATAATAAAATTATAGATCTGTACTTGCATAATCATTAAGTATGACAATTATTGATCAGATGACACTATGAAACTACCATATTTAATTGATAGCTTAAAGGTACTGAATAAAAATCCAAATGGGGTCCTCCAAATTTTATGCATGGTATTTATTTTACAGAATTCATACAGAAAAATGCATTCTAAAATTAGGTAAGCTACTGGTGTAAGCTTTTTCTGTACAATAAAGTTAGTCGGAGTTTCTTTCTTCAGCGCTGTTTGAATCTGAATCTTCATCACTCTCAAAGTTGATTATTAAAGGTTCGATGTCTGGTCGATCAAAAATTCGTTCTCTTTCATACCATTTAAAAATTTCTTGCTCAGTATGTCGAACACTATTTTTCCACATGTCTGGGGTAACCGTTTGTAGAGCCTCGTTCCACATATCCAAACAGTCTTTTTCACTGTTACTATCTCTACCAATATGTCTGTTATAGTAACCTTTTGCTATGCCCCAAATTAACTCAATAGGGTTAAATATACAATGGTAAGGAGGCAGACGAAGAACTTTGTGCCCATGTTGTTCCGCCAATTCATCAATCACGTATATTTTAGGTGGTTTGTTTCTAAAAAAGCAGTTATTTTAAGAATAGGAATAAACAAAAGAAATATAAACTGTCGACCAAAATATATATAATTAAGAAGCATTATGTACCGAGCAACAATACTCAATAGCTCTGTTTTAAACATTGTGTTTAAAAATGGTATGTTTTGATTTGTCAACCAGTCTTGGATATTTTTTTTTGTCCATGCATTGTTGGGCACTTTGTTCAATATCATGCTGTGATAAGGGGCGTTATCCAGTATAATCATAGATGGACTCTCCAATTTTTCTAATAACTGATGTTGAAACCATTTCAAAAAATTGTCCTGGTTCATCTCTCCATGGTAATCGCTCAATTTTGTTTTCGAAGAAAATATCGCTTCACTACCCTCAATAAACCCATTTTCATTTCCAGCATGTAATATAATGTATCTAAAATATATTAGTTTTAAATTTTATAGTGCAAATTGTGTAAAAGTACATACCTTTTACCATCTGTTTTAATAGCTTTCACGCTTTTTTGGTTTCCATTTTGCCAAGAGCGACCTATGGTCCCATTTTGAAATATCCAAGTTTCATCGAGGAAGACAAACTGGTATAAGGCCTCAACCTTGGCTTGATTGTATTGCCTTAGAAATTCCACCCTTTTCAAAGCTATACTTGGTAGTTCCATGAGCCCTCGTCGCGGATTGTCCTTAAGCCACTTAAATCCAAGATCTCTAAGCAACCGCCTTAAAGACGTGGCACTACCATCAAATAATGCCCTATCTCTTAATCGAGACCATAAAGTTTGTATCGTAACTTGTTCTTCTGAAACCATGTGTAATATGACATTATAATTTAGTTAACAAATTAATGCAAATTTCTGATAAGTTATTATAATAAGATCTTACTTTTGTGATACATATTATAGATCACTTCTCGAATGGCACTTGTATCCAATGTCGCTGTGTTGGTTACACGTTTAATATAACTCCGCTTTTTCTTGGGCGATTCTAAATTTGCATCACTTTTCACACCCTCGGAAATACGACTAACTGTCCTTAAACTAATTTTTAAAGCAGCAGCAACACGCTACAAAAAATGAAATAAAATTTCACTATTATTAATATACATTACATATAATTATTAGTAACCTACCTCTTGAACAGCATTTAAAGGCAACAAAGGCCCGTTGTTGTCCCTTTCTTGCTCAAAGTAGTGCATTAACGAGGCCACGAGTTCCTTACACCGACTATTTAACTGTTTGGGCAACTTTATATACCAAAATTGCCTTTATCTACTCGTAAAATGAATAATTTTGTTTTGAAACAAACAGTTGTTGATTTACAGTATGCGGGGCCAAACGATTTATAAAGATTTGAAATGCCACAAATTGATTCAGTGTCAAAATTAATACAAATGTCAGTTCCCAGTTTAAATAAGTTTCAAGGTGACAATGTGCCAACGCTGCGAAATCGGTTTGGTGCGTTTACATGTCGATAAGTGATTGGAGCGTTTGCAAAACATTTTATTTCGCATAATGCGTCTAAATTTATCAGAAAGCAACTTATGTGATATTTTAATAACAATGTTTATATGACTATTAACCATAATAAGAGAGTAATGACCATTTTACAGTTTATATATCACATTAATATGAAACTGCAATAGAGCAATTGTTTGTGATAGAAACCTAGGCATTAGGTCGGGGAATTTTTATCGTGATGACGTGCACGCCACTTTGTTTGGCGTTGACTATACGCCGTGAACGTCTCGTAAACGCTATCCGTGACGCAATAGGTGACGTCACGCGCTCACACCAAAGTGCTCACGGAGGCTTTCGGACCGGCCTTGAGTGCGCTGTCAACGGTGTGAACGACTATCGGGCCGCGGACCAGATTCAAAAGTTGAAATTAGTTGCCAAAGATAAACCCTCTGTTAAATCAAATCCAAGCGAATAACCAAAATGTCTGTGTTATGTGCCGCGGTTATAATATGGTTCAAGATGACACACGGGTTGATGACGTCAGTTTCACGAATCGCTTGAACGCGTTGGTTTTAACCGCGGTTTTGTTGCAAGTTGTTTATTTTAGAAAAGTGCGTATATAATCTCTGATTATTTTTAGTATCACTTAATAATCGTTGCCTTTTTGTCTACAACGGTGTAAGGAGAGTTTAAATACGAAACCTTTCATAATATTCATGGGAGAAATGTATTTTTTTCCAGAAAATTTTTTTCAATGATGGAACCATGGTTTTGTAACTATGATAACTTTCAATTCTCTAAAGTTTTCCGCATGTCAAAGAAAACATTTATTGATTTAGCAGAAATCATGAAAAAACGGTGAAAAAAGATATTAGCAAAACCGTATACAGGTGGACATAATCCATTGAGTTATATGGCCATATTTTAATATTCTTGTCGTATATGTACATATGATACTTTGTTAAACATAGGAAACTAGATTGAAAGTATTCCCAACAACAGTAATGAGTATAACTAATAAGGTGGTCCACTTTATGCTAACACTGAAGTCAGCCTGAATCAAGTTTCCCAAAAATGAAGCTGAAGTACAATAGCGATATCCAATACCCGGCAAAATTCTAACTTGTCACATTTCAAATAATAACCTGAAATATAAAACTACTCCTGAGTTGGGTAAATACCACAATTTTGCGGTGATAACTATGACATATAACAGCTGATTCATGACGTCACGGACCTTATAACCAAACAGATAACCACATTCGCTTGAACGGATCGGTAAATACCAACCCAAAATGGTAAATACCATTTTCATTTGGTTATCCGCTTGAATTTGATTTTAGTTGCGCATCAGTTGCGCATCCACTTTTGATCAGTGTCATACTCCATACTATCATATCAGTGTAGGTATATGTTTTGTGGTTATGTTGTGAATTGTTTTGAAAAAGCGTTTTACAGCAAACTCATAAATATTTCAGAGTTAAAGTTAGATCGCAAATAGTTTCTATAAGCTCATTTTCCAATTTAAAACACAGTAATGTCGAAGCGGATACTTAGTGCTTTGAACTACCCCCAAGCAGAATCATTGAACTTGAATGGTAGGTAGAATATTTGTACTTTTAGGGGGTTTGTAAAAGCAGGAGGAGTGAAATAGAATACAAGCCCCTTCTCACTTCAGTTGGCCCACCGGATGTCAAACATTCTTCCATCACTGGTATAAGCGATTCTCCTAAAATTGCCAAATATTTGTTTGTATCCACATTTCCATCAATAAAATGAAGTTTTTCTACTCCTTTTGATGACATACTGCCCCAGACCATAATGGATGCTGGAAATTTCATTTTTCTCTTCAGACAGTTAACATGGAATGCTTAATTTTTTTTTGCGAATAACTCTACTGCGACTGTCACCAACACAAACTTCGAATCGGGCCTCGTCACTCCATTGTATTGCACACCATTGTTGAGGTGTCCATTGTCTATGTTCTTTAGCCTATCTAAACTGATTTTTCTTTTGCAGTGGAGTTAATAGTGGCTTTTCTTTGGCCTATAAACAAGTTGTGCAACTTTAGGGTTTTTACTTCACTTTTTTTTATAAGAAAACTTACCTTGCAAGTGCTAAATCCCAGTTTGTGGGCCTCTCTATGGGTTGTGGACCTCGAAATTCTCCTTTCAACAGCGTCACTCCACAGAGCACTTAATTGTAAATATTGGCACGCCTGTTTTTCACGATGATTCTTCTTAATGCTCTTCGTTCGGCATTTGTCATATTACTTTTTTTCACATATCGTGAGTTAATATTAACTGAACTGGTTACGTTATATCTTCAAAGAATATTTCTCACACTGTAGCACCATAAGTCTAACAAATTTGCAATTTCTGAGTTTGATTTCCCAGAATTAAAAAATTTTGTTATCAGTAACCGAATTTTCTCACTAATATCCTTTCCTCTACCCATTTTGAAAACCTTAACTACCCAAAACTATTTTAAACCTATTCTGACAGCTGTGATTAATAAAAACAATTGTCATCGCTTTTATTTTTCACAACCACCTATGCGAAATAGACTTATTTTGCATTGAAATGGATATAGATGATAAAGTTGGTGTTTTCTACTATATATTATCAAACTATTCATTGTTAATACTTTAAACCTTTAACACCCTGCTACTTTTTTATTATTTGTGTTTGATAAGAAAAAAACTAAGATTTCAATAGTTGGGTCAACTGAAGTGGGAAGGGGCTCGTAGTTGATTATGGTGAAAAATGTTTATATGAGTCACCCAAAAAGTGTGCAATATTCTACCAGCGGTTTCTAGAGCTTAAAATAGGAAGAAAAGTTTATATAATCATAGGTCGACAAACGGGCGCTACGGTCTTTTAAAGGGGCTCCCCTAAAGATGGTTTTTCCTTGATATTTCCGAAACGTTTTGAGACAAAGACATAAAATAAGGTATTCTAGCCTAGTTTTTTATGCTGGATTTAAAAATATTAACAATTTTAGACAGTTTTGTTTGGAGGCGTATGTAACAGTGACGGACTCAGGTTATTTGAGCCCCAAAATTTTTGTGTGATTCTATTTTTTAAATTCAATTTTAGAATACTGTAAAGTATCGTGCACAATTATGACTTGCTGCAAACAGAAACAAATATTTTACTGCAACCCTTTGATGCTCTATTGTAGATGAGGCAGCCTTGAGGAGAATTATTGCTTGGTTGGAATTGAATATAATAAAGCAAGCTCCGAATGTTATTGCAAATAATCTTAAGAACATAACTGCAAGGGACTGGGATGAAATATACAATAGATATAAAGACTCCTTAGGCTGCCCACCTGTAGGATCTAAGCTTGAGGAACTACAATGGATACTTGGATATGCTGCACAAATTGAAACTAATGCTAACAGTAAGTTTATATAATTTAACTGTGCAGTTATAATATCTTCATTATAGAAACTGTATTTTTGCACAGAGCTATTGTTTACATGGAACTTCATTTTAACTATAACCAAGTCTAAATCTAATACTTTGCTGCATTTACATGCAGTTTTTAGATAAATTTGAACCCTTGTTTTGGGTGGTTAGCTAAATGTGGAACGATTGGTAAGATACATTAATTTTCTGATAATTGAAAGTTAGAAAACACCAGCATTCCACATAAAACAATTAATTTTTTAGGATGCCATTACAACCATTATAATTATGTAGATGCTTGGGTTTTTTGGTTTTAATTCTGTGCTTATAGACATGGATTTCAGTCCAACACAATCTACTTTTTTTCTGCTCATGAAAAGGCTGAGTTCTGAGTGTAGGTCATTTGTTGTGGCAAACCTTGATAGGTTTATTGCTCTCTGTTACATAAAAATGCAAATGTTTTGATACTTGTCTTGTGTTTTTTTTTTTAGGAATTTAAATTTTGAATTTGTTGATATTTGTCCTTGTCTAAGTGGGTGCAGTGATATGCCATAACATTATAGACATAATGTTCAAATAATTATTTGGCCTGGATTTATTTTGTTTTATTTAATTATTCATTTATTAGCTTACTTTCCACATTATCTAATATTGGCGCATACAGATACTTAGTTATCTAGGCACCACATAAGAAAAATTGTATATATGTATATATTTTATTTTAGTGAATATGTAAAACTATTGTATTTATTGCCATGATTTTGTAATATATTTAGTAATTGAGTACTTTATGTAATCCCAAAATCATATTCAGTTTGAACTCAATCCAACATGTAGATGTAATCTTAAGAGATATATGATAATCCATTGTTTGTTTGCTATTTTAGGTAGTCTTTACTTGAAGCATGCTGTGGAAAATATGAAAAGCAAGAATGTTCCAGATGTGGTAGCTGAAAATCCTTTGGATAAACTAAACTGTAAGTGTTTGACTGGTATTTGGGCAACCAGACCTACTGACTTGTGATACTACAAGAGCAAAGGTGCTATGGACCACTTTGATAAACAAAGACAAATAGACAGATATACAGTAATGGACAAAAGTATATAGACAAATTAGAATTAGAAAACGAATTCATACTTCATTGCTCCATAAACAAATGCGTTATTAGTAGAAAATCTAAATTACTTGTTTTTACATTATCTGGAATGAACGCAATACAAGCCTGAATATAAGCACTTTTTTATGAGGGACAAAAATATGTAGACAATTTCTTTACAACATTAGTTTGCTTGGTCCAGAAATTTCTTTCGATGTAAAACTAAGATCATTGAGTTACATATACAAAGATGGTCAATGTCAGGTCGACATTGCCAAAAATTTGAAGCTGAAGCGTAAAGCAGCTTGGGCAAAATTGAACAAATATAAACAAAAAGGTATCTTGGAAGCCTCTAAGAGAAGTGGTCAGAAAACTAAATTCTAGATCAGTTAGATTAATAAAAGTAATTTCGTCCAAAGATCCGTTTAAAACCCCAAGACATGTAAAAGCCGAAATCCAGACAAAAGGAATTGTCAGTGTTTCTACGAAAACTATAAGTAGAAGATTAAATGATTTGAAGTTATTTGCGCGTCGCCCGAGTAAGAATCCGCTAATCTCGAGGAAAAACCGTAAGGACCGAGTACAATTTGCACGGTTGCATCTTGATTGGAGCATCTGTGACTGGAAGAGGGTATGTTTCAGTGACGAATCCAAGTTCAATATGTTTGGATCAGATGGTGTCCATTACGTTAGACGTCTTAGTGGACGAAGATTGAACCCCCAAGTACACTTTGCCCACTGTCAAACATGGAGGCGGGTCTGTTATGGTTTGGGCGTGCTTTTCGGGATTTGGGATGGGACCTTTACATAGAATAGATGGCATTACGGATAAGATTGTATACACAGACATACTAAAGCATGTCATGTTACCCTATATGGAAGACAAAAGGCACTTAAGATCGATCTTCCAGCAAGATAATGACCCGAAGCACACTTCAAATCTCGCAAAGAAATTATTTCTGGATGAAAAAATACCAGTTGTCAAATGGCCTTCACAGTCTCCCGATATAAACCCCATTGAAAATCTATGGGAATACTTAGATAAGCAAATACGAGATAAAAATTATTCAAACAAGGATATGAACTTTTTGCCGCTTTACAGCAAAAGTGGATACAGATCAAGAATTCTACAATCTATGCCGAGATGATGCCAGGCGGTGATTGATAATAATGGTTATGCTACAAAATATTAACACAAACATGGTTGGTTTTCTATAATTCAATGAACTTTGCTTCTTTTTTCTATAATTGTTTTGCTTTGTCTATATATTTTTGTTCTTCATAATTCCAGTTTTTTTTTTCAATTAATTTTTTATTGAAGGGGTCTAATGAATTTATTTATGTATAAGTGAGTATTATGCTATAACGAATTATGTATACAGATTGGTGTATTAATAAAAAAGTTAAAAAAGAAATACAGCACAATATTAACTTGTCTATATACTTTTGTCCATTACTGTATATAGAGATCACACATACACTATTGTTATACAGGGTGTCCCATTTTAATCTCCCCACAAAAACTGTGGATTCTAGGAAAAATATTTCAAACAAAAGTTGTAAGATTTCAAGGGGACAAAATGATGGTGACCTTGATAATGACTGACTATGACGAGGTTTTTTCAATGTCAAGTATATATTTCACATGGAGATTGAAAAGAGGAGCAAATCTCACCTTCAAATAACACCTTAGTCATGACCTTAACTATAGCTTTCAAGGCCACTTAAATGTCACACCAAGACATCAAAAACTATTTGCTCTTGCCAAAATGTTCAATGGCACAGTCCTACGGTTTTAAGGGGGCATAACAATGTGTGACCTTGATTATGACTTTGGGTTTTTTCAAGGTCCAGTGCATATTTTACATTCGAATTGAAAAGAGGAGGAAACCTTACATCCAAATAACACCTAATTAATGACCTTGACTAAGGCCTTCATGGCCATTTCAAGGTCAAGTCAAAAACTATTTGCTCTTGCAAAAATGTTGGACAGTTGTGTCTTTATCTTTTGAAATTATGCATTGGTGGTTATTTTATATATTATTACTTGATTTTTCAGTCAGAAGCAATGAATTTGTAGATGGTGTAAATGAACTGGCGAAAATTCTGAATACTGTTCCACACCCAGATCCATTGATTACTCTCAGAGCTGTCAGAAAAGTAATTGTGAAGAGGATGGCTCCTGATTGTGTAGAACATCCTGAAAAGTACATTGTCAAGGTAAATGCAATGACTTTGAACACTTGTCTGGCATGGTTTTGTGTATAATATTGAGTTTTAGGATTTTGCCCCATCCCCCCCCCCCCCCCGAGAATATTTGCTACCCCCACTCTTTAAAAAGTTTTGAGGGCTTATATGCTTTCATGAAAAGTTGACTCTGCCAATGGTTAGTCCTTGGAAATATTGTGGGAACCATCAGGATTATTAGCTTTGCAGTTTTAAAATGCTGTAACTAGTTAACAATTTCCTTTTTTACAGGGTACACCATTTCCATTTGAAGAGCATGCTCTTGGTTTTGATCTGAAGGATTCTGTGTTAAATAGGGCAGCCAAAATTATGAGAATGATCTACATCCAAGACTTGAGAGAACTCCAAACAAGAGCCAATGAGTTGATTGTGGCTGTGCAAAACATCACTGCAAATCCTAAAACTGATACTAAACTTGGAAAGGTTGGTTACTAGGAAAACCTCAGTCAACACAAGCATTCTTTCAATTATTACAATATGAAAACAAAGATTGTAAATTGAATTTCTTGAAATTTTCCATTGGATGGCTTTGAAGGCATGACCTTATTGAACATTGGTACTTCCCTATTAGTGTATTGACCACGTTTATCAAAATGAGTTTGTATTGTGACTTGTAATAAAAAAACACATTTATGAATATATCACATCTTATTATTAAATTATTTATAAAAATAATGAAATAAGAATATCAGTTTTAAACCTTTCCAATTTATTCATCAACCTTGAATGGCAAACGGTCAAATATGGCGCCAACACCTAAGGCAATAGATCCTGAAAGAATATTTTGGTATTATGATGATTTATTATAACTTGCAGCTACAGCTTGCTTACCTGTTCCTAAAATGCTAAGAATGATTTTTGAGTTTCCCTTGTAAATTTTTGCAGTATTTAGGAGATAAGCTCCAATCCCTGTGAGGCAACTAACTGTTATTATCTTGCAAGATAGACAGGAAGCTTCATTTGAATTCATTTTATTCTTCATGAAAACTTACATTTCAAAATGGAACAAATACAAGTCTGTTTGGCCTTTGTTTACTTCAGTGACACACAAAAGTTTGGCATCAGTATCAGTTTTTCTTGGTTTTTTGCCTAGTTCTTGATGCACTTTTTATTATTCGCGGGTTGGTGAAGTAACAGGTGAGAAGATACTCTACAGACAGGAATATTTATGAAAGTGAAAAGGTTATTACATTATTTTTTTATGTCCAGTCGTTTCAGTTTTATAAAAACTTATTTTGCGATGTCAATAGATAATACAAATCAGCGCCTGGATGGGAGGCACTGCGAAAATGTTTGATCTGTGACGACTCATTCCTATTTTTTATTTGATGTGGTTCTGAAGGTAAGTGAATATACTTATTTTTTAAAATACATGTAATAATTGTATCATGATTTAAGGCCATTGTCCTCTTACAGGACAATGTTAAAAGGAAATAAATTTAAATTTTTTTACTTAACTGACTGACAGCTGTCATAACGTGTCATCTGTCACTAATATCAGGATCTTTAAGCCTGTCTTACCATGGCTCGGTGATCTCAGTGTATATGTTTTGTGGATCTCTTCTTCAAGTGATAATGATTTTTATGAGTAAAATAATTAATAACATAATTTGTAATAATGCTTCTGTTTTTTGTGTTTGAGTTCGTGCAGTGAAAGTCAAAGGGGCTTCGTAGGATTTAGTGCAAGAGATTTCTGAATTACACCATTATGGATTTATTTTGAATGGTAAATGCAATGTTTTTCAACATATTTATGTATGTGATGCTACTAATGAATCAAATATCTTTGGTATCAATCGTCGTACAGGGTTATTCACCTACACAAGTTGTAGAAGAGGATTTACTGTATTTTAACACAATGGTGAACCTATTGTATCAGGATGTAATTCCTCACAGTATAAAGCGAAACAATTTCAAATGTTATTGGTTCATTATTTGTTCCATACTTGCAGACTCCTTTATGTTGGTATACCACAAAATTATCTAAATTAGTAGTTTTGGAAGCATAAGGCTTATGGGTAATACCTACACTTAAATTAAGTTATTTCTAACAGAACCTGTTGAATGTGTAAATTCATTTTTGTCGAAATATTTTCTCCACTATAATTGTTGATCACATCCATCTTATTTTTCTTGGAATTAAAGGTGTATGAGTATTTTTAATATAAAGCTTTTGACGTAGGTCTATATTTACATTATGAAAAATCATGTTTCAGCACTATGTTATTGAGATGTTACTTGAAATAATTACAAAAACATATTGAGTGTAAACTATAATCACAAAGTATTTTATAAACTAATTTCATGCCAATGTTGAAAGAATCTGTTTCACTTTTAATTTATCTGCTCATTTTGTGCTGAACATGCATTATTTGATTGTAAAACAAAGAGCATCCAAAGATGGTTTTCTTGAGATGAATGAATAAGAGTAATTTTCATTTTTACTTGAAGCATTATAGTATATGTTCTGGTTGTAGGGTTGAAAATGAAGCTCAAAGAAAATGGTGATTTGAGTAATTATTGTCTTAATAAAAGAAGATGTAGTAGAATGTTGGTAGAGGAATGAAACCTTTGAAGTTAATAGATGATCGATGATCCTGATGAATATACTGGGAAATATATAAAGTATGTTCATTAGGTGGCATTGGTTAGCAATCATATCTTCAGTAGTATTTAGGACTGTAACAATTTGTAAATTTCTAGTTAATATTGCCAAAAGAAAAGTGGAGAAATCCAAAACTACCAGATATCTAATCTGCAAATGGAAATATATATCAAATGAAAATGATTAGAAAGAATCCAAAATATGATATCAGTGCCACAGAGACTTTGGAATCTGATGTAAAATGCACAGTTTTCTCTGCATTTCAGGTAAACATTTTTTAAGATATTGAAAGAATTGTCTAAAGTTTTAAATGAATTGCCTCAGATGAATGATTCATTTTTTAAAGTGATCTTCATACTTTCTATATAGATTTATTGTGATTGCTTATAATATTACATGTAAATGGTCTGTGTCTATAAGTTATGAAGTATGAACTAGATATCAAACCTCCAGCCCCATTAGTACCAGGGTTGCGGTGTTTTACCTGTTGTAGTGCTAATACAGTCATTAGAAACACTGTACACCCCTAGCACATTCAAAAGAAATATATAGTCAATCACATTTGCTGTACCAATTAATGCCACCTAAATCAGGTAATCAGAGCACTAAATTTGAGGCCAATAGAATGCTAGGATTTTATTAGCTACTTTAAGAATCTGGGCAGCCATATCTCAAATATACTCACTTAGGCAGTCTCTGACATAAAGATGATTTATTCTTTTTGTGGAACTTTGTACCAATTTGTACCATATCTGCAAAAAAACAAAGCTTGCTAGGGGACAAAATATTGAGGTTGCTATCACAATCCACCATAGATTAACAGCTATAGAGAAAATAAAACTTTCAATAACTCAACTTTTTGTCATTGTTTAATAGCTTCATCAGGATTTTCGCAAAAAAAAACATTTCAGTTTAAACCAATATAAGGAAATCAACAATTCACTGCCACTGTCTTCCAAGGAAAAATTTGAAAGTTTTGAAGAAGAATGGATTGAAAAGTAGTTACAATGTACTGGTTCTAAATTTAAATTGCTAATATCTTGTATGAAATATAGTAAATAAGTGTGTACAAAAAGTTTTTAAAATTAATATTTGAAATTGGTTTTCTCTTATTAGGTGTCAGAATTCAGGAGGATTACCAATGAGTTATTCTTGGGCTGATCATAAACAATAGCTGCAATCTAAAAAACTACTCCTAGCCAGATGTGGATTAGGTACGTAGGTATTGACAATTTTCATTTTACAGCTTCTACAACTATATTGCACGTAGGGTTACCAGGTAACCTGGATTGTATTGGGAGTTCTCAATTTGAGGCAGGAATTTAGGCGTAGGACATTTAGTAGACTCACTTTCATAAAAAAAAATATTGAAATTACAAATTGCTCTTAACGCTTTTAATTCGGTTCGACTACTTACTTGATGAAAAAACTATTTTTCCTTCATGTTGCAACTTCTGATGTGACAGCTGAAATTTTCATCTTGATCGACCATATCATAGCAGAGCTTCACATTAAAAAAAATGTATGGAAAATAAACAGTGGTCAGAAAAATCTCTGATCTCCTGTTGTATGCATTGTCAAAAAATAACTCCTTTTGTATATGAATTGTGCATTAGTTTAATAAAAAATGTCCTTCATATTCTGCTCCTCCCCTTGGAAATCGACATTCTGGAATTTTCAAATTTAAACCTGGTAACCCTAAATGTGTGTCAATTGTTTACCAATAACTCTATGTTTTTAGACGCCAACCATATTTGTTCATGTTGGAGTATGGAAGCATTAGCGTCATTAAGAGATGGTTAATCAGAGCCAAGGAGAGGTCAAAAAAATCAAGAGCTCCATTTGTAGTTATAGAGTTACATACATTTTAGATTATAAAAATATATGTATATTACTTATATATGAGTATATATACTCATGTTTATAAGTATTTACACCTGGTGTTTTTATTCCAATATGTGCAATTAGACAGCTCTTGAAGCTAACTTAAAAAATGTTTAGTCATTACAGTGAAAGAATCTCATTAACTTTTAAATCTAAAATGCATTATTAATTAAACTACTGCTTTGATGCCTTCAGGAACGTCTCCAGGCAAATGAATGAAAGAAAATACCAATATAGGTGGGTAACGCCAAAGCCCGTTCCATTTTTATGGGTTGAGAGCCAGCTTTAGAGATACCAACCGCGTCGATTTTCAATTTTGATATTAAAATTGTTTATTTGGTGGAAATCCTATGGATTGTCTCCCATGTGGCAAAATTACTACTTGCAGAGTCCTTGTGATTTCGTTACACACACTCTTTAAAATCACTGACAATTTTCAAGAGGGCGCGAGAATTTATCAACTATCACAGAGAGAGAGTATTCATGAAGGTCGACAAGTTGTATAATTTTTTTGCGTAGTCAATTACGTATGAAACGGATCTGTTGGCTGATTTCTAGTAGGTCCGCATTTCAGGCGGCTCATTGGAGTTCCGCTTCGCCGGCAGCAATCGACATTTTTCTAAGTCAAATAATGTAATATGTATGCTTTTTACTTTTAATTTATTTTTTAAATTAAAATGAATAATTTTGGATCATTTTTCATTCCCATAATGTGCATCTAACATATCAAGAACATCAATAACATATCTGGGAAGTGTGAGGGAGCTCCTGCTAAAAATATGCTTCTCTATGAGAATATCCCTTTAATGTTATGTTACAAACTTGTAACCTACCATAAAATTGTTGTTGGGGAATGTTATAATTACATATATACTGTATATGCAATCTATGTAAACTACAGGGATATGCAGCCAAAAATGACCTGTAAGGTCATATTTGACTTAATTGATGTACTGCGTTTTTGATATCCTTAAACTTTGCTGATGGATTTGAGTGAAAAGTGTTGGATAGAAATCGAAGTTTGTTTTTCAAATAGAGTATTGCATGTGCTGATAAAGGACAAAAATGATTTCATTAGACATTTTTTTCGTCGAAAATACATAAGAACCATTCATCATCAAATACAGGAAAATATACATATTGATGATAGGGATATGTGTTATTTATTAATACAGTTTCCAAAAAAAAATAGTTATTGGAAGAATTGCCAGAAATGAAGATTTTTAGAATGGTTAATCTAGATATACTGAAAACAATTATTATGAAATATTGTATTATAAAAGAATTTAACCAGCATTTTATTTAATATATTTGACAAGTGGATCCTCTGTGTTGACTGGTGGTTTGAAATTATTTCTAAAAGGGGCAACACCCTCCAATACTCCCCTATTGAGCGAGGCCGTGGCAAATGGTTGTACCGGAAGTTGTTGAATTCAGTATATAACTTCTGTCCGTCCAAGTGATTGTACACGCGTTAAGGAATACCTCTGTACCGATACGACTGCTCCTTAGTCCCGATGGTGTCGAGATTGTGGAACAATCTACAAGAAGAAGCTTTTCCCAGTTGTACTAACCTTAGCCAGTTCAAAAATCGGATTAGGAAAATGTCTTTGTGAATCTCATAGTAGCCGCCGTGCCTGTGTGCATAGTACGGCGTAAAGAAATTCCATGAAGCAGGGAGTTATTAAAATGTATCATGTATCTGAAAAGATTGATCAAGCAGTTGGCAAGATAAAAGGAATTGTGAAGAAAACTATAAAACAGTTCACGTAAAACTACATATTTATGGCAGCTTAAAAATAAGAAAACAACAGCATTAATAGAATACATTTTATTTATTCTATATAATTTCTCATAAGACTCCTAATATATAATAAACTCACATTCTTCTTTCCATCAATAAAATCAATCATTTAAATATATAGGTACATATATAGGTATAGTCAACGCCAAACAAAGTGGCGTGCACGTCATCAAGGTGGGTGTGTTGAAAAATTTACATTGTTGCCAAACTTTTTGTAAAATAATAAAATTTATTATTTACATATCTAGGTTTATAAGCAATATTAACCTCAAATGAGAACAAAAATAATAGTATAATAAAATTATAGATCTGTACTTGCATAATCATTAAGTATGACAATTATTGATCAGATGACACTATGAAACTACCATATTTAATTGATAGCTTAAAGGTACTGAATAAAAATCCAAATGGGGTCCTCCAAATTTTATGCATGGTATTTATTTTACAGAATTCATACAGAAAAATGCATTCTAAAATTAGGTAAGCTACTGGTGTAAGCTTTTTCTGTACAATAAAGTTAGTCGGAGTTTCTTTCTTCAGCGCTGTCTGAATCTGAATCTTCATCACTCTCAAAGTTGATTATTAAAGGTTCGATGTCTGGTCGATCAAAAATTCGTTCTCTTTCATACCATTTAAAAATTTCTTGCTCAGTATGTCGAACACTATTTTTCCACATGTCTGGAGTAACCGTTTGTAGAGCCTCGTTCCACATATCCAAACAGTCTTTTTCACTGTTACCATCTCTACCAATATGTCTGTTATAGTAACCTTTTGCTATGCCCCAAATTAACTCCATAGGGTTAAATATACAATGGTAAGGAGCCAGACGAAGAACTTTGTGCCCATGTTGTTCCGCCAATTCATCAATCACGTATATTTTAGGTGGTTTGTTTCTAAAAAAGCAGTTATTTTAAGAATAGGAATAAACAAAAGAAATATAAACTGTCGACCAAAATATATATAATTAAGAAGCATTATGTACCGAGCAACAATACTCAATAGCTCTGTTTTAAACATTGTGTTTAAAAATGGTATGTTTTGATTTGTCAACCAGTCTTGGATATTTTTTTTTGTCCATGCATTGTTGGGCACTTTGTTCAATATCATGCTGTGATAAGGGGCGTTATCCAGTATAATCATAGATGGACTCTCCAATTTTTCTAATAACTGATGTTGAAACCATTTCAAAAAATTGTCCTGGTTCATCTCTCCATGGTAACCGCTCAATTTTGTTTTCGAAGAAAATATCGCTTCACTACCCTCAATAAACCCATTTTCATTTCCAGCATGTAATATAATGTATCTAAAATATATTAGTTTTAAATTTTATAGTGAAAATTGTGTAAAAGTACATACCTTTTACCATCTGTTTTAATAGCTTTCACGCTTTTTTGGTTTCCATTTTGCCAAGAGCGACCTATGGTCCCATTTTGAAATATCCAAGTTTCATCGAGGAAGACAAACTGGTATAAGGCCTCAACCTTGGCTTGATTGTATTGCCTTAGAAATTCCACCCTTTTCAAAGCTATACTTGGTAGTTCCATGAGCCCTCGTCGCGGATTGTCCTTAAGCCACTTAAATCCAAGATCTCTAAGCAACCGCCTTAAAGACGTGGCACTACCATCAAATAATGCCCTATCTCTTAATCGAGACCATAAAGTTTGTATCGTAACTTGTTCTTCTGAAACCATGTGTAATATGACATTATAATTTAGTTAACAAATTAATGCAAATTTCTGATAAGTTATTATAATAAGATCTTACTTTTGTGATACATATTATAGATCACTTCTCGAATGGCACTTGTATCCAATGTCGCTGTGTTGGTTACACGTTTAATATAACTCCGCTGTTTCTTGGGCGATTCTAAATTTGCATCACTTTTCACACCCTCGGAAATACATCTAACTGTCCTTAAACTAATTTTTAAAGCAGCAGCAACACGCTACAAAAAATGAAATAAAATTTCACTATTATTAATATACATTACATATAATTATTAGTAACCTACCTCTTGAACAGCATTTAAAGGCAACAAAGGCCCGTTGTTGTCCCTTTCTTGCTCAAAGTAGAGCATTAACGAGGCCACGAGTTCCTTACACCGACTATTTAACTGTTTGGGCATCTTTATATACCAAAATTGCCTTTATCTACTTGTAAAATGAATAATTTTGTTTTGAAACAAACAGTTGTTGATTTACAGTATGGGGGCCAAAGGATTTATAAAGATTTGAAATGCCACAAATTGATTCAGTGTCAAAATTAATACAAATGTCAGTTCCCAGTTTAAATAAGTTTCAAGGTGACAATGTGTCAACGCTGCGAAATCGGTTTAGTGCGTTTACATGTCGATAAGTGATTGGAGCGTTTGCAAAACATTTTATTTCGCATAATGCGTCTAAATCTATCAGAAAGCAACTTATGTGATATTTTAATAACAATGTTTATATGACTATTAACCATAATAAGAGAGTAATGACCATTTTACAATTTATATATCACATTAATATGAAACTGCAATAGAGCAATTGTTTGTGATAGAAACCTAGGCATTAGGTCGGGGAATTTTTATCGTGATGACGTGCACGCCACTTTGTTTGGCGTTGACTATATGTGGATAAACTACTGTTTCACATCAATATGTATGAATGAATGAATCTTGAAATTAGAGGCATTCCGGCCACCATAAGGAGCCAGTGCATAGGCTGCTTAAGCGGGCCCTTATGCACCCTCTACAATCCTTAGATCACCAGCCTCCCCTTTTAGCGAAGTTGAGAATCGTCTTGAGTCCAAGCTCCTTGAAGTCCTGAGGGTCCAAAGTAATGGACCCCAGTATAGTCTGCCTATAGTAGCTCAGACAACAGTCCCACCAGCAACCTTAGGTTGACTCAATCCAGAGATAGGCAGAAGCGTCCATCCTTAGCACTGGGCCCTTCAATGAGTTTCCGTGCCTGGCGGAGATGTCTGGAGATACTTCTCCATTTCTGAGAGTGTTGTCTTGCAATCCACGTTCGCCCTAAGTCTATGCGCGGGCACTCCTAAAGCTGGCTGATCCTGTAGTTTACGGGAAATCATCACCGCGCCAGCGTTGTGTGTAATTACTGTTAGCATGTATATGGCTTGTAATTCGACAGTGTACAGTGAATATAATTATTTCTGATCTCTCTCATTTTTGAAATTCAGCAAATTTGTTCATGTAATTTCCAGAATGGATAAGAAAAAGTGGGTGCGCAACTAATTTCTAGCTTTGAATCTCAAGTAAGTATATTTGAGATAAGAACCCAATGTAATTATCATCAACACATACAACTTACAGCTTAGACCTTCAGTAGTGCCATCTCAGAAGCAGATTTTACATCAAAGCCAAACATTGATAATTCAAGCCTCATGACGTTTAGGCAAAACGTACAACTAAGTGCTAAGTTAAAATCTTGTAGAATAAGCTGCATAATGTCAAAAAAAAATCGGCATAATATCACTTTTCAAGATACGTGATACCCGTGCCGGAGCGGGAACAGATGGAATTTCCCCTTCCTCTCGAAGTTTTGACAGTTTCAAGTTAAACCGGGAGTGGTTAGAAGGCGCATGTTGCGCAAAACGTTTGATTTAAGCTCCTTGTTTGAATCTGACATCCGTCTTTCCCTATTCCCGATCTTGGCGAAAATTTGAGCATTGGTTCCCAGTAGTGCTCTGTGCTACTGTGGACTCGCGAAAAAATCCTTATAGTCACTAAAATGACAGAGGCCAGTAAGGAGGGAAATGGAAAAAAAAGAGGTAGCCATTGTGAATTTTTGATCAAGACCGGATGGTCAGCCATAATTTACAGATTGTAGTCAAAATTACCAATATAGCGAAGAGTCCCCTTTTGTTGTGTGAATTATATCTCAGCCAAATGTGGGATTAATTATTTGGAGACTCCTCACTTACTTTGAAGGCTGCCCTAGACCATGAGGCCTTAATTACCACCTTACGCCTTAATAGAACCTTGTATGTTGGACCTTAGATCTTAACCATAAAGCTTGTGCTCCTACATGCCCATGCTCTTTTTAACATTCGGAAATTATAATTGTCAATTTACCATGGACTCAATTTCAGAACCTTTACACATTATACATACTTGCTTAGCACAGCTTGTCTACAAGTTCTTAAGTGTTCATTCTTATCATTATGACCATGATCATACAGGTTTATGTCAGGCTTTAATTAACAAATTGCAGTGTAGCACATATCAGTCACATAAATCAAATTCACGTTTTGTTTCTGTAAGATTCCTTCAATTATGCCTGGATGCATAAATTCCTTCTTAGAAAGATCATTCACCTCCTTATCCTTCCAAAGTAAACATAGCATTTTACTGACGAACCAACTTCTCATAAAGTCTGTGATATGAAATCTCTGGATATGAATCACACCTGAAAATAATGCGATAAGTACGTCAAAACAACCTCAAGCCAGAACTGTCAGATGTCGGAAATCAAAAGGAGGACTTACATGTGCTTTAACGAAGAAGACGTAATATTATCGAAATCAAGAAGGCCATAAATGAGCCCTACAATTGAAGGGACGACTGACGATACGGGCCTAAGTTGAAATTTGATACATATAGCGTAGAAATGACGGAATGTTCCATGTTTCTCTGCACATTTAGACATCTTTAAAAAAGAAGAAGATTGATTCCATTAGCCCAAATTCTTATTTGCTAATTTGGCCCATTCAAAAAATACGTAGGAGAGGGGGCTTTTGAAAATCACTGTATAAATACATAAACACACTGAACACTGATACCTCTTTGTCGTCTGTAAAATTAATCATTCACAACATTCATAATGATGGTCTTCTTATTGTAGGAAGAGGTATGTGGGAGACTTAACCATCTGAGAAGAGAAAACAGAATTTTCGTCTCATGAAAGACACTATTTTGAGACAGAGGAAGTGACTACAAAACAAACAACGTTTGATTAGATATTTCAGAAATAGAATCCAAACACAGAAGGAATTCCTTGATATGCTAAATCAAAAGTTTAATATGAATGTTTCAACTGAAAGTGAACTCAAGGTAAGGGAAGAACAAACAAAAACCACAATAGGACAGTTAAGTAACAACAAAAGAACCTAAAACTTCCTGAAAGAGGAAAAATACAAATAAATTGAACTAGCCTATAACCAGTCACGAATCAATATGACAGCTCACAATGGGTGATATCCAATTTATTTATATTTTCCCTTGTGTTTAAGGTTTTTCTTTCTTGCTTAACTGTTTATGGTGGTGTTAGCTTAAAACACTGGAATAAATCGAGTCACCTTAATTTTTAATATTTAGACCTATGGAATGTCAGAAGTGGACATCACCTATACCTGAAATCATGAAAGATTCCAATTTCATTCATGAGACAAGGACAAAATGTTGATGACACACAGTTAATAAATCTTTACCTGATTTAAGTACAATCAGCAAGTGGTATAAATCAGTTAATGGTTCTCCTGGGTTCACACAGGAAGAATTGGAAACTCTAAAAATTCTCTAAAGCGACAAGCAGATGTTCTGTGCAATTTGGTTTTAGATGAAATGTCAATTCGACAATAAATTGAGTGGACACGAACCAAATTCACTGGGTATGTTGATATTGGGGCAAATATTGATTCAGATATGCTACCTGAAGCAAAGGATGTACTTGTATTTATGTTGGTATGTCTTAATGGATCCTGGAAAATTCCTGTTGGCTACTTTTTTTTGGCTGGATTAGCTGCTGCGGAAAAGGCAGAGTTACTAAAAAATTGTTTGACCTTTTTATACGAGTCAGCTTAAACATTTTGATATTTTGCACATTTTCAAATCCCTGCAATGTTCATTGTCAACTGCTTATTGTTAACATAACTTGTGCTGGTGTGATATCCTATATTTACAATTGTTAGGTTTATTTTTTGTTGACACATTTCCTATTAAGAATGTCAAGAAAATTTTATTTTGCATTCATTGATCTCCATATAAAATATTTTGTAAACCATCAAATCAACATTATTTTAAGTGGGTATTTACTGTGTTTTATGTCTTAAATATTGGGGTCTTGTACCTACCACATGAGACAAACATTTTGCTATTTTTGTTTACAATCATAAAATGAAAGCACAATGTGTAAACACATTTCATGTTTTGCATTCATGGCCGATGATTATATGTATGAAGAGCGGGGTGAGGGAAGGGGGGTTGCATGCTTTTTGTTGGAGACACCACGACCGAAAAGAGGGACATTTTTGTGTCGCCAGGCTTTTGTCAGGAACAGTAGGACAGAGTCGGAAAGTGGGACCTATGGTCATCTTAATAATAGTATACCTACAAGAAAGACGTTTTTTGTACCTTCAATATACTGAGAAATTTATTGGTTTTTATAGCCATTCATGGCCTACATTGTGATACGCCTATGGTGGGAATACCGTATTCCTTGTGCTGCTCCAAGCCTGGGGCCAATTTGATAAAATTATGAATGAAAGTTGGTATTTCCTGCCACTGAGGTTCGTGAACATAACAAACGGCGAACTTATGAATGACTGGCAGGGTCTATGTGGGTAAGACGTCAATGACTAGGACCAGTTCCACGGACCAGGTGGACGCAGAAGTGGCACTATCTTGTCCGAGATAACCACGGGGCCAAGCGGCCATTTTCACTCCATTCCTTGATGCTTCCCTTCCAAATTTACCGAACCCAAGGGCTACACTTTTGTCTACAGCTAGTATTGTAGGCAGGAGGTAGCAACAGGAAGTAACAAAATTAATAATTGTTTAGGTATAATATCACACAGTAGTATCTGGTTAATAAAAGTTAATAGAAAATTCAATGAATGAAGAGTGCTGGACTACATATAAAAATATTTCTTGACTTTAGCTGTCTTGAATTTCTTATTTGTTGAGATATGACCTTTAGTAGTCTCACCATTTCTTTTCAAAGAATTTCTCTTTATATATTTATAAATTCCCAACCGAGCAGTTTTTTCAATTATATCTTTTGCCCCATCATACTGCTGACAAAAGGTATAATTTTGAAGGATGCAGGAATACTTTCGTCTGAATTTAACTTCCAGTTGGTATTCTGTACCATGCTGCTCTAAAAATTCATACAGCTTTTCATCCAGAAGACCAATAAGCTTAATTAAATCTTCACTTGCATACTTCAATAGCTTTTCCTCATCATGCTCTTTAAACGTCACAAATAGATGTTTTTCAGTGAATTTTGAGTCGGTCCAAAATATACCCAGCCACATGACCATTTGAAGGATTCCATTCAAGAGACCATTATGTAGCGTTTTTGTGGGTTCTTTTTGGGTGTGGATTAAAACACTGGATTCCGCAAAAAGAAATGCACTAATTTATTTAACTTGGTAAAAAATTTATATGCACCACTATTTATGTCTGACAAATTCTTATGTCGCCATTGACTGCACTATACTCCTTCCGTACTCTGCCTGTATCCCCCGGAAGCCGAGTTATACAGGGTGTCCGCAAAGTTGGGGTTTTCCTTTACACGACGTGTAGATCTTGAAAACATAAGCAATTTTTCTTAGTACCATATACACCAATGTCTTAAGGGAACCGAGATAAAGGGCTCTGCAACATCAAAAATATCTGAATACCGTCCTGTAGCCGCGACATCCCCGAGTGGTACTAGGACACTAGCTCAACCCGACGACAGAACTGGGTCGGGGTCAGTGTGTCAGGACCGACGGTTACGGTCACGCGTGTAGAGGTAATCGCGTAGACGAGAATCCCTCAACAAGCACTAGAGACGTGGCTAGAGAAGTGCAAGTATCAAAAACTAAAGTGTGGCAAACGCTGCGTGAAGAGGGGCTGTATCCGTTTCACGTCCAACACTCATGTTTGGTCAGTAGATAATCCGCACATTTTCAACAAACATTTTCGGTGAATGTTTAGGCTGGCATGGTGAACGGTAGGCTCATTGGACCATTTATTCTCCCAAATCGATTGGACGGAATGCAATACCTAGACTGTTTACGTCTGCTCGGTAGCGCATCAGCTGATTTCCTTTTCTGTTGGAGCGGTATGATTTCGGGCAGAGACGTACTTAGCCCTTCTCGTCAACTGGAGAGCGAGTACTTTTCCTTCTTCTTTCCTCAGTATGCAACCTTCAACCGACGGTTACGGTCACGCGTGTAGAAGTAAACGAACTCGTATAATCGATTGCGTTTCAAAAAACAAGAAGCACTAGAGACGTGGCTAGAGAAGTGCAAGTATCAAAAACTAAAGTGTGGCAAACGCTGCGTGAAGAGGGGCTGTATCCGTTTCACGTCCAACGTGTACAAGCCCATCAACCTGACGATTTTCCAGCAAGAGTGCGGTTTTGTGAGTGGTTGTTGCATCAACATGACAATAATCCGGACTTTTTGAAGTGTATATTGGTGACAGACGAATCTACGTTCGCGCGTAATGGGGTGAATAACTTTCGCAACACTCATGTTTGGTCAGTAGAAAATCCGCATCGGTGAATGTTTGGGCTGGCATGGTGAACGGTATGCTCATTGGACCATTTATTCTCCCAAATCGATTGGACAGGATGCAATACCTAGACTTTTTACGCAACATTTTGCCTTCCTTGTTTGCCTGCGTCTGCTCGGTAGCGCATCAGCTGATTTCATTTTCTGTTGGAGCGGTATGATTTCGGGCAGAGACGTACTTAGCCCTTCTCGTCAACTGGAGAGTGAGTACTTTTTCCTTTATTTTTTTTTATTTGGTCGTCCTCGTTTCACTACACATTACCTTTATTTCAAGGGTAGTTGTTTCTGAAAAGGAAAACCCCAACTTTGCGGACACCCTGTATATAGTCCCCATTACAGCTTGGAGAAAAAACCGGGTGTAGCACAAAGCGACATCTAGAATGTTGGAGATCACTTCACGTCGATCTAGAAGGCGATCCACTGTCACGGTCCTCACAGACGCCGCCAGGCGGCTTGTGCGCCGTGGTTCGCGTAAAAGCAGAGATCGGCATTTAGGCTCTGGCGAGTAGAAGACTCTCCCAACAGATGGCGCTATTCGTCACACTGCCCCTTCCCTAAAATCATTCCGTAAAAGCTTGTTGGTAATCCTGATCCTATTGGAATTTGCGTTACCCTTCTGTCAGCCTGGTCAGTGGTTTTGCGATGTTAGCAAATCCTTCCACGTAACGTCGGTAATACGTACACAATCCTAGGAAGCTGCGTAGCTCACGTTTGTCCTTTCGCACTGGCCATTCTTTTACAGTCTGGATTTTCTCCTTGTCGACCGCGACTCCCTGACTGGAAACAACATGGCCAAGATACTGCACAGCTCTTTGAAGCAGGTGGCATTTCTTTGGGCTTAATTTCAAGCCAGAACCTCGTAGCCTTAAGAAAACTTCCTCTAGGTTCCTCATGTGGCCCCCAAATGATTTTCCCACCACGATAATGTCATCAAGGTAAACCAGGCACGTTTTCCAGGATAGTCCTCTTAGAATCGTGTCCATTAGCCTTTCAAACGTGGCAGGAGTATTGCACAAGTCGAATGGCATCACATTAAACTGTCATAATCTGGTGCCCACCGTAAATGCTGTCTTCTCCCGATCTTCAGGGGCCAATTCTACTTGACAGTATCCGCTTTTTAGGTCTAGGGTAGAAAATATTTTTGATAAAGCCAGGGTCATCAATACGCGGTAGAGGGTAGCTGTCCTTCTTGGTCACGTTGTTTAACATTCGGTAGTCCACACAAAATCTAGTTGAACCATCTTTCTTTTTAACCAAAACTACCGGTGAGGCCCATGGATTGTTGGACGGTTGAATGATTCCCTCGCTGGCCATACTGTCTACGATCTTGTCATCCTCCTCTCTTTTAGCAAGCGGGAGCCTTCTTGCCATCTGCCGGATGGGGAGGGCATTTTCCGTATTGATCTTGTGCTGAACTATATTGGTTCTTCCTTTTTGTCCAGTATCGAATACATCCCGATATCTATGTATTAGATGTTTCAGTTTCTTTCTTTGGTCTGGTCTTAGATCTCTGCCTGATGACGAAATCAGTTCTTCCAGTTCCTTAGGAATGACCCCTGAGTTTTCCACGACTGGCATATTTCGAATGATTGCAGAAACTGGACAGCAGTGTCCCAGCTCCGAGCTCTTCTTCAAGGACACAGGGTAATGGCTGACATTCATTAGTCTCACAGGAATAGTTTTATCGGCACGCACAAGGGCCTTTGCAATGGCTATCCCTCGGCGAATAGCCTCGACATGCATCCTAGGTTCAAACATGACTATTTCTCCGTCTGTAGTCTGGCCCTCTACTGAGCCATTCAATACAACTTCGCTTCGTTCTGGGATCATGGTGTCTTCAGGCAATAGAACTCGTACGGTTCCATTCCTTTCCCGATGTAAAACGACCTCCTCATTGTTGACTTTCAAGATTCCTTGCTTAACGTTCAACTCGAAGCCTTGTGTGTCCATGATGTCCATTCCGATGATTACCTCGTCCTCAATATCCGCTACTATCGCCGGATGTTCGAATGCAGCTTTTCCTATTCCAAATGCAATATTTACTTCACCATACACGTTTGCTCGGTCTCCCGTCGCCGTTCGTAGTCGCCACTTGGATGGTCGAATCTTCGCCGATGCTTTCACCATCTCGCACCAGGATCCAGCAGCACGGTGTGGAGAGTCCCATCCACAAAAACACTATTAGACTGATGTTTAAGCGAGGAGATTTGGACGGTATTAACCAATGGGGCTTGTTGGCTACAGGTCGACGACAGCCCCTTCACATCGACTTCCCTTAGTTTTCCGGATTGACCAGATGATGACTAGCACCTTCAGGACAGTGTCTCCTAACGTGCCCTATTTTTCCACATTTCCAACATTCCCACCTGCTGTTCTGGCGGCGACGTTCACCATCAAGTTCCTTAAAAATGCGCTTGACGGACTCTCGTTATCTCCTGGTACCACCTGGCGGACTCTCACCTGGCTTTTATTTGTGTTTTTAGTGGCTTCGAATTCTAAGGCCCGAGTTAGCGCATCTACTAGCTTAGGGGGATGTGCCAGTAGTAAGGCTTGCCTCATTTCACTATCACGAAGTCCATCCAGGAATGCTTGAACTGCCAATCGCTCCATTATCCTTTCCTGAACATCGGGATTTGCTAGTCGTACCAAACCGCGCAATGTCCGCTTCATACTCCTGCAAGGACTCGCCTGACTTCTGGAACCGATTCTTGAGTTGAGTATGGTAGACGTCTTGACCTCTTGCTCTTCGGGTTTGGAATACTCTTATGTGGAATCCGCAGCTATTTTTCCCGAAATTTGGGTAGACTTAGATTTCTTAGAAATATGACATATTGGTATCGGCAACTCTGCGAATGGGAGAAACAAATCGCATTTGTTGAGCGCGTCCGTCTAAGCGGTAGGCGCCAGCGCCCGTTCTGCCATCTCTCTCTTTTATCACTCTTCTACTTTACCCCGTTGTCCGTCACACTCCGACGCTGCCAGATAAGATCCTACAATCGAGTGTCTTTCACGCACCTACGTAGTCATGCCATAAGTTCTGTCCCTCGTTTTCAAACAAGTGTAGACCTGTTAATACTTGTCCGATTGTTTACATTGTGGTGTCAGTTGATTAAGCGCTTTTCGGGTAATTACATATACCTCAGTTTGTAGTGATCTCTCGAAGCATAACGATGGAGTGGGGCAAGGCAGAGAACCGTATTGCAGTTACAGTTACATAAGTGTAATCACAGTGCTAGTCAGATTTTTGAACTCTTACGCGGCCTTCAAATATCGCGTAAATTTGTGTCTAGGACCATTCAGCGGTACAATGAGACGTCCTCTGTTGATGACAGGCCAAGAAGCGGAAGACCTCGTCTAGTAAGGACTCCAGCAGCCATCAAAGCCGTAAAAGCCAGGATTCAAAGGAATCCACTCCGGAAGCAGAAGATCCTATCCAGGGAAATGAAGATTCCTGTCCGGACGATGTCGCGCATCATTAAACAAGACCTAGGGCTAGGGGCTTACCGGAGACGTACGGGCCAGCGACTTACGGCCACCTTGCGACACATCAGGGCGACAAGATCCAAGAAGCTCTTGGAGAGGTACGCAGCTGGGGGATTCCGAAAGATTTTGTTCACGGATGAGAAAATCTTCACCATAGAAGAAAAATTCAACCGACAAAATGACAAAGTGTATGCAAGGAGTTCACAGGAAGCTTCGGAGATCATTCCGAGAGTTGAGAGAGGCCACCACCCTGCGTCAGTCATGGTTTGGTGGGGGGTGTCCTACGAAGGGGTCACTCAGCTCCATTTCTGTAAACAGGGCGTGAAAACAAAAGCGGCAAACTATCAGAGCGACATACTGGATCCTATCGTCAAGCCTTTAAGTGGTACATTGTTTGCCAACCAACACTGGGTCTACCAGCAGGATTCCGCCCCCGCTCACAAGGCTAAGAGTACGCAGCGCTGGCTGGAAAGCAATGTGCCAGAGTTCATTGCTGCGGAAGATTGGCCCTCAGGGAGTCCGGACCTCAATCCTTTAGACTACAAGTTGTGGGACCTGCTAGAGCAGTTGGCCTGCTCCAAAGCCCACCGTAATATCGAGTCCCTGAAAGCGGATTTGATCCGATCAGCGGCAGCTATTCCTTTGGAAGCTGTGCGTGCAGTGATAGATGAGTGGCCCGCGAGATTGAAGCAGTGTGTGAAGGCCAAGGGGGGACATTTTGAATAAAACTGTTTGATTATGAATTCTAAAAATGTTGTCGAATAAATAATATCTTTCATATAAATATATCTTATCTTGTTTCTTTTTTATCATGAGATTATCATGGGACAGAACTTATGGCACGACTACGTACATACTTTTGTATATTTCCATCTCTCTTCCTCATCATAATGTATAATAATGGTTTTTCCCATACTGTATATAAGCCAACCAGTGAATAATCAGGATTAGATGTTATGAACATTTTGGTATCCTATCAACTTTCACAGTATTTACGGTTTCCACAATTTTTTGAAAAACTAGCATTATAAACATATAATGAAATTCAATTCTTTTTTAGATATGGTTTCGGAAAATGTTCAGAGTAGTCCCGAAACTCATGAAGGTAGTAGGAAAATTGCTAATCCGTTGGCTGCAAAAATGAGAGAGACCCTTAAAATAATTCTATTGAAGAGTTCTTCAACAGACAGCAAGTTGGCCCAAGAAAACATTATATATGTAAGCGGAAAATCTAGAACACCCCGAAGTACCGATGGCTCAGCATTCAAGTATCCGTCGCTGGCCGTCTAGTGATTGTTAGAACGTCTTTGGGTGACTGGGAACGTCGAGGTTGCGGGCTGTACAGCCGAACGCAGCCGAGTAGCCGAAGACAGTCGATCCCGAGAAGACCGACGTGGCAGGTGGGGACGGCGGAAGGAGTCTGGCGCGACGGTCGTGGAGAGCGTGACCTATGGCATGAGCTGTAACTTAAACAAACGGAATAATAGACGTTTAAAACAATCGCGTCGCTGTATTATTTGGGGTGTTCGCCCTATAGACCCATCTAAAGTTTACAATCAGAAGTGGGATACACACCGTGCTCAAGACAATAGTGTGAAAACGTATTTTTAGTGAAACGTGAAAATGGCGGAAAACAGTGGACATCGTGAACCTGAGTTACAACGAGGGGATGTTGACGAAAGTGACTCTGAGGAGGAACTGCCTGCAGGTCCTTCATCTCCGAAACGTGCAAAAATTCAGTGGCAGGAGACGCTTATTAATTTGGTAGCGACCCAGCAACAAGAACTCGCTGAATTATCGCGCCAAACCAACATGGCGCAATTCGCCGCGTCAACACCCAGTACAAGTGCGCCAGATCCGATTGTCCCGTCCGTGATCAATTCGTCATTCAAGATTTCAAGCTTTGATCCCGATAAAAGTGCTTATCCTATAAAGGAATGGCTGGATGATTGCACGAAATTAAAAGAAGAGTTGGTAAGCGATATGTTGATGATTGCTAAAGTTGGAGACGCATTACGTCATCGAGGTTATCGTTATTATTGTGACTGGAGACCTCTTAGTAGGACGTGGTCAAATTTCTGCGAGGATTTAATTATTGCATTCCCTGATAAAGAGACACCTGGAGCGAGAGCGTATAAAGCGGCTACGCTTCGTAGCGTTGATTGTGAGTCACTATGCGATTATGGGAATCAAAAACTGAGAATGATCGGCAGATTCTACGACAAGCTTCCATGGGACACTGTTCTTAGTATGATAGAACATGGCTTGAACCATAACGAAGCGCGTTCCGCAATCCGAATACAAAATCCTAGTTCTGAGCGTGAGCTACTTAGATTATTAGGAGAATTTGATGCGCGTGTCAACAAAATACGCGATGTTGCAGGAACATCAGGCAACCGAAAATCTGAGCGTTTTGTGAAAGAACCCCTTCACGAGTCAAAAAGCCGACGAGTTGTAGGAGAATTTAAAGGAAAATGCTTCAGATGTGGTCGACTTGGACACTCGCAAAGCAAGTGCAGAAATTATCGAAAAGAGCCAGAAGTTTCAGAGGCCGCAAGTGAAGTTCCGAAATCCAAAAATGTTTCTATTCCTACATGCAATCACTGCAAGAAAATGGGTCACACTGAGGATAACTGTTGGTATAAGAACGGAAAGCCTCAAAAAGCATTCGTGGTCAGAAAATGACGCCAACTGTTATTGACGCCGATAGCTACAGTTTTATGCAACAATCGCGCTCCTTCACTGACGTATCGCGTGGATAGTGGTGCTGATGTGTCAATAATAAGGCATTCGACCGTTACAGCCCTGAACGGACTAATAAAGCCAAATGGTAGTGTATGTGCTTTCGTTGGACTTGGGAACCGCATTGTTTATGCTGTGGGTATTTGTGATCTGATAACAATTCTGCCAACACTGACCTTAGAAATTAGTTTCGTTGTAGTTCCAGATAACGTTTTTCCGAATGGAATTGATTTTCTTATCGGCTTGGATGTTATTCTTCAACCCTCTGTGAGTGTTAGGAAAAGTGCTGATGGTATCGAACTTTATTATGAACCGAACGGTGGATTGAAAGTGCTAGCCGTGCAGTGTACAAGGCGCGTTCAAATCAATCAAGCTGGACTAGATTATGATTTAAAGTTAGAATTAGAAACTTTGTTAACTGTGTATAAAGACAAGACTCCTGATCGCATTACTACCGGTAAAATGACAATAAAACTCAAAAACAGTGAACCTGTAGTGTATCACCCCCGAGACGATTAGCATACGAAGAACGGACTCGGGTAGCGGAAATAATTTGTGAACTTTTGAGGGACGGTATCATACGAGAGAGCCAATCAGAATACGCTAGCCCTATTGTGCTAGTTAAAAAGAAAAATGGACAATTAAGAATGTGTGTTGACTACCGCGATGTGAATAAAAGGGTGTTTCGTGAACGATATCCTCTGCCAGTTATACAGGACCAAATTAATATGTTGTATCGCGCAAAGTATTTTACGACGCTGGACATGAAATCTGGTTTCTACCAAATGGAAATAGAGGAGAGCTCAAAACACATTACTGCATTTGTAACTCCTGATGGACATTATGAGTTTAATCGTATGCCATTTGGATACGCCAATGCTCCATCCATTTATCAACGAGCAATCGATAAGGCTTTGGGGCCTCTTAAAGGTACAAAGGCCTTGGTGTATCTTGATGATGTTATAGTGCCCTCTCTGACAGTTGAAGAAGGACTAAAAGACTTGGAAGAAGTATTGAGTGCTTTATCTATGGCTGGCTTCTCTTTGAACTATGATAAGTGTGTATTCTTTGCCACAGAGACTGAATATCTCGGAGTCATACTAAGCGAAGGCACAGTGCGACCTAACCCCTGAAAAGTTAGAGCATTAACTGAAGCACCTCAGCCAGCTAGTGTGAAAAATGTACGTCAGTTTATGGGACTGGCTGGATACTTCCGGCGATTCATAAAAGGATTTTCTCAGTTAACCGCACCAATAACAGCCTTATTAAAAAAGAATAATAAGTTCGAGTGGACTCCCGAGTGTGAATCAATAAGACAATTGGTAATAAGCAAATTAACCAGTTTACCTGTTCTACGCATTTACAATCCGGACTTACCTTGCGAAGTGCACACGGATGCGAGTTCAATTGGAATTGGAGCTGTACTTCTACAGAAAAAGGACGGTGTTGCTCAACCAGTTGCTTACTACAGCCGTCGTACTACCGAGTATGAATCTAGATACCATTCATATGATCTAGAAACTCTTCCTCTAGTGGAAGCAATAGAACATTTTAGAGTATACCTGTATGGCGTCCATTTCACAGTATACACTGACTGCAATTCAGTGCGAGCAACTGCATTAAAGAAACATTTACATCCTCGTGTAGCACGTTGGTGGGTAAAACTGCAAGATTATGACTTCTCAATAGAATACCGCCCTGGTAATAAAATGATGCACGCCGATTATTTAAGCAGAAACCCCGTAGACGATGACAACTGCGAATTGAAGATTTGTGCGCTGAAAACAATAAATCCAACCAAACTTTCCGACAAACAAACATTTAGAGAGTTCCAGAACAATGACTCATTTTGTCGGGAAATCTTCAATAATCCTGATGCTGACCCCGATTATACTGTTATGAGCAATCTCGTCGTAACCAGAACAAAGCCACCTAAGTGTTTTGTCCCAGTAGGCGCTCGTTTGCTAGCAATGCGATTGTACCACGACATGTCATCACATATTGGCTGGGATAAATGCATTCAAAAATTACGAGAAGACTTATTTTGGCCAAAGATGGGAAAATGCCTAAAAAAATATATCAAAAATTGCAGAGCATGTGTTCTTGGAAAATCTCATACTGGTCCTCGACGCGGACTATGGCAGCATGGTGAAAAACCCAATGATATCCTGGAAACCTGGCACGTTGACCACGCTGGTCCCTTAGTGAAATCCAATGGATGTACGCAGATACTAGTCATAATAGACGCTTTTTCAAAGTTTTGTCGACTACAGCCGATACCAAAGAAAACATCTGAGTGTTCAATCCGTGCATTAGTACCTGTTTTTGAGGAATTAGGAAAACTACAGCGCATTATAGCTGATAGAGCAACCGCCTTCACGTCAATAGTGTTTCGAAATTTCCTGAGCGAACATAACATTCAACTTCATTATATTGCCACAGGAGTTCCTCGAGGAAATGGACAGGTGGAACATGTTATGAGAACCGTTTTCAATTTGTTGCGAGCTACTCTTACCGATGAAAATGAAAATAAGTGGACTGTCGCACTAACAGCGATAGAAGACAATATCAATGCGACCATTCATTCTGTGACTGGTTACTCGCCCGCTGCACTCCAGCTAGGATGTAATCCAAGATTAACTGCAACACAACAATTTTTGGGCGACCTTCCGACAGATAAGTTCATCGACCCTGACAAGGCCGTTTCAGAAGCAAGAATGCGGATGAGGCATAATGCAAACAAGCAATCTCAGCAATTTAACGCAACCAGATACGCCGCCGAATTGTTTTCAACAGGTGATCTAGTAGCAGTTGAAGATTCGCAGCTGGCTGGTGGAAGCAAATTAATGGCTAAATTCAGGGGACCTTTCACCATTGAAGCCGTGCTTCCAAACGAAAGATATCTGCTACGCAGTAAAGGAAAACGCAGTACCGTAGCAGCACGAGATCAACTAAGACACTGGCCTTCCAGTCCTTCCACGCATCAGTGAAATGTAAGTACATAATTCACTATCAAAAAAAAAAAAAAAAAAAAAAAATGTGTATGTGGCAACCCCACTGCAATAGCAAGAGTTGAGGATAGTGGCGACCCCACTGAAATAGCCAGAGAGTTGAGGATAGTGGCGACCCCACTATGCCTAGTAAGTGGCGATCCCACTGAAATAGTTAAGTAGCAGGAGGATAGTGGCGACCCCACTATGCCTAGTAAGTGGCGACCCCACTGAAATAGTTAAGTAGCAGGAGGATAGTGGCGACCCCACGGAAATAATAATTACAGATTGAATAAAGGTAGAAAGTGAAATATCGTGACAGCTCCATGAAAATAGTTGTGTAAAAAAAAAAAAAAAACGATCCTGCTTCGTATTTTCTCTATTTCAGCTAGATACTCGTTTACGGCGCGAGGACGTGCCGATAGCAGGATGGCCGTGTAAGCGGAAAATCTAGAACACCCCGAAGTACCGATGGCTCAGCATTCAAGTATCCGTCGCTGGCCGTCTAGTGATTGTTAGAACGTCTTTGGGTGACTGGAAACGTCGAGGTTGCGGGCTGTACAGCCGAACGCAGCCGAGTAGCCGAAGACAGTCGATCCCGAGAAGACCGACGTGGCAGGTGGGGACGGCGGAAGGAGTCTGGCGCGACGGTCGTGGAGAGCGTGACCTATGGCATGAGCTGTAACTTAAACAAACGGAATAATAGACGTTTAAAACAATCGCGTCGCTGTATTATTTGGGGTGTTCGCCCTATAGACCCATCTAAAGTTTACATATATGAAGAAGGTAAGTTTAAAAATAGTTATTTTACTTTAGATAGTGACAGATTTATAAATATTTGAAACTTGTTCAAAATGTACAATAAAGTGAGAGCTATAATATGTATGTATAATTACTTCAACTATTAGTTGACACACTTTTAAAAAAAAAATAACTTTTAGGTAACCAGGATGGCTCAGTAACAGAGAAGTGTAACATCCACAGTACTACTGAATATACTCGCACAAGTCCTAAAAGAAAAACTTCTGTATTAGGAAAATGTTTAGTAAATATTCATTCCTCAGAACATCCAAGACCAGGCTCATCTAAAGACTTGAATTCAACTCCCCCAAAACATTTAAGATGTAAGTATGTTTCAGGATATATTTTGCAAGTATTTAGTTTAAAAAAAAAACTTAAATTTGATGCAATCAAATAAATTTTCAAACTTGTATGTATGAAATAATATTCAGTCAAATATTTGTATGTGGTTTTCAACTCCTTTTATTTTTGTTTTTTTTATTCATAGGTGAAAGCTGGGCTGAAAGCTATAGCCCAAAAGCAGGATTATCTGAAGACATCAAGTTAAATACGCCTTCTAGAAGTTCAGCAACTGCTAAAGGTATCTATTTTTATTTTTTATTCAAGTTACTTTCAGTATATTCCTTTTTTGAAAAAGCTCAGACACGTTGTAATTTATTTTTGAATTTATTAAGAATATTTCAATTTTATTTTTAGTAACTTAATACTTAGTTCAAAATTTTCCTATTTTTACTTTTATAAATTAATTACTCATTTGTTCTCAAGAAAATTGTTATTTTATACTTTACATAGGTACTAACCACGTGCAGAAAACACAGGGACATTGCATATCTCCTGAACTATGGATGACCTTATCTTATAAAGAGATAACAAGGCATTGTCACACTGATAAGAGATCCGTGGCAATGCGTGCCTGATAACAATAGGATGCTGTTCAAGTTTCTTATGCACGCGATAGTACATCGGTAATACCGACTACTTTTAGATTCATAACAACTTGCATAACTGTTATTTTTATGTATGTATTAAACAAATACACATTTTAAAAATATAATCGGGTTGAGCGTTCGAAGTTGAGTCATTTATTTTAACAGTGAGTAGATCTGATCAAAATAAATGTTTTTTTCCTTTAACATTTTTCTGGTAAAATTAAAGTAACAAAGTATAGCCCTTTAGAAGTTTGAGTACTGCCCTGTCTCAATAATAATATTATGTGCTCGTGTTTGGCGACAACGGATATAATCCGCCTTATCGGTTCATCGCATCGGAAACAAAATGCTGCCGCGGTATCACGAATTTATGCGGATCGGTTTCCCAATCGAGTGCAACCAACCCCTCGTGCCTTTGTTAATGTAGTACAACGGGCTCGTGAATCAGGTGACTTAAGACCTCACAGGGGAGGACATGCCGGTGCTCCAAGACCGCACGATCAAATACAGGTCCGCACTGAAATACTTGTCGGGAGGATACTTTATAAAACAAGGTAATTTTTTTTATTTTTATACATATTTTGGTTTATCTTCCTTCTATAATCATTATCTGAAAATTAATGACTCAACTTCAAAGTCTTGAATATTTGATTCAAATTTAGCGCCACGGTGTAATAGGGAAGTCCAAAGATGGCGCTAGGTATTCGATATTTTTGAAGGGTTCTATAACAGTTCGTATAGGTTCTATAAAAAGTTCGGAGAATGTCCTTGAGATGGCGCTACAAACTTAGTGATAAACCTTAGCATTACACATTCCCTTATAAAGTAGGTGTTATGTGGGCCTCCATCTCCCGGCCGCCGAGTTATATATAGTCCCCCCGAGAAAAAACCGGGTGTAGCACAAAGCGACATCTAGAATGTTGGAGATCACTTCGCGTCGATCTAGAAGCCACCAGGCGGCTTGTGCGCCGTGGTTCGCGTAAAAGCAGAGATCGGCATTTAGGCTTTGGCGAGTAGCAGACTCGCCCAACAGATGGCGCTATTCGTCACAATTATTTCGATGTCGGAGTCAAGTCATTGATTGTTGTCAGAGCGGTCCCGTGGGACCTTAGCTCTTGAGTCACAGTGTCAATTTCTGAGTCTGACAGATCTGGTAACCCAGAAACCAGACAATTCTAAGGAAAAAAGGGAAGGAAACGAGAGCAAACGGGAAGAAGAGAATCTTTTAGGATATGCAGCGTTTAGGCATTGTTAAAATCACTTCACAGATTTTGATATGGTCTAAAAATATTCGAATGCTCCAATTTTGGTTGTTCTAAGTTCACCCTAGGAATCACATGGTGATCTGACGCGAAATTCTCAAGCGAGCTTAGACGGAGCTGACATCAGGCTAATGGGACGATAATCCTGGGGAAATATCGAACCCACCTTCTTTGAAATCATTATAACTTCAGCGGTCTTCCACGCGGATGGGGAGTACTAGATCCTTAGCATGGCATTGACTATTGCCACGAGATAAGTTAAGGACTTCCGCGAAAGCAGCTTCAGCGCCTTATTAGTGATTCGATCCTCCTCAGGTGCTTTACGCACTTTAAGGTCTTTAATATGACCTTGAATCTCTGCTGGTGTGCAATGCGGGATCTCGGGAGATGCCGCTGATGTGCTAAGCAGAACTTCGGTTGAAGAAGCTTTTGAAGAAGAAAAATCACCAACGGTAGAGCGACTGTCACTGACGCCGTTGGCCCAAAAATATCTCCTGACAGATCTTACTATGTGTTGCTCCTCGTCGAGGTCATTATCAATATCATAGTTGGTAGAGAACTGTCTTTTTATGGCATCGGCGAAAACCTCAACCTTTTCCTCTATCCTGAAGACAATGCCTCCAGGACCATGAATGTGTGGGATTTGTTCAAGCTTTCCGTTTTTGAGCGGCTTCGCCACCTTCCAGAGAGGTATGCTCGAGTCGAGCATCCACGCCAGAAAGTCGTTCCATTGCTCATTGCGGAATTCATGAAGAGCATTTCTTACTTCATGAACAAGATTCGTCGCTCTGGGAATGTCATCAGGATGACAATACCTTTTCGCTTGCTTAATTGCAGCCCTTTTATCAGAAATTTGCTGACGAATGTCTGCTGGCAGAAAAGGTCTGTCGTGTCGCTGCACGGGAAGTAAAGCTGCACGCTGCAGAGCTTGCTGAACAAAGCTTGTCCACTCTGCTTGAGCCGCATCTATACCGTTCTCATCATCTATGATTGGAATATTGGGGAACTCTCTGAGGAGCGACTTGTATAGCTCCCAATCAATGCGTTTCCTTGGAGGGGTTTCATCCCCAAGATCTGCTCATTACCCACTTCCAAAACGACGGGAAGATGATCGCTTGAGATGTCATGCATGATTCGAGAAGTGATACTGTATCTACAGTTTTTGGATAATGCAAAATCAAGAACATCAGGTGCCTGATGGTGATTAAATGAGTGGTGCGTCGGCTCCTCAGTACTATGTATGAGGTAGCCATTTCGTATCACATTGTTGTACAGTCGGATCCCACTGGTGGAATTCAACCTAGAATGCCATTCTCGATGTTTGCAGTTGAAGTACCCTGCCACTATAAGTGGACCAGAGCAGTCGAAAAGGACTTCCAGATCCGCCGCTTGCAGCCCAATACCACACCTGAGATACACCAATGTGATTTTTAACGGCACACGTCCCGTCATATTGACCACCATGGAAGCTTATGTGCTTCTGAGGTAGTCAATACCGTGTTTCACTAGCACTGCCAAGCCGCCACCCCGTCCAGTCAAACTATCAGCTCGAATAACATCGTAATTCGGGAAAGCTAGACGATCTCCCGGATTAAGCAATGTTTCCTGTAGCAAGGCCACATCTATACTTTCGTCCACAAGAGCTTGATGAAATTCCCGTTTTTTGGGAATGTTCCTCAGACCCAAACAATTCCAAAAAAGAATTTTGATAAATGCAGGCTGTCGTCTATTGTACCTACCCATTTGCAGGAAGGATCGCCTGCAAAGCCTGTTTTTTGGCGAATCAGAGGACCTATGATCTGCTGTAAGGACCTTAGCGCGGTTGCTAGATCCACATTTTGCGTGTTCGCAGAAGATCCCACAGAAGGGGCAGCCCGGGTTGGATCCCTAGCTGCATCCGCGTAACTTACATTGCGCCTTTGCGCTATGACTTGCACTAGGGGCAAATCTGCAAGTTGGGCAATTCGCTGGGTGTCCCCCTCCACAGTTCGCGCACTTTCGTTCCTCTTGTTCTGTTTGAGGGCATAAGTGGGTCATGTGGTCAGAAGCACATTTTAGACATTTAGGTGGTGCAGTGCAGTAAGATTGCGCATGCCCATATTTTTGGCAGCGGTGACACTGCCCAATGAGTCTTGAGTTCTTTTGAACTTCGACTCGGATAGCCAAACCTAGCAGCTCGTGTTCGTTGAACAGCTCCTGAGATTTTTCTATCTTGGGCAGTATGACTACCACCAAAGGCATGGGCACGCCGCCACCGCGTTTCAGGCGAATTATGTGCAGGGGGGAATATCCCCTCTGGTGCAACTCTTCCTTGATCTCCGTTTCCTGCATCGACGGCAACCGCGCGTTCGAATTCGATGCCCAAAGAAATAAACTTGATTTACGCTTCGCCATCTCGAAGCATCGCGAAAAACGATGGGGGTAACACGTACCTTGCGTGGGGTCTGTGCAGTTGTGTCATCTGATACCTGAGATGTCGAAGGCGAAGAAGTAACCGATAGATTAGGCACAGGCTGTTTATTCGCGTCGCTTGCAGTTGAACGAGACGTTTCAGACTGCGATTTTTGGTGGAGGGAGAGGAGGAAAGCCTGTCGTGTCGGTCTTGTTTCGGCGCGTTTTACGGAGCTTAACCTTGATAAAACCGTCAGGGAGTGTATCGTCGTCAGTGGAATGATCGCTTGAATTATTTAACGGTATCTTAAGATTGACAGCTTTGTCTTTACTGGGATTTTGTTGGAGTGTTTGGGTTTTCAGTAGGAGGTCTAATTGTTAATTGTCCGCTGCTGGGCTTCGATGATCATCATCAATCTTTCATTGGTCTTCTTATCATCGTCCTTTTTTGACAGCTCCTGTCCAACCATCTCCAATTGGGCTCTCACCTCCTCTACGGTCTGCTCCTTCGACTCCGTCTCGATCGCCATGGTGGAAGCGCCATTTCCTGACCCCGCTGGGTCAGTTTCCATAGTAAATACCTCAGTTATCTCGCTTTTTGTCTCAAAAATTTTCCGGACCGAAATTACAGGACAGCTGCTATCAGTGCCCTATACAGGGCTATTATTCACTTAGAATCTCAGGGTCTAAATGAAGGGCTGTATTATTTCTTTGGTCGTATTTATTCAAAAAGTCACTGAAATCGACCAAAGTATCACAAAAATCGATTTCACAATTACCTTTAGAGAAGGTGTGCTGAAATTATAATAACTTCTGTTTTTAAGGCAGCAACAAACTCATCATATAAGATTTTTAGGTATTTATGAGACCTACAAAATGAGACTACACGTAAAATGGTCCGCCTAATAGCAAAAATGTTATGACCGAAAAACGAGGCAAAATTAATGTTTTGGCACTTGCTGGTAATGCGACGATAATTTCAACCAACTGCTTGAAATTCTTCAAATCCATAGGAATCATACTTCTAAATAAGAACAACCGAATGCAGTATATTGGTCAAGCAGTTTTTTGAGAATTTCAAATTGTTCATCCCAAATGTTTTCCGGCAATCACTACTAGTTTATTGAGCAATATATAGGGTTCGTTCGAAGAGCATTTAGTAGCAAAATACACGTGTTTACCTTGTCTATATGAATCACAAACCATTCCGAAAGATAAATGTTTTTATGCGAAAAACAAAGGTTTCGTTTTTTTCTTCTAAACAGATTCAAACATTTCGTATTTTTGAGTAATTGAACAAATGCGCTACGATATTCGAAATACTTACGTTACTAGACATTTTAAAAAATCTCATGTCTATCATCTTTTGTTGCGAATTACTCACAAATATCAAATGTTTGAATTTGTTTAGAAGAAAAAACGTAACCTATCGTTTTTTGCATAAAAATAACAGTTATCTTCCGGAGGTGTTTTGGGATAAACAATTAGAAATTCTCAAAAACTACTTGACCAATCTACTTCAATCTCGTTGTGGTTATTTAGAAGTACGAATCCTACGAAGAATTTCAGGTATCTACGAGAAACCATCGTCGCATTACGAACAAGTGCCAATACCTGCAGTTTGCCTCGGTTTTCGGCGATAACGTTTTTGCTATTAGTCGGATCTTTTTACGTGTGGTCTCATTTTGTAGGTCTTATAAATTCCTAAAAATCCTATATGAAGAATTTTCCGTTCTTGCCAACAATTTCGATGGAATCCCAGAAAACACGTTTTCTTCATTCTTTGATGTCGAATAAAAAGTTTTCCCACAATAATTGGTGTGCGCATTTTATGCTTCCATGTTTTAAATACTCCCTTGAACCACTTGCAATAATAAAACCAGACTTTACAATTATTTCGCAAACCAGGGGTATTTTCGTCTATGATTAGACTAAATAAACTTGAGGCAGTTTGACTTTATTGTATCTTTAGTGAAAAAATAAGCTACAGGAATTTTATAGTTTTGCTGTACCCCTCTTACCATAAACACAAGGCCATGATTTGCTTTTTCCTTGCTGCGTCCAAGGGTACCCAAATCCTCAAATCTTTTGTTCTTTCACTTCATAATGAAGAGCATTACTAAAAAACATTTCATGGTAACTTAAAAAAGGTCCTGTACAATCGTGGAATTCGTTTATGGAGTGCAAGTGCAAAAGTTTTGTCTCTAACTGCCCACTGGTAAGCATTTGGATGTTTATTGACAGTCCCAATTGTGAATTAATAAAACTTTTGGTAACTTTGAAGAAAACAATATATTGAAAACGACCATGCTCATATAAACTTTTTAATGAATACAAATGGGCTTTTTCAGTTTCCAAGATAGATTTTAATTTGGTTAGCCTTGAGCAAACATTCCGGTGGACTTGATACATAATTGATTTCTCAGGGCTAACTCCCTTCTTGGATGTACTAATATGACAGAGCTCTTCTCTAACATAAAAGAATATTTATCCAAATATGTGATTAGATTCTATTCTAGAACAACTTCCACTGATTTCAATGTTTTGATCGTCCAGAATAACACCGAAAGTTTCATTTTGCTCAGAAGGGGTTGGATTTCTCTAGAAGAAGGGTCACTGAATAAAACTCTAGATACTGAACAGGGACACGGTTTTACTAAACCTACTGGATAACTATTATTTGAATTTAAAACTGTATTGGGGGACACTGGTATGGCAATATATCTGAGACGTGAAGGATCTTGGGGATTATTACGATCAAACGTTGAAAAATGATGCTCACAAACATGATAACTGGAAACTTTACAAAACCGATGGAATACTTTATTTTTGTATATACAAGCAGATTTCTGAACAATGTGGAAATAGGAATTTTTGCAAGGATATTTGCATGAGTACTTTAAAGTAAAAATGTATGAAAAGGCAACCCCAAATCCAGACATGACTGATTCGATTAAAATTTACAAAAAAAAACAAGCTTATTGAAGTATGCAATCTTAAGTATTCCTGCACACTACACAAGTGAAAATATTGAAAAATATATGACAAAGATTATAACTATTATTATATAAAGATTATGAAAGATTATTTCTAGATTGAGAATTAAATCAATAATTAAAAGTTTAATGTGTAGCTTACCTGATTGATAACACAGATTCAAAACAAAATGGAATATTCCGACTTTCCGAGGGAAAGTCATACTGCCGTTTGTCAAACTCTGTTAGTAAGGAAGTGTCCTAGATTTTGCCTGGAGAGAATGAACGTGGTGTTGCCAGTTCGCCCCTAAGACGTTTCACCTCCCTGATTATAATCTGTGGCAGGAGACTATTATAGCCGCCCTGAGTTGGTTAAATAATAGATCAGCATACCAAGAGGTAGATACCATTTTATTGAGATCAGTCCCCGTCAAAAACTACTAAATTCCAGGAGTCGAATCTAACATCTCAAAAGTGGGATATTACCAAGATAATACGGATTCCAGACCATTTCCTGACGTGAGAAGCGGAAATCAAGTGACCTACCATGAAATCAAGGGCCCCAAAGTACGAGGCAAGGACCACAGTGATCAATAGAGACGACCATCAGCGCATTAGACTACCAATTTCGGACCAGATTTTCAAAAATTTTAACGATTTGGCCCAAAATAAGTATCCCAAAAGCACAAGGCGAAAATCACAGTAATTAAAAGTGATCACAAGTGAATCAAGGCGACCAACAGTGACGAAAAGTGACCGCCAATGACTATCAACAGTGTCAAAGAAAAGTAGCGAGCTTTGCAAAATAGTGATGTCAAATAAGGTTACTTTTCAGTAATCACGGTTACCAATTACTTTGAGCAAAAGTAACCAGTATTTGTACCGTTTACTGACATCACAAATGGCAACGTGTTATACATACTTATTTAAATGCTTGCGTCCTCTCTGTTAACGATTAGCACAAAATATTTAGTAATTCACGGTAGCAATTTAACCAATACAAAGTAATTGTAGAGGTTTACTCAAACAGTCCTAGGTCGTCGAAATTGGAAGTTCAAAAACTTAGGGGAAACGAATAGTTCAACTAGTAGTATGACACCACGACTACCCCGTATTGGTGGACGGCCGGTCTTGCCAGTATCATCGCGGTCCACAATCAGGTCTATATTGAAACAAAAGGTTCAATGGAGACATTGGATTTGACCTTGAATGAATGTAACATGAAATTAGAGGCATACCGGCCACCTTAAAGAAGCCAGCGCATAGGCCACTCAGACGGGCCCTTGTGCACCTCTACATTTCTTAGACCTCAAGCCTCGCCATTCTAGCGAAGTTGAGTATGGCCTTGAGTCCAAGCTCCATAACGTCTGGGGGTCCAAAGTGATGGACCCCAGTAGAGTCTGCCTGTAGTAGCTAAGAGCCTCACAGAGGCACAGAACGTGCGCCGAGGTCTCTTCTTCTACCCCGCAGCGCTCACACAAGGGATCCTCAGCCACCCCCATCACGCGCAGGTGTTATGGCTAGACAACAGTCCCACCAGCAACCTTAGGTTAGCTCTATCCAAAGATAAACAGAAACGTCCATGCTTAGCGCTGGGCCCTGCAATGAGTTCCGGTGCCTAACGTAGATGTCTGGAGATGCTTCTCCATTTCTGACAGTGCAAAATAGTGATATCAAATAAGGTAACTTTTCGGTAATCACGGTTACCAATTACTTTGAGCAAAAGTAACCGGTACTTCGTACCGATTATTATTATTTACATGCTTGCGTCCTCTGTTAACGATAAGCACAACATATTTAGTAATTCACGGTAGTAATTTAACCAGTGAAAGTAATTAAAAAAGTAATTGTAGGGGTTTACTCAAACAGTCCCAGGTCGTTGAAATTGGAACTTAGCGGAAATTAGTATGATACCACGACTACCATCTCTTGGTGGACGGCCAGTGTTGCCAGTATCACCGCGGTCCAAAATCAGGTCTATATTGAAACAAAAGGTTCAATGGCGACATTAGATTTGACCTTGAACCTCACCTTCAAGGTCATTTTTGCTGTTTGCAAATAGAAATAAATGATACCCGCAACCGAAAGAATCGAAAGTACTACGTCCTAATATGTAAAATCTAAGAACAAAGTCAACTTTACGGGTCAAATGTGAGGCCAGTGAAAATTCCTTGAAGCTTAGCAGGATTATTGATGAAAATAATTTATTCTTCTTTATTGGTTTTTAACAAGGCAAGAGCGACTTTGGGCTCAACCTTGAATCTCACCTTCAGTCATTTCAAGGTCAACATATCCAAAGTCTACTATTACAACTCTCTCTATTTGACATCTACAGTGGCAAATATACATTCTAATATGTTGTCATCTACTATGATGACCATGAGACCCCAAGGTCAATATTAAAATACTTAAAAGTTACTGCCTGTCTGATCTTGTTTTTTTTGGGACCTAACGGAAGCAATCGATTGAAATAATTGCATTCTAGCTCTAATATATATTTTGTACTCTTAAATACTAATCCACAACTTTATTTTTACTATCATTTTCAACTATTAAAATGATAGAATCGTCTGGCGCCTGAACAAAGCTTCCCGCATCAATCACACTTCTTTCATCACAAGATTGGGGATCACAGACATGCTCATCATTACTAAAAGATAACAATTCAGTAATGCTAAATAAACGTTGATGAACGTCATTCAAAACAGGATCGGGCAAGGTCTCAAAATTGATATTGCTCAAATTTGATAACATATTCTTAACTTGTGTTGTGAGAATTGGTTTAGTATTGAATACTGCGACTTGCGTTACAGTTTCTCCTCCAGTTTCATCAGTATCCTGAAACATTTGACTACTGTTGGTCTCGTCATACTGACAGAATTTTTCTTTTTCAATATCTTCTACAGTATCTTGACACATGGTCTCATTTTCTAACTGATTATCTATAAAATAGTCATCAATCAAATTTTCAGTTTGTTCATCAGGAAAGTCGCTTTTCACCCAAATTATTTCAGGCTTATCACAACTTAGTAGGAGCTTCTCATTTTTTGATGCCTTTTCAACTTTGATACCATACAATCTACTTATTCTCAAAATATCCTTTAGAGTTACAAGATGCAATCTCCTTAAATGCTCTTTGTCTTGTTTTTGGAACGACCGCACTATGCTGAAAATATAAAGATGTATTTCAGCATTGACATATATACCACCAAAAAACAAAAAAAAAATTATAGCATGCAATTAAATGATATCACATCACGATATTAATATAATTGAAAATTCATCAGAGCCTCTCTATGTTATTTTAAGGCAAAAACCAACACAATAATAAACATTAAAATAAATGGCGTCAAGAAGATTGACTCCACTTCCCACCCAACGTCATTATCAGTACACAAAGGATTATGTTCAGCACAAGCTAGACCCTCTGAGAAAAAAGCTAATCAGATCCATACAATCAATCTATAGACATTTTTCGCTGTCCTACCATCTGGCAACGTCGCTTCTCCCCGATACCTAACCAGATCAGACGTGGCAGCGCGACCACAGCATAGGAAACACTATGTCGCGACAGTAATACGCGTAATACCAGAACACTCACTAAGGCCAACTGATGAGAATAGTGTAACAAGAATGACTAATACTGTTGGCGCCATCTGTTGGGATACTCTCCTACTCGCCAGAGCTTCATGGTCGATCTCTGTTTTTACGCGGATCGCGACCGCCGGTTGGCGACATCTGTTGAGGACCGTGCCAGTGACTCGCCTTCTAGATCGACGCGAAGTAACCTCGACGATTCTGGAATGCCGCTATGTGGCTCACCAGAATCTTCTCAAATCGACAATGCGGACTATATAACTCGACGGCCGGGAGAGGGAAGCAGCGTAGAGGAGAGCAGAGTAGAATATAGTTCAGTGAATGGGGCGACATAATTCGTAGTCGGACATAAATAGTGGTGTACACAAATGTTCTATCTAGTAAAGTTAAATAAATTAGTGCATTTCTTTTTGTGGAATCCAGTGTTTTAATCCACACCCAAAAGAACCCAGAAAAACGCTACATTGGTGTCAGGTGTGGATTATTGGACATTTAGTGAAAATAAATTGGACGATCAGTGAAGGAAGAATGGCGCGATTGGTTGATTTGAAAATTGTCGATTTAAAGAGATAGCTAGAAAAAAGAGAGTGCGACACGGCTGGAAAGAAAGCAGAATTACAGGAGCGGCTTCGTCAAGCACTGATTGAGGAAGACGAGGACCCGGATATTTTTATTTTTACCGATGCAGGGGATATTGGTTTAATGCTGCAAAACCTTTCGATAAAGTTAGAAAACAAGCTCGTGGAAAACTGTGCCGATCTTTTAGAAAAATCAGCCAAGTTAGAAAAAAGGCTCGTGGAAAAATGTGCCAACCTAGAAGGAAAACTCTTGGAAAGTACAGCCAAATTAGAAAAGAAGTTTTTGAAAAATGCTGCCAATTTAAAAAAGAATTGGAAGATAAAATTATAGAAAAATCATGCGTGTTGGAAAAACGAATTTTAGAAACTTTGGAGTACAGCATTCAAGAAGTGCAAGGCAAGTTTTCCGCTTAGACGTCAAGACCATCGACGAACGACAGTGTGGACTTCCGTTGGAAAAACAAAGTGAGGGGTCAGCTGGTCATCTGCGAATGAAACCGCTGCAATTTGATGGTACAACGCCTTGGAATGTATACCGACGTCAGTTTGAGGCAGCCGCAAACGCAAATGGTTGGTCATCGACCGAAAGGGCAACTGCACTCAGTTTGGCCCTATGAGGAGATGCTGCAGATATTCTTCAAAGAATATCACCCGAAGAGCAAGAGGTCTACGAACAACTAGTAGGACATTTGGAGTTGCGATATGGCCAGTCACATTTAGAACATGTCTACCATACTCAATAAAAGAAGTCAGGCGAGTCCTTGCAGGAGTTCGAAGCGGATATTGCGCGCTTGGTACGATTAGCATATCCCGATGTTCAGGAAAGGATAATGGAGCGATTGGCAGTTCAACCATTCCTGGATGGACTTCGTGATGGTGAAATGAGGCAAGCCTTACTACTAACGCATCCACTTAAGTTAGTAGATAAGCTAACTCGGGCCTTAGAATTCAAAGCCGCTAAAAACACACATGAAAACCAGGTCCGAGTCCGCCAGATGGTACCAGGAGATAACGAGTTCGTACAGTCCGTCAAGCGCATGTTTAAGGAACTTGATGGTGAACGTTGCCGCCAGAACGGCAAGTTGGAATGTTGGAAATGTGTACAAATAGGACACAATAGGAGAGGCTGTCCTGAAGGTGCTAGTCCTCATCCGGTCAATCCAGAAAACTAAGGTAGGTCGATGTTAAGGGGCTGCCGTCGACCTGTATCCAACAAGCTCCATTAGTTAATACCCTCCAAGTCTCCTTGCTTAAACATCAGTCTAATAGTGTTTTTGTCGATGCTTTTGTGAAAGCATCGGCGAAGATTAGACCTTCCAAATGGCGACTACGAACGGCGACGGGAGACCGTTCAAACGTGTACGGTGAAGAAAACATCGCATTTGAAATAAGAAAAGCTACATTCGAACATCCGGCGATAGTAGCTGATATTGAGGACGAGGTAATCATCGGAATGAACATCATGGACACAAAGTGTCAACAATGAGGAGGTCGTTTTACATCGGGAAAGGAATGGAAACGTACGAGTTCTATTGTCTGAAGTAACCGTGATCCCAGAACGAAGCGAAGTTATTTTGACTGGCTCGGTAGAGGGTCAGACTACAGATGGAGAAATAGTCATGTTTGAACCTAGGATGCATGACGAGGTTATTGGCCGATAGATAGCTGTTGCAAAGGCCCTTGTGCGTGCCGATAAAACTATTCCTGTGAGACTAATGAATGTCAGTCATTACCCTGTGTCATTGAAGAAGGGCTCGGAGCTGGGACACTGCTGTCCAGTTTCTGCAATCACTCGAAATATGGCAGCTGTGGAAAACTCTGGGGTCATTCCTAAGGAACTGGAAGAACATAGATATCGGGTTGTATTCGATACTGGATAGAAAGGAAGAACCAATATATTCCAGCACAAGCTCAATACGGAAAATGCCCGCTCCATCCGGCAGATGGCAAGAAGGCTCTCACTTGCTAAAAAAAAGAAAGATGGTTCAACCAGATTTTGCGTGGACTACAGAATATTAAACAACGTGACCAAGAAGGACAGCTACCCTCTACCGCGTATTGATGACACTCTGGATACCCTGGCTGGATCAAAAATGTTTTCCACCCTAGATCTAAAAACCGGATGCGGGCAAGTAGAACTGGCCCCTGAAGATCGGGAGAAGACAGCATTCACGGTGGGCATCGGATTATGGCAGTTTAATGTGATGCCATTCGGCCTGTGCGATGCTCCTGCCACCTCTGAAAGGCTGATGGACACGATTCAAAGAGGAGGGAGTTGCTGGCCGTCGTAAAGGCAATGAGACATTTCTACAAATACCTCTATGGCAGAAAATTCTTACTCCGGACCGATCACGCAGCTTTAAAATGGCTTCTCCAGTTTAAGAATCCAGAGGCTCAAGTTGCAAGATGGATAGAGAGGCTGCAAGAGTTTGAGTTCGACATCGAACAAAGAAAGAGGAAAACCCAAGAAATACAGATGTCTTATCGAGGAGACCCTGTTTAAAGGATTGTAAGTATTGCCAGCAGGCAAAGGAGAAAGATACCCAAGTATTATGAACCAGTATCGTTAGTGATAATTGGTAATAGGAAAACCTCATTAAAGACCAAGAAGGCGACCCCGATCTCCTAATAATTCTGAACTGGATGAAAGAACAACGGAAACCAGCCTGGGAGGAAGTTATCCCCAGATGTCGGATCCCGGAGCTGCTACAAGAAATCCGTTCCGGTGTGTCAGGAGGTCACCTCGGAGTTACAAAAACCCTGGGAAAAGCGAGGGAAAGATTTTACGGGGTCAATAGAAAGGAGGACGTAAAATAATGGTGCAGAAAATGCGTTGTGTGTACGGCAAGTAACGGACCGCAAAGGAAACCAAAAGCTTCGATGCGCCAATACAACGTGGGGAGCCCCTTTGAAATTATTGCTATTGTGTTGCGGGACCCTTTCCAGAAAGTGAAGCAGGGGATAAACAAATCATTGTGGTAATGGATTACTTCAGCAAGTGGGTTGAGCCATACGCTCTGCCAATCAGGAATGAATCTGACGATTTTTTGTACCTTTGTACCTGTTCCAAAATATTTGTCAAATCATTGGGATTAAGAAGACCAGGACTACTGCCTTACACCCGCAGTCAGATGGAATGGTGGAGCGCATGAATAGGACCATTAACCGGTATTTGGCTAAGGTAGTCTCTAGCCATCAAAGAGACTGGGATAGTGTTCTTCAGCTCTTCGTTTCCCATGCAATCTAAAGTTTGGCTGTCCACCAGGAAAAGATATTGCCCGAGAAGACTACTTAAGTGAGCTGCGTAGAAGAATGGACGCCATCCATAGCCAGGTTCGTGTTTCAATTCAAGGTGCCAGCGACCGGATGAAAGAAGCTTACGACGTTAATGCCAAAGACCAGAGGTATGAGAACGGTGATACGGTTTGGCTTTACGACCCAAAGAGGCGCAAAGGGCTGTCGCCTAAACTTCAATCATTCTGGGATGGGCCATTAACGATGTTCTCTACAGGATTCACAAGGAACCACGCGGCAAAGCCAGAATTGTACATTTCAACCGCCTTGCACCTTATCATGGAAACAACGAAGATGCGGCGGTGCGGCAAATCCAACCAGAATTGGACATGACATTTCACCAATTTATGACTCACCATGCTAATGGCCATAAGAGTCGGTATGGCGTGACATGTGAAGTACAGCAAGATCTGTGTACCACTTCAAAAGAGTATGCCCTGGCATATTGTGTGGTTCAAGACTTGCGAATGTCGAGAGGTATAGCAAAGGTATTTCTCAGGAAGTTTGGAAGAGTGCACGAGCTGCAACAATCTAACCCGGAAGTCGGAGAAGTACTCCAGATAACCGAAGAGGGTACCAACTGAAAGATCTTCTATCTGTTTACCAAGAAAGCTTCGTATCAGAAACCGAATTACAAGGATGTCTGGAACGCTCTGTGTTCCCTTAGAGAAGTGTTGCTTGCCGAGGACCTGAGAAAACTGGCAACACCTAATCTGGCATATGGACTGGACAAACTGGACTGGTGAACCATCCAAAGCATGCTTGAGGCAGTCTTCTGGTATACAGGCATTCGATTTCTGGTTTGTTGTCACAGTCCTAGACGGCTACCTCCTGGAAAGGGTGTGGATTGTTACTTCTTCAAGAACTTCTACTGCAAGAAAGGGCAGTTGTGTCGATATCGACATGCACCACCTGTTAGATCATTCCGGCAGGCTTATTACGTAAAAATTTCCAACTCTGATCGGTGAGCAACCGACTTGCGACCGGTTATCGAGCGACCGAAAAATTCGTATTCCCTAACGTAATTGGCAACCGGTTGCCCAACTGTCATTGAATGCAGTTTTTGCGCCACTAGCAATCGAGTAGCAACCGGCGGAATTGAAGTGACATACGATGGTAAACAATCGTCGTGTTTATAAATCGAAAAATGATAAATACATTGTGGATCGTGATTGTGAATTTAAAATTAACAATGGGACCTAGTTTTGTTGAAAATTGAACACGTAAGTATATAATACGATGGTCTGTTATTAAAAATGAATGTCTATATGAAGAGTTATCTCATGACAGAAAGAGCGTTGCACAATAACGCGAGGGTGAAAATTAAAGGCTCAAAAAACGTGAACATAGTGTTTGAGATTTTGTCTGACTAGGAGGTGTTTGTGTTAAATTTTCAAAATAGAACATAGAACATAGACTCAACATTGCAAATCGATGAGCTACTTGTCTTTGCAGAAATTCATCCTAATTTAGCTAAGAACAGTGTTGGGCTTGGAGGGAGATCAAAGGAGACAATTAATAGAAAGAGGGACGAATTAGCGATATGTCTGAATACTCATGGATCTGGAGCTACAAAAAATGAACAATGCTGGAGAAGGGTGAGTATGTTACAATTTTTTATTCATCCTTTTGTCATCGCTAATTCATAATTTGTATGCTATGTTCATTATTCTGTTGTATCCCTCTTTTCATTAGATAAATTCAAAAAAGTTGTACAACTTTTTACAGAAGATCCGCCTACAGTGCAAAGGAAACTCTTGACAAACTTCAGCAGGAATATGAACATAGTGTTTTGTTGTCAATGAATTCTTTCAGCTTTATAAAGACTTACTTTGAAATACTTCACCAAGCTACTCATCTTTTATTAAATCTGCCATCTCGTTTTCCCAATTTTTAGGTTTTACAACAAAAAATAATAAATTCTCCCAAATTCCAGGTCTGACACACAAACACTTTATAATTTACTTCCATTACGTTTATGCGCACGACAACAAGCTAAGAAATTCTCTGTTGCAACATAATAGTTCGGAACTAGTTCTTACCACGGACATGCGCAGATAAATCATTCAGAATTAGTTCTGAACTAGTTCAGAACAACTTGTTGAAATAATACACTATTTTATTAATAAAGATTCCATATTCGTATCAAACATGTCGAGGGTTCTTATTTTGTGAGCTGTCTAAAACTTAATGCACGATTTCAGTTACTATCCACAACTACACCAAACTAAATTTATGGTTTAAAGATCTGACTTCTGTCTCACCAATTTTATTTACACTATTTATTACCTATCTGGTGTTTTCCCCTTCTTTAACCTTGCCACAATATACTGCTTATCTTCCTTACTTAATCGTAGGTACCTCAAATCTCTACCATGACCATAATGTACTGTTTGCCACTCTATAACGACTCCTATATCTTCTTTTGTCACTTTGATTTGGCTTGTACATGCATATTTCAGCTTACAAGATCCTTGGCTTCTTTCACGTATGGTGCGTTTCTTTGTAACATATCCTGAAAAACAATTATTTTCTTCTAAATCACTATCTGTTACTGAACAACCTACTTATATAAATAACGATAGTCAACCTAATATTATATTCCCGCGTTCAAAACTTTATCCGAAATAAAATTATAAACCATAGGATCATCTATGAGAATTTGTCACAGCTATATTTTTCCTTTTTGCACTAATTAAAAATCTTTGTTAGTGTCTCATAGATGGCGTTGCAGCCAAGTATATGCTGTATGTTAATGTATATAATATCTATAAGACTCTTTCAACGTAGATTAGTGCAGATAGGAAAAATATAACTGTGGCAAATTCTCATAGATGCTATAGTATCTCATTTCCTTTCAGATATATGGTTGTTTGGGACTAGAGTTGTGTGGACTAGATCACTTGTAACATTGATGAACATACCACCAGAGGACACCCAGTCAATTAAAAACCGAGCGTATTATATAGTGGCGCCGCCAGCCACTTATGGTTACCACTATAAGATCTTAGCAGTAGTTACAAGAGAATACACAATTTTCTTTAGAAGGAAAATGGTGTCTGCTTTTATTACTTGGCAACAGGGTTGTTATGATGGAAATTACATTAACGTCCAAATACAGCTTAGGGTTGGAATATCAGTTGAATTTTTTTGATTTGTGATACTAACCTGTTTTACTTCTATTACAGTAATAATATGTTGTTTCACCATTCGGAAGATTGGCTTTTCCTTTTGAAACGTAATAACAACCACACTCTCTTTCTATTTTAGATTTCCACATCTGAAAGACTGAAAGAAGATAAGTATTGCTGGACGATTCACGAAATTATTATATTACACATTAATCAAGAAAACTCAAAAACTATACTGACCCAGAAAAAAGAATTTCTTTAACTTGTTTTTTGGCAACATTATGACTATATTTAAAGCATGCTGTGGCAACATTGTCAACGTTTTATCTTTGTTTTTGTTCAACTTTTTTTTTAACATCATCAACATGTTATCTCTTAGTTTTTTAAGAAGAAAGCAGTTTCTGAGAGCTGAGTAGTACAGATATTTTTAGTGATTGCCCCTTCATTTACTAGTGTTAAGCATAACAAAATGCCTCGAGTTCGAAGACGTCCAAATTATCACAATGTTAGTGACTTTGACAAGGGTAGAATTATTGCCTATCGAGGAGAAGTTGATTTGCCCTATCGCGAAATTGGCCGCCGTGTCAAGATAGGCGCTTCAGACAACTAGCCCTACGAGATCGTTTTGCTACTATGCCTCTGATCGCTGACCAATGGTTTGGAGAAGAAGGCGTACACCCTATCGTCGCATTCGAGCCTTTGGACTTTTTTCATACCGTTCACGGTCAGTGCTTCCTCTGACTACGGACCACTGTCGCCAACGTTTGAACTGGAGCAGAGAACCGCAACATTGGGAGGCAGAATGGCATAAGTCATCTTCAGCGACGACTCGCGATTCTGTGTAGGTACGCACGATGGTCGTAGAAAGCTAACATGCTGCTTTGGAGAACAGCGTGATATTGGATTTGCTGTTGAGCGACATGTACACAGTACTGTTGGAGTAATGGTTTGGGGGGCTATTGCCTTTGGTAGCCGATCACCCCTTCTCTTTGTTCAAGGCAATATGGCTGCTGCGCGTTATGTTGATGATGCCCTACAAACCACTTTACTGCCGCATCTAGAGCGCCGTCCACACGTCTTTTTCAGCAAGACAACTCACGTTCCCATATTACTCGTCGTACCCCGGACTTTCTTCGAGAAGCAGGCGTTGATGTTTTGCCGTGGCCACCCCGTTTAAATCCCATTGAACATGTGTGAGATATGATGGGGAGGAGACTAGGAGACTATTCACTTTGCACCATCCGCCACAGAATCTGTCACAGCTAATCCATGAAGCTTGAGTTGCATGGAATGAGGTGCCACAACCAGACACCAATCGTCTCATTTAGATGATGCCTAGATGCATACAGCTGGGGGGGTCGCCCAAAACATTATTTTTTTTTCTTATTACTTGTCAATAAAATTTCGTGAGAATATTATCATTTCATTCTTGATGTAAGACTACTTCATTGCCAAAAAAATCAAGTTGAGGAAATTACTTTTTTCTGGGTGTAATACTTCTAATGTCACCAAGTATATTTGACATAAGAACATGAAATTTTGAAGAGAGACAGTTTATGGACAGTACATGTGAGTTAAGAACAGATTTCACAATGGGGCCAGATTAATTATTACAATATGAGAAAAAGATACACATTAATCATGAAGTCTTGGAAACTATTTGACCTTCAAGCATAATTTTGTGGTAGGCTTTATTAAGGGATTGAAGGGCACTTGCAGTTGGTTGAGAAATTGCTTGGGCTTTTCTAATATGTATCTGAATATTGGCAATGATGAGGTTCTGGTTAGAGTAGACTTAAACTAAAAATGTTATATGTTGTAACCATTTAACATGTATGAACTTAAAAGCTAGTTAGTGAATCACAGTCTGTGAAATATCTGTCACCACTACTGGGGACTAATTGACTGACCTAAACCAGTTCCTTTGTTATAATTACATGGCCATTATTGACTTTTTTCTAAGAGGGTCTATGGACTAACAATCTTTTATAATCTGATAACATTGCATAGGTCCTCTATAAACTAATCCAAAAGGGTTTTCCTTTTTGGCTTCTATAATTACTGAAATCCTTTCGTGAAGGAAGTTTCGGATTAAAATGAACAATGTTTTGTCAGCAACATGGCCAGTACGGGCTATTTATTGTACCAAAAAACGTCGCGGCTACCCAGCAGAGGTTTCTGTTGACAGAAATCGTACACCATCAACAAATTCTGCCAAGTATCTTGGTGTCACCCTTGATAAAGGTATGACCTGGCAGAAACATACAGCATCTATAAAATCCAAATTCCAAATTGCGTTTCGGCAACTATATCGTTTGTTATGTAGATCCTCCAAAACGATTTTGATAAACAAAGTTCGAATATATAAAATGATAATTAGACCAGCCATTACTTATGCATGTGCAGCTTGGTGTTTTCTTGAAAAGACACACATGCAAAGTCTTCAAGTACTGCAAAGCAGAACCTTGGGGACAATTTGCAACTCTCCATGATATGTCTCAAATGAGACACTACACAGAGACCTTGACATTCCTTACTTGAGGGATTATGTCAAGGTTCAGACATAGCGACATTATAGTCAAGCGGAATCGCACAGCAACCCTCTGTTGAGTGACTCAGTGGACTACACAGTGGAGCAAGTTCGTAAACATTCAAGGCCACAGCTCGCACTGTTATCAAGAATTTTTAGTAAACTCAAAATTACACTCTAACAAAACTGAGTCAAAAATTTGTTTAGTTCACATCAAAATTAATCTGTGTACCAAGTCAAAAAGCTTACTAGGTGTTTTCTCTTAAACTAAGCACATCTGATTTGTTTGCTCTTCTTTTTCCTTAACTTTGTCTGGTTTCTGGGCAACCAGGACTGACAGATTCGACTAACTTACATAGACAGTGACTAATAGGCAAAGGTCCTACGGACCGCCCAGACAAGCAAATGACGAAATAGCTTTAGTTTAGCATTGCATAGGAAGTGCTGCAACAACCTACTTAATCTCATTTTTTTGTATAATTATACCCTAATAAGAAAAAAAAATCATTGCTGGCCATAGATGAAGAAACTATGTCAAAATTACCCAGAGCCTTGGGCACTTGCTACTTGTGATAAGAAGATGGAATTGGTTTTAAATATTATACCTTCCACATCATCCATCAGAAGATGCTCTGTATGGAATTTCATATGATGTCCAATCGTTAAGTGCTTTATCAAACATTTTTTGGATCTAAAAGCGCTGTCACAGTTTTCTTCTAGACATTGATGACTCCAAGAGCACTCCAATTTGGAACGACCTGTGGGTATTAGAACCTCTTGGTGGAGTGTTTTTAGGTGTCTTCTCAATCCTGACCGAGTACTGAACAATTTTCTACATTTACTGCATTCCACGTAATCCATAATCAGTTTACTGCTATTATTCGAATAAAATGTATTTCTATACATCCAGAAAATATTTCTAAAATTTTTTTGACCTGTTAAACGTCACACGTCAATTTGTAAGTTGCTTACTTGCTTTCTTGCTTACAGTTTTCTGATTTTTGCTATTCATTATAGTACAACTACCAGCCACGAGATGTGTCTAAAAGTAGCTATGGGCAGAATCGAATGATTCTAATAATCGGATAGTTAGTATTCGAATGATTTTAAGAATCGATATATCACTCGAATGATCATTCACATGTTGTAAACATCGTTCAGTCAGCAGTTCTGATTTCTGATTCTCGTTTCTCGCTGCCGCGACGCCGCGAGCGATTTGAACAACGATTGCAGTGTTGCCGCTTTGCCAGTAATTACTTGCATTTGCAAGGAATGAGGAGCTTTGCAAGTAAACTTGCAAGGAATGGGTGCTCTGGAGGAATTTGCAAGTAATTGATGCGATGTTCATATTTTATGGATTAAAACATTCGTAACAGTTGCCATATTAGCATAACATTCTATGATACGGCGTGCGGGATTCAACCTAGAACATGGAGCCGAGCCAGCTGAAGTGAAAAAACAAATCGGGATAGAACGCATGATCACTAAGTAGGTGCTTCTGTTATCTGTCATTTTTCTCGGGACCATAAAGCCGCTGTGACTGTCAAGCCGCAGCAGTCTTGAGTCTTAGCAGAGCACTGAGGAGTAAAAATGGCCGTACTGACTGAAATATGAATACTCATCGTGAATCAATCAGTCGGTAGATATACATCTATTTTTGCGGAACACTCGTCACTCGGAATTGGAGGTTGTGTTTGGAGGTATGAGAAGTCATAGCACAGGTTCACCAAAAATTCATTCAGCGGTAGAATCGGTAGAATTAGACCTGAAGGAGATTCGAATACCTGTCATAACTAAACGAATAAAAACATTGAACTTTGCCAGTAATTGCAAGTAAACTGTCAGGTATTTGCAAGGAATTGCAAGTAAAACTGTCTGGTACTTGCAAGTAATTTGGCCACAACGCTGTGGCAACACTGATGAATGATTTTGTTTTAGTTGTTTTCGAACTTCGTGACGTGACGGGTGGTGTTTCGCTCAGTGGTGTTTTTCTTTTGCGGGTGATTTACGTTCGTCTTGTCTGTTTTGTTTAATACTAACTTTATCAGGCTTGGGTAAATTAAAATAAGGTAGTGTATATTCGTCCGTACATGTGCGGTCGACGTGACGTTTTGTTTAAACGGCCGTACATGTTTTAATTTGCACTGCTTAAAATAAATTAATCGTCCGGTTAGGTTAGCGCTTTCTTTAGAGGTTTTAATAATATTTCAATATGTACTAACATTTCAATAAACCATTCACCTGATCGAACTTAGGCAAGAATATCGAATGTGCGGCCGTTTAAACAAAACGTCACATCGACCGCACATGTACGGACGAATATCCAGTGCCTTAAAATAAATCTAAGTGTAAGTTTTTCTGTGAAAAAATAATTGTACTTTTTATTATTATGTTTTAATTGCAACAATTCTACCGGGAATAATTTTGTTACCGGTACCGGGACTCTAGCCACAGCGTAAATCAAATTCGTTAAATACCGATTTATTATAATTTGCCCATGCCTGATAGAATTATGAGACCTGGTGCTAAAAAATCCGTCGTTTGGGAATATTTTAAAAAATCTTCCAACACAAATTTTGTGCAATGCAATATTTGCAAAAAAGAACTAAAATTTTTTGGGAATACTACAAATTTGAATCAACATTTGAAGCGATTGCATGCAACTCAATTATTAGCAAATGAACCACCCAATAACGACAAGGATTTAGACAATAATGACCAAAAAGTGAATTCATTCAAGCACAAAGAAGATGAAGCTGGTCCATCAAGTAAAACCGATGAAATAATAGGAGAAAATCGAACGGGTTCATCGAATGACTCAACATTCCATCCTCCACCCCTAAAGCGAAGAAAGCAATTAAAATTATTTGGCGCTAAAACCAATGAATTGACTGACGTGGACATAATTGAAATAGATAATGCCCTTGTAAAAATGATAGTAAAAGACTATCAGCCTTTATCTATTGTCGAAGACGAAGGCTTTATTGAATATTCTAAAAGGCTTCAACCATTATATAATTTGCCGAGTAGGAAAAAGCTTTCAAGCATGCTTATCCCACAATTATACGAAAGAGAAAAATTAAAATTAAAAAATATGTTGCGCGAAACAAATAATATTGCAATCACTACGGACTGTTGGAGTTCAGATAGTAATAAATCATATATCACTATTACTTGCCATTTTATATATAGTGACAAAATGCATTCCAATGCTTTAGCTACAAGGGAAATGCTACATTCTCATACAGGAGAAAATCTAGCATTATCCGTAAAAGAAGTTTTGCAAGAATGGGACATATTTGAAAAGGTGTCTACAATTGTTTCAGATAATGCTGCAAACATAAAAACTGCAGTGCAAATACTGAACAAACATCACCATCCATGTGTGGCCCACACTCTTAATTTGAGTGTAAATGAGGCACTTAATGGAAAGCCCTTATTAAGCGCGATACTAAAAAAATGTAGGAGTATTGTTGGACATTTTAAACACAGCAACAATGCTTCTAATAAATTGAAAGCGGTGCAAGAGCAGATGGGGCTTCCTGTTCTTAAAGTGAAGCAAGATGTTCCTACAAGATGGAATTCTTGTCTAGTAATGCTGGAAAGATTATTGGTGATAAAAGATTCCTTGAGTATTACTATTACCAGTATTTCCAGTGCTCCAGAATTTTTAGATGCTCAAGAATGGACTATAATAAAAGATTTAATTCCTATTTTGAAGCCAGTGGAGGTTATCACCACAATCCTATCTGGCGAAAAGTACCCTACAATGTCTTCAATAATACCACTCATAAGAGGATTGCAGCATGCGCTAGTACGTTTCAGTACTGAAAATGAGGTCTGCACTCTTTTAAAAAATGATTTAGTAGATATTATTTCACGTCGTCTTGGAATTCTTGAAGTAAATAAGACTGTCGCGAAGTGTTCATTTTTGGACCCAAGGTTCAAAAAGTTGGGATTCGGGAACGAAACGAATTCTTCTAATGCTCAGAAATGGGTGTTTGAAGAACTGGTCCAACTGATAAGAAAGAAAAATGAACTAAATATAAATGACTTGGAGGAAAATAGACAGGAAGATGACTTAAGTAATCAAAATCCATCCAAAGACAATGATTTCGGAGTTTGGTTAAATTTTGACACAAGGTTATCTACAGTGAAGTCGACAGTTACCCCTACTACTGTTGCTACCTTAATAATTCGTCAATACTTGGAACTGCCTTTTGTAAATCGAAAAGAAAATCCATTAGAATTTTGGAAAGCACACAAACAAAGTATGCCTGAGCTCTATGAGCTTGCACTTAAATATTTAACAGTTCCTGGTACATCTGTACCCTCGGAGAGGATATTTTCGAAATGTGGACAACTAACCAACTTAAGACGAAATCGCCTATCTCCAAAAAACTTAGACCAAATAATTTTTTTAAATAGTTCTAATTTAGACTAGTATTATTAATTCAGAGTTTATGTTTGTATGGTACAAATATTTTGTTATGTCATGAAGTTTAATTTTATTATTTTATTTTATTATTATTCTAATATTTTGTTTTAGAAATTAACCTATATAATAATATATTATGTTTGCAGTTTTAAATCAAAGTTTAAGAAATGTAATTAAGTTTTATTTTACTGTTCAGAACAATAAGTTTGTTTTAGGAATAAATGTTTATTTTTCCAGTTTTAAACCAAAGTTAAATAAACTTTTTGTTAACATTAGTTTTATTTTTCTGTTATTATGTTACATATTTCCAAGCAGATTTATTATTATTATTATTACATATTTTGTTGCAAGGAATAAAGTTATAGGTAATGAATGCTCAATTCCAATCATGTATTGAGTTTGAGGTTTTAAGTTTTAACACCAAGATAGAATATGAAATTATCAAATCAATATAAATTACTGCTGTTATAAATATAATTAATAATCAGATAAACTAATATGCATAAAATTGAAATAAACTTTCGCCACTTGGCACATAATATACGTTAAAAAAACTATTGAGAGAAATCTGCTAAGGCACCCTATATTGTTATTCCCAACTAATAAAAAAAATAGTTCGATCGAAATAGAAAGAGCTATCAAAAGAATGCGCTTGAAAATTTAGATTTGTGATTCGATTATATTACCACACATAATAATAAAATTACGATGCGACAACATAAATTCTCAAGCGCATTTTTTTGGTAGCTCTTCCTATTTCAGTCGAAATTGTCGAAATATACCTACCACCAGGGCCGGCGCTAAGACTTTTGACGTCACGGGCAAGCCCAATTCTGCCGCCCCCCCTCCCACTTTTTTTCGTGCGCTCGGAAATCATTTAACATAGAACTCACGTATGTTAGACAATAATGCATAGTAATAGTTTTTTGTTTTCACACTACACATTTATTTATATATTTTGATTCTTAACAGTCTATGTACTCTATGTTACACCTATGTTCCTAACGCCGGCCCTGCCTACCACTTTTCGGGCCAGACCGCCAATTATTTCATAGATACGGCTGGGCTCACTGCTCACGCGTTGCTGCATGCGAAAGATGATTCACGAATGATCGCTCGAGACATCTGGTGCGAGACGCGCAGCGGCAGCATCGGTTTTATTTTGTTTCGAGCGGTCACACATTTGATTGAAGAGTGAATTATCATTCGAATCATTTGGTTGAAGTATTCGAGATATCTCGAATGATTTTGATAATCGAATGACCGATTATTTTTCATTCGAATGATCCCATCACTATCTAAAAGCACGAAATCCTTGCAATCTGCTGAAAGCTACTAATACTCTTCATAAATTCCTGCAAATTCCCTGTAAAGATGTGAATGGCGAAATTATAGTACACGCGTCGACTACTAGGTGTCTTTACTACACCTCGATTATTTGCTATCTGTCGGAAACAATAGAAACTTTAATTTATCAAACGGAGAGTACTGAGCTGAGTAATAAAACAAGTGACATGGCAGCCCGATTTACACCTCACAACTAGCTGCAAGACCGATGATGCGTTATCGCCAGTGCGTGTAGGTTTTAAAATTAATTGAGGTACCATTTAATTTATTTTCACTCTTTCTTCTATCTTTTCATTACTTTCAAGGTGTTATAAGGTTTATTACATTGATATATCAAATATGCTGCCCCAGTTTATGATTCTTTAACTTTACATATTTTTTATATTACAAAAATAATTTTAATAGACGGGAAAAAATAAAGAAAAGAGCTCAAAAATTAAATTTTTTTTAGATTGTATTCTGGATCTTTAAATAATAAATAAATAATAATTTATTGGTACTATTACACAAAAATGTGTTTGCACAGGTCATTTAAAGTAGAACATAAAAGAGTAAGTAAAAGTAACAAACAATACGAAAATAAGACAAACGTAAAACACAAAGTGGCAATAAAAGGTAAAAAAAACTTGATAAAACTATTTTAAAATTTAGAGGAACAATAAAATAAGATGGTTAAAAAATTATGAAATACTAATCATTTTTTCATGTTTGTACTCAAATGTCCTTACACACGTCTGGAGAACGATAAAATATAATACAAAAATAACACATAAAAAAAACAAACGAAAACAAAGTAATAAATAGTCAACAATTATGGAACAAAGTCGGTAAAATCATTATTTAAAAACTCATCTATGCTGTAAAAAGCTTTCGTCACTAAATATCTTTTCACAGTTGCTTTAAAAATGGTTGAGTTGAGTGTTTGACAAAACTTGGGCAGCGCATTAAAAAATTTCACACCGAAATAATTACTTCCGTGTCTAGTTTTTGAAAGTCTTGTGTACTCTGGTATTAATTCATTGTTGAACCTTGTGTTATATTTGTGAATCTCTTTCGGAGTTCTGTAATCATCGTAATTATTTTTAACGTGGATCAGACATTCCAGTATATATATGCATGGCACAGTTAAAATTTTTAGGTCGATAAATGTCGTCTTGCAACACTGTCTGAAATATAAGTTTGCTATTATTCTCAAGCATCGTCTCTGAACAGCAAACACCTTCGATACATGACATGAATGTCCCCAAATCAGTATGCAGTATTGCAAGTTAGATTGGATGTAAGCATAATAGGCTGTCATTAAAGTCGATTTTGTTACGTAGGTATTTAAACTACGTATCATATATGTTATTTTAGATAACTTCTTTGATAAAGAAGTGATGTGTGATTCCCAAGTTAAGCTTGCATCAATAATCACTCCAAGAAATTTCACGGGCTCTACTAAATCACTTCTATGTGGACGAGTACTGAGTAGAAGAGATTGAGTTTTCGCTATGTTGATTGACAAACTGTTGGCATTAAACCAGTTTTGAATGTTGTCAAAATGCTGCTGAGAATCGAGCAATACATGATCAAAGTTACTATTGGAGGATATTGATGTCGTGTCATCCGCAAATAATATATACTGATTGATGCTACAGTTTGGCAGATCATTGATGTAGATCAAAAAAAGAATCGGTCCCAAGACACTTCCTTGGGGAACTCCGTGCTTAATATGCACATTGTTGGATAAACAATTTTGAAAACTAACATACTGTCTTCTATCTGATAAATAAGACGCAATTAAGGACAGGCTATTATTACTAAAACCATACAGCGACAACTTTTGCATCAAAATGTGATGTTGGACACAATCAAATGCTTTTGTAAGATCATAGAAGTTAGCGAGGGCAAACATGTTATCTTCCAGACATTTGTTGATGAAACTGATAAAATTGTTTATTGCTGCTTTCGTTGATCTGTTGGTACGGTATCCAAACTGGTTGTTACAGAATAAATTGTTACCTTCGAAGTATTCACATATCTGATTCTTCAGAAGAATTTCGAAAATTTTTGCTATAATTGGTATTATAGAGATGGGTCTGAAATTACATGGATCATTCTCACAGCCTTTCTTGAAGAGTGGCACAATCTTTGCAAGTTTTAATAAGGCAGGAAAGACATTATTTTCTATACACATGTTTATCAATTTTGTTATAGGATATACTAACAAGTTATTTAAGGTCTTCATAATTTTAACATCGATGTCATATGGATCTTTACTTTTAGAATTCTTTAAGCTTTTGATTGCGTCTCGAACATCATTGAATGAAACAGTTCGAAAGTTGAAATGTAGTGTATCACTAGTCTGTATAAAATCTTTGAAGTTCGACTGGGTAGCTGGAATTTCAGCGATAATGGTATCAGCAATGCTGACGAAGAAAGAGTTTAAATCATTCGCGCTGAGAGTAGACGAATGTGCTTTTGATGATTGCACACCATTGGATTTAATCACGTTCCACATAGCTGCTTGTTTATCTGACGCTCTACGTATAAATTTATCATGAGCATTTTTTTTCCTAATTCTGATTTCTGATCGGTACTTTGATTTGAAGACATTAATCTCCTTCTTTGATACTACTTGGGGATTATCTTTATTAATTTGTGTTATTAGTTCCAAAGTCTCTCTCATATGAGCCAATTCGTGATCAAACCAGTTGATTTTGTTGCGACAACCCTCTGATACTAACCTAGATTTGATTGGCAAGCACTCAGCGATATTATTTGTTAAGATGTTCATGAATCGTTCGAGTTTAGTGGTCAGTGGTAAACTAATATCAGACAAAAAGATCCAGTCGACTGTTTCAATTTTACTGTATAACTTGAAAAGACCTTCATCAGTGACAGGCCTGTAGTTTATTCTCTTCCTAACAGGTTTTAGAGTTTTCAAATTAAAATGAAATGCAATACCTAAATGGTCAGAAAAACATGTATCAAAGGCTTCTACAACTATGCTTGACATGTTTATATTGGTGAAAATATTATCTAGACAAGCATTCTGCCTAGTATTCACATTCACAGTCTGATACAGTCCAAAAGAAACACAAATATCACACATCACATTGGCATGCTTGTCGTGAGTGTTAAATTTAAAATTAAAATCACCAGATATGATTATATTTTGCTTATAGTCTAAAGTACTAAGTAGTATTTGAAGCTTATTATAGAATATATTGAAGTCTCCATTTGGTGATCTATATATGGTTAGAATTTGTGTGCCATCCAAACAGGTGACACCAGCAACCTCAAAGTGTAACTCCTCAGAAATGTTTAAAACTTTGTCACACAAAGGCTTAGCACTAAACTTATTATTGACATAAATACAAACACCACCGTGGATTTTGCTTGACCTGCAAAAACTAGACACATTCATATATTCACAAATATTCAGAGTATTAATCTCATCGCAAGTCAACCAATGCTCATTCAAACAAAGAAAGTCATAACTGTGCTGTTTTGCCACCAACTCAAGTTCATCAACCTTGTTTCTCAAACACTGTACGTTTAAATGTAAAAGTTTATACCGACAATCATTCGTGCGCACTTCACAGGCGCGAGCGTGTGATAAGGAATTTTTCGATACATTCTGTTTACCCGAATCATGTCGTACTAGGTGATTAGTATCGGATTCCCACTGGCCAGTAAAAAAGCACCAGTACTCTCACTGTTGCAATGCACTCGACGTTCCATTTTATAAATTGGAATTATTGGAGGCGATAACAAAACGTTTCTTTTGAGGGTAGAGCAGCTCGTCTGCACATGACTTCTTATGATGTTTGCCAGTGATTTGCGAAAACCATTCTTTACTACTAATAACTTCACTGAACAGTTAGGGTTATTTTTAATATAACTAGTTATTTTGTTTTCCAATAGAACTGCTAAGGCTTCATCTACAGGCTCGGACTTTAGAAGAATTACTAGATTTGTAAATTTACCCAGTGGTAATACATTTCTAAGAAAACTGTTCAATGTTTTGTGGTTGCTTATGTTTTTTGTGCTGAAAACAATAATTACATAGTCACTTTGTCCATGATCCATAGTTTGAGTGAAAATATTACTTGTGATATTTGCAGCCTCTGTGTTGGGCTTAACAATTCCTTCAACTATATAGCCTATGCTCTTCATTGAATTATGTAAGACTCTAGCGCAGTTTCTGGCCAATTGATCGCCCACAATGAGCAGTTTCTTGGAAGTCTTCGCACTGTTCCTGGATTGTTTAAAAAGTTCATCATACAAAGATACATTTTCCTCAGTCCTCAGCTGTTTATCCCTATCGTCTAATATATTCTGTTGATCGTTGGCATTTCCTTCAGTGTTCTCCGACAATCGACACCTGTCTTCTTTTGTTCTTTCTTCTAATTCGCCTATTTTCCTTGAGTATGCATTGTTTGTTTCTTCCAAAAGACTAATGGTTTTCAGCATATCGGCATGAATATTTTTTAGCTTCGTCATCTCTGTTTGCATGTCTTTTGTCATTTGTTCATAACTGTCCATCTGTTTCTGAAGGTTTTTGTTCTTCTCTTCTGCGTCGACTATTTCTTTTTGTAGTGTACACATTCTTTCTTTTTGGTTTTTCAATTGGTCTTTAAAAGAATTTTGCTCCTCTATGAAACTTTGTTCAGATTCAAAAACATCTTCTTCAAAATCCTTGGCCTTCTTCGTTAATCTAATTATATGTTTCTCTTTATCTTGTATCTCGTGCTTTAATGAGTTAATTTCTGTAGTGTAAGAATCGTAGTTTCGATGCTCGTTATCCTCCGATTCACAGGCAGCAGAACAATATACTCTGTTATTTGAGAGCTTTACAATTGAACTCAATCTATTTGCACAGCTCGCGTGAAAAATTGCATGGCATGATATGCAAAAATAAGAAAGAGCTTCTTTTGTTTTGCAACATTTGAACCTAGCTACCATTTTCAACTGGATACGGGCCTGTTTGTTTTCTTATTTGTTATCTTGTCTTTCGTAAATATATGGTGATTAGGAATATACTCACTGGTCGTTTTTGTCGATTTTTCTCGTGCTGTTTTTTGTGTACTTATTTGCGTTTTGTAATTAATCCTCAAAATCAGTGTTTCTGAGTTGCAGTTTTTCAGCGTATAATTTATAAAAATTGCTCACATGTAGATGCAGCACTGGTTCAAATTTGAAAATTGTCTCTCAAAAATAACCCACTATAGTAAGCAAAAACAGACACGACGATAAAAGAAGGTGTTACACCACATAAACTGTGAAACTAATACTTTATAGTATAATACCTAATAATGAATCTACCTGCATTCATTACCACGTTAAATAACGTCAAAATCTTGGACAGAGGGCTCCTTCGAAATTAGCGGTCAGGATTAACACAAGATTGTGACAACCTACTTTGAAGTCTATCCGGCACGGGCATCATGTAAAAAACCTACAAAACGTCAAAAAAAAAACGTATAAGATGTCAACTTGCAGACTAGGTAGTTTTTAGGGCGCAAACGGTCATTCCACGTTTGCTCACTAAGATCGTTATAAACGTCCATCTGTGGAGGAATCACTCAACTAAACTACGCATTATTGGTTGCATACTTGCATAGCTTTGTGAGGCTGAGTGATCGCTGGCTTCGAACGCCGTGGAACGCGTGTCGAGCGAAAAACAGAAAAACCGTAGACGAAAGACAAACCTAGAGCAAACAAACAAGCAAGTGGTGTGGTAAAAATACTAATCAATATCTGTGTGTTAGTAACCCTATCCCCTTCTTGGTGAGTCAAAACCCACTTTTTATTATATACTTTACCCCAAACATACTATTTAGTGTACTACTTATCACAAAAAAAGAAAAAGGGGAACGCATAAAAGTGTAGAGGCATGGAAACGGACTCCGGGGGAGTCACCCCCCCCGAAATAGTGCTATAGATAATAGAAACCTTACACAAGCAGATCTAGAAAATATAATTGGTGTCACAAACAAAGAAAAAGCCAATCAAAAAAACGCTATAGATAAAAAAGAAATATGCTACAAAAACTGTGAACAGGGACCATCCATAGTTTTTGTCGAAGCAATGGAAGGCACGGGAATTCAAGTAGGTCAAAGAAGGTATCTACAGCTAGCAAAAGAAATATTTCAATTAAATTTAACCAACATTAAACGCATACAAGTCAAGGGAAGGAATAGGCTGGGAGTAGAGTTACTGGATTACAAGTCAGCAAACTCTTTTGCAAATAAAGAACTCAATGGGTACAATATATATATACCATTCAACAAAGTAACATGCAAGGGAATCATAAGACAAGTAAATACAAGCTTCACAATTGAAGAGATTATTAGCGCTATCGAATCTCCAATGAAAGTGTTAGATGCAAAAAGGCTCAATAGAAAAACCACAAAATACACGCCCACTGGTACCATACTAATAACATTTCAAGGCACAGTACGTCCCAGAGATGTTTCTATTTACTATCTTCTCTTTCCCGTATTTACATATGTATATACCACCTGTCACTCAATGTTACTCTTGTCTCACTTATGCTCACACTAAGGTCCAGTGCAAGGGAAAAAGAAGATGCTTTAATTGCGGTAATCCTGAACATAATGAAGAGGGGGAGGACTTTCACTGCCAAAGAAAATGTTATCATTGCGATAGTCTGGAACACAGATCGAACTCGAAAGACTGCCCAGAGTACAAGAGGCAGGAAAAGATAAAACAACTTATGGTATTTGAAAATATTTCATACTTTGAGGCAAACGAGCTGTGTCCTAAAACGTATAAATCGCAAAGTAATATGACAAACACAACCGACATAGCTTACAATAATAGAAATTTCCCAACAATCAGAAACCAGAACACACCTTGTACCTCCGGAACAAGTCAAATAAATATAGCACAAAGAAGAACATTTGAATTCGCGAATACAATAAAAACAAAAAGAACCTTTCAACAAGCACTATCACAAACACCAAAAAAATAATAGTTGAACATAACACCGGATACAATAGAGAAAGTTACAATGAGAACCTAATAAACAGAAACGGTAGACAACAAAACAGTGACCGATCAATAACAGTACAAGCACAAGTGCACAATAACGCTTCAAACACAGAAGCACCATTCAACACACCTAAGACGCCTACTAGTGCCCTTTACAGAAATAACACTAAAGAACAAGTAGATGAAATCGTTGAAAACTTAAAATACCTTAAACCCGAAACCCTAAGTAAAATTAAACAAATAGTACTTAATGATACAGACCAGACTGACAACGAATTGTACTGAAAAAGCAAAAAAATGTTACATAGCCTAGTCTCAGTAGTACAAAACAGACACAACTGGAAAATGAACAGTAAAGGCACTTTAATCACTTTACAGTGGAATCTAAGGAGTTACAGTAGTAACAGCGAGAATTTAATACAATTTTTAGAAACGCATAACCCTGACATCATTTTTTTAAATGAGACATGGCTAAAGAAACAACAGAGTTCGCATATTAGATGCTATCAATGCATTAGAGCAGACCGAGAAGATGGGAAAGGTGGAGTAGCTACATTTATAAAAAATAACATCTGTTTTCAAAACATAAGACTCCCTAACACATTTAACACTGGAAACCTACAATGTATTGTCACTAAAGTTCTTAATATTAATTTTGTTAATGTATATAGCCCTCCTAGCAACAAAATCACAATAAAAAGGTTCAATGAACTACTGAAGTCGCTCGTGGGCGAAGTGGTGTTGGTGGGGGACTTCAATGCCCATCACCCAGCATGGGGTCGCATTAAGACAAATTACAATGGTAGAGCTCTCTATGAAATCATATAATCCAACAACCTCATCATAATGAATGATGGTTCCTCAACCAGACTCATAGGACCAGGGGAGAATCCGAGTCCTCTTGACCTGACTAGAGTGTCGAACAACTTGGCCACCATCACACATTGGGGTATTTTGCAGGACTGCGGAAATAGTGATCACTTCCCGATCATTTGTAAATATGAACACTCACTAAGATCAACGAACGAAAGACCCAAAAGAAATTATAAAAAAGCAAATTGGTGTTTATACAAACAATTGATAAACGAACACTTTAGGATGAATACGGATAATGTTGACTACCAAACCCTTGCGCAAACAATAAACATAGTAGCTGATCTCTCAATCCCCTATACCTATGCCAAGCAAGATAATAACAGAAAGGTATCCAGAAGCCCATGGTGGGATGAAGAATGCACAGCCAAAATTGAACAAAGGAAAAAGGCCATACGAAAGTTTAAACTAGAATCTAGTTTAGAAAATTACATAGAGGCGAAAAAAATCAATGCACAGACAAATAGATTCTTGAAAAAAAAGGAAAAACCCAATTTAAAAAATTTTGCTCCATCATAAACAGAAATGCGAATCTCTCTTTCATATGGAATACATTCAAAAAATTTAGTGACAATAAAAAAGTATACGATAAAACTTTATCCCCGAACCCACAAATTGCCGCAAATATCATAAAAAATCTGACTGTGTGTAACATTCCAGCTGAATTCTCATTCCATTGTTCAAAAAATGAAAACCATCAATTCTACTTCAGAGATTTATGTATCGCTTTGGAAAACCGCAAAAATAGTGCTACAGGAATGGACAACATCTCATATTTATTGCTCAAGAATCTACCAAGCTCAACACTACACTCACAATTAAACATATACAACAACTGCCTATCGGGTATGCAAATTCCGAACAGCTGCAAAGAGCATTTGATATACCCAATACTGAAAATAAATAAAGACCCAAACAACCCCAACAACTATAGACCTCTGATTCTAAGCTCGTGCGTAGGGAAAACACTAGACATTTTGATCAAAAATAAATTAGAGTGGGAACTCGAAAGTAATATAAAATTTAACCACCTGCAGACAGGATTCAGAAAAGCACACTCTACCCAAGACAACCTCGCTTCCATAGTTTCCAACATACAATTGGCTTTTTCACAAAAAGAAACCACGCTAGCAGCGTTCCTAGACATCAAATCAGCATACGCCAAAGTAAACATTTTTGTATTATACGAAACACTAATAAAACTAGGAATATCTAAACAAATTTGTAATCTAATTTTTAATTTACTGAATAACAGAACAGTATATACAATAGATAATGAAAACAATATACATGGCCCAAAGGTCACCTCACTAGGCCTTCCTCAGGGGTCCCCTCTAAGCCCACTATTGTTTAATATATATATAAATGAATTATATTCAATATTACCACAACACATACATTTACTCAGCTACGCAGACGATATGGCACTGATGATCAACGATAACAAAATAGACAAAATGGCGGAAACATTAAACGAGTATCTGGAAAGAGTAAACGTTTGGATGAAAAGCCACAACTTTGAAATATCAGTGGAAAAAAGTTCAGCGATATGGTTTACGAAAGGTAATCGAATGCGGTCCACACCAAGAATTAAAATTAACAATGAAAATATAGAGCTCAAAAACCAAACGAAATACGAAAATTTTTGGGAAGGTTTCCTGGGGTGCCGACCCTGCAACCTTACACATGGCGTATAACGGACTAGTTAAATCCCAACTGGATTATGGTAGCATACTATTAAGTTCCTGCAATCAAAAAGACCTCAATAAACTACAGAAGACGGCATTTCAAGGGCTCAGGATCATAACGGGTACCATGAAGTCAACAGCAACCAACACGTTACTAGCAGAAACCGCGGAAATGGACCTACACCACAGGCGGATCTGGTTATGCACTAAATTCCTAGCGACAAAAATTAGAATTAAATCACACCCCTTAATCATAATATTAAAAAAACTAAAAAACCAATATGAGTCAAGCCAAGACTATTGGAGGAATAGAGCGCCCACCATCACGATAGAAGCCCTTAACATTTTGGAGGAATACATTCCACTAATCCATTCGGGACGAGCCCTACCGTGCTTCGAGTTTGATTACACTACTCAAACTCGGGCAGTGAAATTTATCCCCCTTAACATAAATAAAAAAGATCACAATATCGAGCTGCAATTCCTACAAATTATGGAACAGTTCAGAGACACTCATACCCTTATATACACTGACGCATCTAAAGTGGACTATAAAGTGGGATATGGGGTACACATTCCTCAACTGGAACATAACTACTTAAATATCTGCGCGTCGGAAGTAGCAGCGATTAACAAAGCATGCAACAGTCATAGAAAAGAAAATACAGAAAAGCCTATTATTAACAGACTCGCAAAGTGCTATAGCACAAATAGCAAAACAAGGTGTGGACGCTAACTCAGAATATGGCTGCCGCACAACAAGAAAGCTGCAGAAAAAGGATACAATATTGGACTGGCTTGGATCCCAGGACACTCAAACATTAGAGGAAATGAAACGGCAGACACCCTAGCTAACTTAGGAAGACAACTCAGAATCCCACAAGATACGAAACTTACTATACCCGATATACTAAGGCCAAAACAAAAATAAAGGAGAAATTCACAACAATGTGGAAACGAACATTCATCAACAAAGGCAGGTGGTATAAGAAAATACAAGAAGAATTTTCGGTCAAACCATTCTATTCCAAAATCCCCTATATAAGCAGAAGACACCTAACAGCCATAATCGGAATGAGAACGGGACATGCAACATATAAAGCTCACATGTTCAAAATAGGAATAGAAGATGACCCCTTCTGTGATTGTGGACAATATGCAGATTTAAATCATATACTATTAGAATGCTCAATAAATCAAATATTAGGTTTTAATCTATATGAAGAGATAAGAAAAGCTGGAGTCAATGCCCCCTTTAAGATTCAACGAATACTTGCAAATATCAACATGAAAGTCATATACCTATTAACATACTTCATTCAGACAAATAAAATAATATTATAACTGTTTCATATCCCCATCTTTTAAAACCCTGGGTGCTAATCCTTTTCCGAGGAAACATTTAGGGTGTGTGTAATGTACCTTCGTTGCCCGGGTACGAGAAAAGTCTATACCTGTGTTGTGCTATCTGTCTGACTAACCTCCCCACACCACTTTATAAAGCAAAAGCAAAGGTTTTCATCAATCATAAATAGCAACACCTCAGCTCTAGAAACAATACAGCAGAAGATATAGATATATTTTCCAGCATTTCTACACGTGAATTCGAAACAATACAGTGACTCGTACATGGCTGATAGCCAGACTAAGTACAGTCACAACAAATGAGCTGGCGGATTGTACACGTGTACAGAAGCCATAAGGAATAAAGAAGAAGAAGGAGGCTGAGTGATCGGTGTCTGTAGTTTTTATCTCTGAGAAGAAAGATGGTTGAATAGCAAGATCGCATCTGGATGATTATGTGTATTGGTCTGCATGTGTATAAAATCAGTGATATTTGCTGTATGAGAAAATAATTACTGAATATGCCGAATATGACGGGTTATTTATATGTTGTGCTTTCTGAAGAGAGGTTATGTTCAAAGTTATAAATTACGAAAAACTGAGGAGAATTACGGGAAGTCATCACCGCGCCCGCGTTGTGTGTAATTACTGTTAGCATGTATGTGGCTTGTAATTCAACAGTGTACAGTGAATATAATTATTTCTTATCTCTCTCGTTTTTGAAATTTAGCAAATTAGTAGATATATGTAATTTCCAGAATAGATAAGAAAAAGTGGATGCGCTACTAATTTCTAGCTTTGAATCTCAATTAAGTGTATTTAAGACAAGAACCCAATGTAATTATCATCAACACATACAACTTACAGCTTAGACCTCCAGTAATGCCATCTCAGAAGCAGATTTTACATCACATCAAAGCCAAAGATTGATAACAAGCCTCATGATGTTTAGGCAACACGTACAACTAAGTGCTAAGTTAACATCTTGTAGAATAACCTACATAATATCAAAAAAAAAACAGCGTAATGTCAAAAAATCGGCATGCCTTTTTTCAAGATACGTGATACCCGTATCGATAAAGCGGTCGAAAAAAACAAGGTAGTTTATATAAGTATGTTTAGGGATATAGGTGCTTCTTCATTATCGAGTAAATATACAAATTATATTTATTAAGTAATCGCTATAACTATGAGTATAATCTGAAGATTCTGAATCGTTTCCTAAGTTATTAATAACTGGTTCAACCACTCTTCCCATACATTGGTCAGTTGTCCACATTTTTTCTACATCCTTCTCAACATGTTCGATTGCTATTTTCCAATTTTCCGGAGTTACATTTTCGACCGCGGTGTTAAAAAGCTGCTTTACATCTGCGATCTTGAAAGTTGTGTTTTTTCTGGAAACTTCGTTTTTAATTTGCGCCGCAATGATAAGGAGGCAGTCGTGAAATAGTCCGATTGGTAGATTTGGCCATTTCGTCGATGACATACTTGTCAGCACTTTTATAGGCCTTGACCAGATTTAAAAGTTCTGCAAAGTTCTGCTTTGACCATATCGTTGTCAAAGGGAACATTATGCCTTCGTAGCCATTCCTGTATTTCCCCTTTTCTGTTTCCACTGTTTGGTGCTTTATCAATACGCCTACCATGGTATGATGCATTGTCCATAACAAAACAATAGACGGCTTATAATATTTTGCATACCATTCTTCAAAATAATTGGCATTCATATCGGCGTGGCAGTGTCCTGCTTGTTTTGATTCAAATACCAATAGTCCGTTTTCCTCGAAGCCACTATCAGATCCGATGTGTAAGATAATTAGCCGTTTTCCTTTCCCTGAAGGATTTTTTAACCCCGTGGAGAGACCTTCCAGCAAGGGCGGATTCAGGATTTCGTCTAGGGGGGGGGGGGGCGCAAACGATATTTGGGGCTGGCAATTTTGCTACCTCAGTGGAACTTCTAGAAGGTATCCTATTATTGCTCCTTAAATCCATTGTGTTCTATTTGTTCAATGCCAGCTTGAAAAAAAATATGGAAAGTGCTCAGAAATCCTCAGAAAGGCAATATTTTATTATATGAGAACAAAAGAAGTACGTGGCATTTATAATTAACTAGTGTAATAATATTAAAGATTAAAACATAAAAAATTTAATTGCTCTGTTAACAAAAAAAAAACAAAAACATTTTGAGGGACCTTGAGACATCCCAGCCATTCCACACAAAACAATGTATTTGATGGCGAAAACGAGACGAGACAAAGAAGGATGTCTATAGACCATCTATAGATCATGTCTTGAGATCGTCTCCAGACTGCCTATAGACAAAATGCGTAACGGGGTCTACTAATGTGTACTAAGCTTAAGGATTAATACTCTAAATTATCCGTTAAACAAATCAAGTAATTGGTGCAAATACTGACACAATCAACCACTTCTATTATATCAGCAGGTGATAAAAATATCAACAGGTATAGTCAATTATTTTTTGAAATGCAATATAGATGTTACAGTTATTCCTCAGACTTTCGTTGTCGAACTTAGATTTACGACATAGTTGTTGTTTTCTCAGTTTTCGAATCGGTGTTAATCGCTTGTAAAAATGTTGGACATCTTTGGAAAAAACTATATACATATGTATATGTTAGATCGTAATTTTGAGAATTTCTAATTGTTTATCCCAAAACACCTGTTTTCCGGCCATCACTACTAGTTTATTGAGCAATATACAGGATTCGTCCTCAGAGCACTTAATAGTAAAATAATCGTGTTTACCTTGCCGATATGAATTACAAACCATTCCGAAAGATAAATGTTATTTTTATGCGAAAAACAGAGGTGACGTTTTTTTTTTCTAAGCAAATTTGTGAGTAATTGAGCAAATGCGCTGCGATATTAGAAATACTTACGTTACTATACACATTTTAAAACAAAGCGGATGTCTCTTATCATCTTTTGTTCCGAGTTACTCACAAATACGAAATGTTTGAATTTGTTTAGAAGAAAAAACGTAATCCATCCCTTTTGCATAAAAATAACTTATATCTTCCTGAATAGTTTGCGATTCATATCAGCAAGGTAAACTAGTGTATTTTGTTATAAAGTGCCCTTTGAACTAACTCTGTATATTGCTCAATAAACTAGTAGTGATGGCCAGAAAATAGATGTTTTGGGATAAACAATTAGAAATTCTCAAAAACTACTCGACCAATCTACTCCAATTTTGTTGTGGTTATCTAGAAGTATGAATCCTACGAATTTGAAGAATTTCAAATATCTGCGAGAAACCGTCGTCGCATTACCGCGTGCCAAAACCTGCAGTTTGCTTCGGTTTTCGGTCATAACTTTTTTGCTATTAGTCGATCTTTTTACGTATGGTCTCATTTTGTAGGTCTCATGTTTTGAATACACCCTTGAGCAACTTGCAGCAATAAAACCAGACTTTAGAATTATTTCGCAAACCAGGGGTATTTTCGTCTAATATGATTAGATTCGCTGCAACACCAACCCCGAACAAAATCAGTCAAGCTTTACACAAATTACTATTGAGCAACAAACAGGACATAAATCACTTTTTAAGCGCAATCTGTATAGCTAATATATTGCTTAGACTTAGATTCGTCACAAGTCACAATACTCGTATATACGTATAAATCGTAAGAATTGTGCTATACACGTAAGTGTTGTGGAAGAGGGACAGTGTTTGGAATACCAAAGGATACCGAAAAATCGCAATGCTCAGTTCCAGAGCTATAACTTATACAGGGTGACTTCGAAGTTGAGTCATTTATTTTAACAGTGAGTAGATATGATCAAAAGAAATGTTTTTTTCCTTTACCATTTTTCTGGTAAAATTAAAGTAACAAAGTTATAGCCCTTTGGAAGTTTGAGTACCGCCCTGTCTCAATAATATCATGTACTCGTGTTTGGCAACAACGGATATAATCCACCTTATCGGTTCATCGCATCGGAAACAAAAAAGCGAAAGAATTTGGAACGATGTTTATTTTATTCAGTTCAGTTATACTCGTACATACAGTCGCGTGTGAATAGTGTCTGTTGCGTGGCTCAAACGAAATAAAAAATGGCACATGTTTATGCGGATCGGTTTCCCAATCGAGTGCAACCAACCCCTCGTGCCTTTGTTAATGTAGTACAACGGGCTCGTGAATCAGGTGACTTCAGACCTCACAGGGGACCTCACGATCAAATACAGGTCCGCACTGAAATACTTGTCGGGAGGATACTTTATAAAACAAGGTAAAAATTTTTTTTTATATTCTTTTTATTTTTATACACATATTTTGGTTTATCTTCCTTCTACAATCATTATCTGAAAATTAATGACTCAACTTCAAAGTCACCCTGTAGTTAGTATGCCTCTGAACCATATTATACGAATGACGAATTTCAGGTGATTCATCTTAACAAAATTGCAAATTTAGTTTAGTCGTAAAGTATAGATAAAGAATGATGAAAAAACATAAAAAACTTTAAACTATTTTTGTTTGTGATAATTTTACGGAGTTTTTTAGTTTTGTATTTTACTTTCAAGGAGAAATAAAACACACAATAAGTTTTTTGTACAACACTTACCGAAAATTAAGTTACTTCATCGTCGTCGTTTATTGATAACAAAATTTTGTGCAATGTGGGTGGTTCGTTTCGGAAGAAAAATTAGTGGATTTTTCTTCGGATTTATGCCTTAGTTTCTTGTGAAATGTTGTCCAAAACTACTCTGGCTCTATGGTAACCTTTGGGAGGAGAAAGACTGTTGCTTCTTTTGTGCTTTGCCAAAATTTTATGAACACTTCTAATTGTTGCTCCTGAAAACCAATTAATACATTTTGCATATATTATACGAGGGATGTCTTTTAAGTTTTGCATATGGAAATAAAACAACACGGTAGGTAGTTTTAAATGACTTTATTGTTTTTTGAAGTATTCACCACGAAGATTAATACACATCTGCATGCGCTCCAATCAATTTTCGAAGCACTTATTCCACTCGTTTGTTGGCAGATCCAAAACGGCATTTTTGAATGCTTCAACTGCTTCTTCTGGTGACTGGAACCTTTGACCACGCAGTCTGTTTTTAATTTTCGGGAAAGTAAAGAAATCGTTAGGACTTAGATCGGAACTATATGGAGGATGGTCCAATAATTCCAAGTTTTCTTCCGTTAAATTCTGCCTTGTTTTTTGGGCTGTGTGCGAGCTTGCATTGTCTTGGTGGAGGATGATTCTTCTTTCGGGGTTGATTTTTCGAAGCTCGGTGATGACTTTTGGCAAACAAATGGTGGTATACCCATCCGCAGCAACAGTTCTTTGCTCATTAAGAGGAATTGTTGCAATATGACCCGCTTTTGGCACGAATGTCGCGGCCATCTTTTTCGAAACACTTCGAGAACCGATGACTTTTGTTGGCTTTTCTTCACCTTGGAACACCCAAACAGCCGACTGTCGTTTATTTTCTGGTTCATAACAGTAAAACCACGATTCATCACCACTAAAAATGCTGTACATATTTTTTGAGTTTCCGGAATTGAAACGGTCAAGCGTTTTTTGATGCCAATTAACCCTGACTGCTTTCTGCTCTTCAGTCAACAACAGGTGGGATATCCAACGAAAAACTAATTTTCTTACTCCTAATTCCTCATATAAATATTTTTGAATTGAGGTCTTTGAGATCTTCAAGGACGCCTCAATCTCGCGATATGTCACATGTCTATCTTCAATGATGAGTTTGCGCACAGCATCGACGTTTTCCTGGGTGACTGCCGTCTTTGGTGCACCCACAATGGGGTCGTCGCTAAGACTCATCCGTCCAACGTTTGAATTCTCCATACCAACGGGACATGGTCGACTGATGTGGCGCTTCGTTGCCGAAAACAGACAGTAACTCAGCAAGGCATTTTTGTTGCGATAATTGTCTCTGAAAGTTGTAATAAATTATGGCGCGAAAATGTTCTCGGTTGAGTTCCATTTTTCTAATGACTTGGTGGCACTTAAAAATTCACTGTAGTGAGAACACTGCACGTATTGTTGTGAAACTTTAAATTTAAGTTTACTAAAGAGTGAGGTTAAGATTCAGTACTGACGTTCGATCCGCGCGGCCTACTATGTTTCTATATACAAAACTTAAAAGACATCCCTCGTATGTACATATGGATATTAATAATACAAATAATTGAAAATAAGTTTTAAAAATCAAAATGTGTGGAATAGAAATAGCTATCATATTAGTGGGTAAGATATTTAACAGAAAATAACTAGATATTATTTAGAATAATACATCAAACTTCAAAACATTTTAAACTATACTTCAGAGCTAAATCCTCGCCTGATGCTCTTGAAATAAAGGCTACACGTTCTGTCTGAGTTTCATTTGGATAGCGCTCCCGAGATGCTATATAAACATGTATAAAGTTTCTTTATCAAAAACAGACAAAGCTCTTTTTATCCGTTTTCTTGGTAATTGGCCCTCGTCTAATAAGACACTCGATGCATGTCGAAATATCCTTTTAAAAGTTGTCTCACAAAAATAAATGCAGCACACCAAAAAAATTCAACCGCACGCCACAGACCATCGGAAACAATTAAAGTGCTATTGTGAACTTGGCGGCTTATCTACCGAAAACGGACCAATTCGTTGAATATATTGAAAATGGGAAATTTAACTTTCCCAGGTGCTCTACGTTTCCCCTAACATAACCTCATATTTAGGGGTTATTTTAGGTTTAACGCACGGTTTAACCGTTTAACGTGTGATAATGATAATAATAATAATAGGGCTTATTTGCAGAGCAAAAAATACGAAGAGAAAAAAATTAAAATGAAGAAACATGAATTCCCTGCAAAAGGGACTAGTAAACAGGCAAGCTGATCAAAGTACTAGCCCAACAAACAAAATTACAACAGAGGGTGAGTTCTTAACCAAATTATACAAGTAATATTAATAAATAATAACGACAAGCGCATAAAATATGCATATAAAGAAATTATATAAAAATATAATTTAACGAAAAAGACAGATTTGACAAAAAAAACTTTAAAATATAAAAAGGAAAGGAACAATATGAAGTAAACACTACAATTCATCTAATAGAAATTTCCTGTAACTTCTTTTAAAACCTGACACAGACATAGACTTAGGGTTTGAGAGGCGTGATTGTACAAGTGGTAGATAAAATGAGAAAACATCTGTTAAACGTGTGCGATGATGTGGTTCAGAAATCAGCTTCCGAGACAAACATTGATATTGTGAACATCACTTCGAAATGTAATCTTATTATATAAATGATTCGGAGTTTTATATTATAATTTTATGAAACAAAACTGCAGAGTGCAGATTTCTCCTGCCTTCCATATTTAGCCATCCTATTACAGGTAACTTATAAGAAACATGTTCAAATTTTTTCACTCCAAAAATAAACCTAAGACAAGAGTTTTGGACACGCTGTATATAATCAACATCATACCTTGTTATACAAGGCCCATAAACTGAGTCGCAGTAATTGAATACTGACAGAACAAGCGTGTCACAAAGTAAAGCCTTAAATTCGGTAGAAAAGATATGACAATTTGACGATGTGGAAACAACATTTTAAACCGACCATAAGCACGGCCAATGCACGTATCAACATGCTTTGAAAACCTCAGGTCACTATCCATAATCAAGCCGAAATTCCTAGTAGCAGATGTATGAGGAATAACATTATTATTAATTGAAATATGGAATGAATCTGCCCCGCTCTTTTTGTGTTTCTCGAACAATAAAATATTTGACTTGGTTGGATTTACAGATAACTGATGTGTTATGCTTTCATTTTTCAAATTACTGTAAGCTTACGAAATATCTCAAACACATTTTTGCATGAGAGTTCAATCCTGTAGTACACAAAATATTTCCCGAAGGTTCACAAGTCTGCTTAGTGTCACTCAGCGCGATGGCCCTTACGCCTGTTTATATTATATATTCCGTTCCTTCTCTGGGTACTTGTTCCCAGGATAAACTTTCTTAAAGATACGGGCATGGCTGGCAACGCAGTTTAAATAGTGCGTGGAAAAGATCTCCTCTCAGACCAAGTAGTGCGCTTTGTGGACCTAATTACAGTGTTGATGTGCTATTGGGTGTAGTGTTTTGATTACCTGAAAGGTGAGCAATCACTGAGTGTTTCCTGTATTCTACTGTACTGCATGGATTTATAACCATAATACTATGATCATGAATGTCTTAAGCCATGTTTATAAAGATGCTATACTTTTTTACCTTCATAATTTAATTTATGGCTTACGACTTGTTATTGAATATCCGCAGGTGGGAAGCCTCCAGGTTCTGGGGGTTGTTATGGGACTTTCGGAGCACGTTTGCTGTGTTGAGGTAGTTATGTTAATTACTGCTCGGTTTTCTCTACCAGGGGAAACGTCGGAGCGCTTGGGATGTTGACACGGTGGCCTTTGGCCGAAGTGGCATACTAGGTCTGAATGACCGCTTAACTATCTGCTCTTGGCAATTGCTGGAGTCTGAATGTATCTCATGGCAGGATGTGTGAAGGGATTGTTACTTTAATGATAGTCATATTGCTCGGTTATCTCTGATTCAGGGGTAACGTCGGAGCTTTGGGGTATTGACACAACGGCCGTTGGCCAACGTGATATCCCGGTTCCTGGTCTGCCTTTTTTGTAACAATCGTTAAACTCGGCACGTGTGTCCATACACCTAGCGACCAAAGAGCTAGTCTGTGTGACGACTCCTAGTCAGTCTGTGTGACGGTCAAGATCAGTCTGTGTGACGATCCCATGATTCAGTCTGTGTAACGAATCCTTACTAGTAGTTGGAGTACACTAATGTAATGGTAAATAGTAGATTTGTGCATGTGATGTCATGAGTCGGTTGAATACGGGAGATACTCATAAGTCTTTTTCTAAAAATAGGCATTGGCCCCGACAATCCGATCATATCGCCCTCATCGCTTGCCAAAGGAGGATAACTCGTTGTCGTTTCGTCACCAAGTAAGTGACTTTAATATTACCCTGACATTGTTGCCCATATCGAATTGTTTACGTACTGCCCATGTAGTAAAAATGAAATGGTACGGGGCGGTACTTCGGAATCTTCTAAGATGAGCTGTTTTCGTAGATTTCAAGTTTGAATTTATGTACTTCAACATAAAGGGTTTTGTTACTTTTTTGAATATTGATAGCTTAAAGAGAAGCTGATAAAAGCGAATCGAAAGTCAGATATCCTGAATGAATGAATCTTGAAATTAGAGGCATTCCGGCCACCATAAGGAGCCAGTGCATAAGCCGCTTAAGCGGGCCCTTATGCACCTCTACATTCCTTAGATCACAAGCCTAGCCCTTTTAGCGAAGTTGAGAATCGCCTTGAGTCCAAGCTCCTTGACGTCCTGAGGGTCCAAAGTAATGGACCCCAGTATAGTCTGCCTATAGTAGCTCAGAGCTTTACAGCGACACAAAACGTGCGCCGAGGTCTCTTCCTCTAACCCGCAGGGTTCACACAAGGGATCCCCAGCCAAGGCCCATCACGTGCAGGTGGCGCCTTAACGTGTTATGGCCAGACAACCGTCCCACCAGTAACCTTAGGTTGGCTCTGTCCAGAGATAGGCAGAGACGTCCATCCTTAGCACTGGGGCCTTCAATGAGTTCCCATGCCTGGCGGATATGTCTCGAGATACTTCTCCATTTCTGAGAGTGTTGTCTTGCAACCCACGTCTCCATTTTTCTCCTAGCTCTATGCGCGGTCACTCCTAGAGCTGGCTCAGGACCAAAGAGCTTGCTGGCTGATCCTGTCTTTGCCAGAGTGTCCGCCGTCTCATTGCCCCTTATCCCATCGTGCCCCGGTACCCACATTAACTATACCGGATGCCTCGCTGCGAGGCAATCTATTAGGATTGATCCAACCCCGTGTCTAACCAAGGCATGTGTGATAGAGTCGGTCGTAGTGCAATTACGAGTAAATTCCATTCCGGGCCATCCCTTAAGTATCTATCAACTATCCTTTCCAGTGTCTTAAGCACAAAAAATGAAAGAGTAATCGGACGAAAATCCTTCGAGCCAGTATATCTAGCTCTGCCCTGTTTAGGAATGAATACCACTTTAGCCTGCCACCAGCTTCTAGGTGTGTATCCTGATAATATATAATCAACATCTGAAACCCGGCTGTGACATACCTGACCAGGGACATTATTACCAGATTGTGATAGAATTGTTTTATCTAATTTTATAGAATTACATGCCGAGTTATTAAATAACTAAATATGGTCTGTACCATATACAGGCATACAGGCTTTTCTCATGTAAAATAAATATTTTTGTTGTCGAATTTTTATTGAGTATGATATCATGGGTTCATCTGTGCCTAGATTATTTTTTTATAAATTGTGTGTTTCAAGAAGTGATTTTCAGTAATCCTACTGTATTTTCTATATTTTCAGTTCCAGTTTCTGTCTGCCACTCATGTTTTAAGATTGGAATGGCTTGAAAAATACAGGTGACTACCTACATGACATTTATTTTGATAATATTGTAAAGTTCCTCGGGGTATTTATTATCTTTCACTTAAAGCCTTTTGATACTACTATGGCAAAAACAAGCAAGAAATGGATATGACAATGCCGACATCCTGACTATATCATGCCAAAATAAATACACATCGAATGCAAGTCATACATATCCCCCATTCAAGAAATTTTATCGATTCCCAAAAAATCCCAGTCAAAGGCAATTATGGTACAATGCCTTTTGATTAGCTTCCAAGTACAAATCTGATAACTTCTATGTTTGCGAAGACCACTTCGTACTGTCTGAACATGTTTCCATTCAGGATTCCTATTTAGTTTGAACAGTTCCAAAAGATGTTAGTCAAATTCTAAGTCAAACCCATTAGTCATTCTGATCTTACAGTTTCATTGAAGGAATGCTCTGTTGGTTTCTCAGCAAGCATTTGTGGTTCTCCTTCAACTTCTGCGGCAAGACATGTAAATTGTCTGCCAAAAGAAGTACCAAAAGACTTGACAGATGTAAGTACAACTGAACCTCATCATCAAGATTCATGTGAAGCACTAGGTAGCTTCACTTTGTTTGTAGAACAGTATTGTCTGAATAGACAGCAGTTACCTTGTAATTCTCACAGAGCTGCAATTTTTAAGTTGAAACTTTTGGAGATGAAAGTGATGGATCTGTCGATGAAACCAAAAACAATGCTACTCCGTATGTTGCTGGTCATCTTTTTAGAGAAGTTGTGAAAAGGGATGAACATCACTCAATGCCCTACATGTTGGGAAGCACTGTTCTCTGATGAGTTGACCCCATTACAGTTGTATGTTCATTTCAAGGAACAGGACAAGCAGGCTGACATATGCAAATGACAAACTAAGTGATATACTAGATGTTATCCATGTAAAATTGTATAGCTTTTTGGATAAGTTTGCCCAATGTTCAAGCCTTCTTCAAAACAGGTCTGACAAAACTGCTTGAAAATTTTCAGTCTTGCAATGTTCATGATGCCCTCAAAAATATCATTAACAAATGCATCAGACTGACAATCTTTAAGTATATTAAAGATAAAAATTCTTTGTAACGACATCTTGAAATGTCTGATGGTCATTCTAGGAAAATGGTAAAGTAGAATGCTACCAGGTAAATCATTTTTGAATATTTGCTGTTGGTTTTTTAATTATTTCATGTACCACTATGGATGAACCATCACAAACCTGGCTGTGACGTACTTGACCAGGACAACATTTTCACCAGATTGTGATAGTATTGTTTCATTTTATTTTACAGAATTATTAAATTACTATATATGGCCTGTACCATATACATACATGCTCTTCTCATGTAAGATAAATGTTTTTTTACATTACTATATAGGCTAAAATTTTGCAAATGTTTATTTAGAATTATAATGTTGTTTGATTAACGAAATCTTGTACCCTTTGCATACAGATTTCACAATATTTTTGTTATTGAATATTTGTTCAGTGTAGTATCATGGGTTTTTGATAGTTTCCTTATGATAGAATATTTTAATTATTATTCAGAAACCTCCCATGGGGTTTCTGATTCTTCATTTAACTGTAGGTATTGCAAATGCACCACATTACGTTCCCTACCAGATTAAAGATATTTTCCCAATTATATTGTTTTATTAAATCACTCTTGAACGAACCCAATCACAGATACACGTGAGGTGTTTGAATTGTTTTGCCTAATGCAAAATTGATATTTGTTATTGGAAAAACCATTCCAAACAATCAAATAAAAATAAAGATGACAATGAGTGACAGTTATCGTGAGAAGTGGCAACCACAATAGCACTGCGCACTGCCGTATGTCACTGAAAAAAACATGGCAACATATGTCATTCGTTAAATTGTTATGAGTGGGCAGGCGTTCTTTCTGTGTCATATTTATTCTATCACCTCAGAAACATGGCGACATTCGTGTTGCTGGTTGCATTGCAGATTGCCCTGAGTAAGCGTTCTTTCAGTGTATATGTTTTGTGGTCAGGGTTGACAGGTTTTCAGTAACGTTGGTCGTTAAATTTTGATGAGAAAATCGCCTATCCTTAAAGTGAAAATTAACATGGAGTTTCATCATAAAAGGCTAGATTAGATATTGGAATGGATTTGTCACCAGAGGGGGGAGGGTTGTTAGGCAAGTGTAATCTGAAACGAAACTATAATTTCGTTCACAGAGGCCGGATCCAGGGTGACATTTTGAGGTGAGGGGACTTCTGGAAGCGAATGTTCTTGTGACAACGGAAAAACGGAGAGAGGAGGTTACCGACTATTGAAAATTGAAGACCGGAAGGACAATAACTTTCTGCGTATTTACGTTTCGGGTAATCGTACATCTAACAATACTATGTGTCGAAAGTTTTAGGATCACATCTGGATGATTGTGCGTATTCTGAAGATAGGTTACGTTCAAAGTTATAAATTACGATTTTTTACGTTTTTTGTGTTTTCAAAAACTTTGAGGAGAACTCTGGGGAATCACCATCGCGCACGCGTTGTGTGTAATTACTGTTACCATGTATATGACTTGTGATTCGACAGTGTACAGTGAATATAATTATTTCTTATCTTTTTCATTTTGGAAATTCAGCAAATTTGCATATGTAATTTCCAGAATGGATAAGAAAAAGTGGATGCGCAACTAATTTCTAGCTTTGAATCTCAAGTAAGTACACGTACAACTACAAAACGAGTTCACAACGTGTCCATCAGCTAGTGCATATTTAACTTTAACATCTTGAAGAAAAATCTACATAATGTCAAAAAACCAATATTGTATACCTTGACATGACATTTGACCATAAACGTCATTGTGCTTAGAGCACAGAACTTCTGCTGGTCGTCGTTTCATAGTAATTTATACACACATCAGCAAATATCGATTACAAATTAATTGACGTCAGAAATGTTAAAAATCGCCAGATATCGCCAATTTCCCAACATTGGCTATAACGAATCGGGTGTAAATTTAACAAAAATTTGTTTGTAGCATTTTTTTTGTATGCAAATGAACTTTTTTAAATAAACGAGCAGTTAGCAAGTACAAAATGAATCTGTAGCGTACAAGAAACCAAAACAAAATACGGCTCTGACTACCTGACGTTGTCGGATTCGTCAAAATTATGTGTCTTGTGCCGATATGGGGAATCTTGAGATATTACTAGATCATCAGCTGATGGATACTCGTGAAATAGGGTATAGCCAATCGTCAAGCTATGCATTTTAGTCGCTATTTGCTGACATACCGCAGATTTGGCGAAAAATCGCTACGCTTGGCAACCCTGCTACTGGTACTGGGTGCCACTGCTATTCCACAGACACATTGTCATCTGCTAGATAGTAGGAATAGTTTTTCGAAGTACGTATTTGTTCCTTGTAAAGATGTATTCATTTTAGTCATAGTATATCAAATAACCACTGGGTGTCTCTGCCGGTTTGCAATCATGTCGCGCCATCTGATAGATACTAATGCCAGCTTACCTAAGTTCCTGTAATAGCTAGGCTGTAGTATTTCTAAAGATCCGCTAGATGTCACGATCAAGATCAGAAGGGCAAGAAAATCTATTCCCGCTTGAAAAGTAATTTTAAACTTCAAATATCGGGCAGCGGGCAGTCGCGCACAAGCCACCAAAACGTTCTCGCGGTCGAATACTTAAAAATGACTGACACCTGATTTGCCGGCCACTAAAAAACCTAAAATATCCTCGATACCATTTTCGACACTACGTTATGATTAACACGTCAAATCACAGACCGTGGAAAATCTGAAAAGCGTGAATTCCGAGAGCTGTTCTTTTCTTCAACCGACTTGATTTGAAATTTTTGTAAAATGTGGACACTGTGGTTAGTTTTCTCTGCTTGTTGTGTGACAGTAGTGACTCCTTTTAATTTAGACCAAATGAATTATGCTGTGTATCACAAGGATACAGGATCTATGTTTGGATTTGCTATTACTGTACATAAAGATAGAGCTAATGAAGGATGGTAAGAATTTCAGTCTCAATATTTTCGTTTTACTGCAATATGTATGTAGCATGCGACTATGTTTGGAAATATTTTCCGCACAGTTGTTTAGAATGAGTTTCTTCGAGATAAGCGGGTATTGCTTATTCTCGCAGGTAGTGGGAAGGTGTCAAATTACGGAGACCAAATTCTTGATAAAAGAAAGCAAATGCAAGACTTTTTGACAGTCTAGGTGAGTATACTCAATAATTTATGAAATACCAAAAGTCAAAATATTGTTAACAGTAACTGAAAGGGTCTTTCGCTGGATAACTTTTTTCTTCATGAGTTGTAGAGGATGAAAAGACAGCTAGTAAAAAATGTCCATTAACCTGAAAAAAGAATTTTCAAAAAATTTTTCATGAATTTTTTGGTTGATAGCCCAAAGTGCACTTTAAGTAAAAAATAAATCTGCAAATTGGCGATTTTTTTAAATGAAAAGCCTACCGCTACGGCAAATTGAACATGTAAAGTCTCATTTTGAATGTATTTTCAAGCTCTGCAACTTTCCTCTGAGACAGTTTTATTTTATAATTACTTCATAGTTCTAATACATGGGAAAATTATTTGTTTCAACTTTGATGATTAACAAAAAGATACCCAGCTTTTGTATCTCTAAAAAATAAAAAACGTTTTCATTTACCTCAAAGAAAATATTTCTGTTTTTAAAATTGTAGCTATCATGGTACTTCAAAAACAGAGTGCACTCGAACCTTCCTGAACAGAGTCTCTCTTTTCAAACTTTCGATACCTATACTTCCTATGGAGAAGTTTAGAAGAGAAAGCTTAACAAAAGACAATTCTTTTAGTTTTTTCTTGGGTTTTTGTTAAGTACTAACTCCACAAGACTTACAATTAGTTAGAAATCATTCTTTCGGATTTTTGCAAACTGTATCGAAAACGAGTTCGAAACCTAAAATATTCCAGGCGTTCCTTCTCTTCCTAGAAAAATTGATGATTCCAGATTCCCTATTCTATACTACACCTTTCTGAATATTTGCTTTAAAAGAGTGGTCAAAAAGTCAATCTATCTGACTACATTTTACTTCCTACGCCTACTGTAATCGCGAGAAATTTCGAAAATGAGATTATGTTTTTTGGATGTTTTTTGACGTAACATCAGCAGAAATGAATGTAATCAGTTATAAAATAATAAGAAACAAAATATCTCTTTGAAGAAATAACCATGGTAACAGTGCTCTTCAACATTGTCAGTGTGAAACATTTGGGTATTATCGGAATTCTTGACATTACTGACGTATTTCCGAATCGAAGTCAATGTCAATTACTCTGCCTAACGTTTTGACAATCTACTTATAGAGTAATAGACAATCTATTTGAAGGTTCATTCTTCTTCTCGGTTTGCGAGTTCGTCATTTAAAACCAACAATGGAAAGTGAAACTTGCTGGTTCATCTTCTAGTCACGGTTGGATACGAATTCTGGCGAAATTTTGTTCTGACGAGTTTTGACTTATTCGTCCAAATACGAATGAGCGTGCTTACACAGGCAGCGACCACAGAGTATGCACGATGTCGTCAGAACCATTCCAGCGTTCAAACAGATTTGGTTATTTCGTACGGCCTGCGTACTTGTTTCCTACCTATTCCTAACCTATTTACTTGGTTATTTCACTAAAAAGCTAAATGCCGGATGAATTGTCAAACAATAAATAATTTCATTTCAGCAAAAGCTATGTGAAGCGCGGGCAGTCTAGCGGACTGTAAAATCGGTCGATAAGGTCGATATTCACCTGACAGTCGGCGCAGTATGAACCTTAACATGATTTTCAACTGTTCTTGACGATTCTCCCAATCCACACAACGAGCTTGCAGGCTTCTAAGAGCTCGAGCGAAGTCATGTGATCCATCCCCTTATCTCAGAAACAAGGGGTTATAAAAAATATTAAATCAATGTTCAATGTTTTATTTTATTACATTTTTATATATACTGGGTGTTTATATAGTTTGGACAGAGTGAGCATCAACTTCATTTTTTAAATAGCACACTCTATTTTATATTTCATTCCAGATTCTACGTATAATTTACAATATATTTTGATCCAACAAGCATAAGATTATTTTGTTTAGTTTTCAATTTATATAATTTTCAATATTTCAAAACAAATTCAGTCACCTTGAAAATAACTCATTGTAGCGAGCAAAAACAAAGTACCCCTCGTGATTCCATCTTTGTATACTTAATTCCAGTTTTCACTTCATCGAATATGCATTCTGCTTAAAATTGACATCCAAAATTCACAATATACAACTAGAAAGAACTTATTTTTCACGATGAGGTTGTGAGATACACAGAAAACAACGATGACAAAAACATCTGTTCATCAAAAACGTCCATTGACTTTTGGTAAACTTGAAGCTTTGACCTTCCATACCACTTTGTGTAAGCGTATCTACCGTATTATACCATATTATCACCTTTTTTGTGCTTCGCAGAATATTAATTACTACAACAGATCTGTTACGTAATAGTATCGAGCTTGAGAGCCTTGGGATACGTTCTGCATCTGCTATTAATTAAATATGGTTTAACAGCTGTTTTATGCACTTGATGATTTGCTAACAATGCATTGCGTCTCTCATAATGTTTAGCCAATTCAGGTCACTCAAATGTTGAGTCTGGCAATGCAATTTGATTGTTTTCGAGTTATAAGCGATTTGAAGCCTGAAAATGGTCATATTCAAAAATTGGTTGAAAATTATTTTTGAGGTTGCCGAGTACCTAATTTAAAGTTCAAATCTTGCCCTATACGACCACGAAGAGTATCTTGGGTTTAGTTTATTTTGAAGAATTGTTATCTAATTGTTAATAAACATTGATAATGACAACTTTTAAGGTTTCTGAGACTTTAAATTGCTTATAACTTGAAAACGATCAACTTTTATAGGACGTTACTAGGCTCCTTTTTGTTCAGAATATCGAGCGAGAAAACCATTTTTTTGTAATTTGCACTGGATGGGTGGTAGCCCAGCAACCTTGATTCATATCATCCAACAAAAGTGATTATAGAAAAAATAAAGATGGAAACTTTTTCTCACGATTGGAAGGTTTTTGCCTTGTCGAAAACGTATCTCATAATACCTTCAAAGCTTTTTCTTATCTGCTATTCCATCTGGTTAAGAACCGATAACACCCTACCTGTGAGTCTTCCTAATTTGACTTTCACGATCATTGCACATAGATTAATTGAATTAAGGAAATTCTTCGAGACAATACCTCATTATGAGATGATTACTTCATTCTATAATTTCCTAAAATAAATAGCGGTCAAACGGCGTTTCGTCACGTAGTCATTGTACTGACTGCCCTTTGATTGCCTTCCAATTAGAATATACTCGGGCTGAATCACTGAGGTGTATTGGCAGCTTTCCAAACTCGAAAAGTCCGAAGGCTACAGAGACAGGAAATAGAATCGTAAAGTAAATCTACTGAAAGACCCAATATTATTTTTCTATTATTTGTCGCTCCAGGTCTTGCGAAAGCAATGCGTGGGTTCTGTTGAGAAAGAGTCGTTTCAGTCGGTATCAAAGTTTAGAGAACGGGATTTTTGAGGCGCTAAAAAATGTACAAATATACTCAGTGACAAAGGAAATAGAAGACTCAGTGAAAATGATTTGAATGAAAGCAAGCAATACAGCCTCAAAATTTAATTACTACATTAGTCTTGATCATGTCTTACTGAACTGTATACGAAATACCATCAAAATGAGATCAATTTCTCTGGATGTTATATTTTGTTTCTTACTGAGTATATAATACAGATGTCAAAATATCATTTCCCAATTTTTGGTTTATCTAGTTTTTTCAATTATGGTGATGTTTTGAGACGAAATATACGTAAATTGGTATAAACTCTAATTAAATAAGTCAGCAAAGCAAATTTATTGTAAGAATCCATCACTGTGATAGCATACACCAGCTGTCGGTTGGAACCAACTAATTCGAATAGATTAGAAGGAGCCAAGCCTAAAATTGCGTAGTTTTAGTGCATACTTTTGACTAATCTGACTACCATTGCCTACCAAATTGACAACGTTGTATCAACAAAATAATACATACCGGTAGAAAGATCTACCTTCATCAGGCTCGAGTCGCTCTTTGAAAATTATGCAACAAGTATCATGTACTCAAATCGTCTAACACTACAATTATCTGCAAACAAAAGTATCACTAAAATACGAATTTAATGACAGCGCTGTCAAAAAATTAACTTATGTCAAATCCACTTGTAGTATGCACTTTTATCCTGACTACAGACTTATATTTCGGAGACAAACAAAGCGTAGGAATGCTCCATTTACCTAGTCTGAATTCGTTGGTTAGAACTGTAAGGATCTCAATCGGTCGATACTGGTAATAGATGACGCTTTGTGCTGACTTATTTCGATAGATCTCATATCTCGTATAGAGGATAGTTGCAGTTGCAATGCTTTCGTTCGTTGTCCCGGAGACCAAGCCTAGATCATGCTGATGAATTGCCAAAAGGTACGGAACAGCTGTCCATGGTTGGCTGTCTGTGGGCGATCAGACCAAAGCAACATGTTGAGTTTGTATGAAGTCTATTACTTGCAAAAATAGTTTACTTTCAATAGCCATTTGATGACAAACATAAAAAGCGTTTTCAATATAGGATACAAGATGTTTGGAATTATGAATCGTTCGAAAATAAAAATAACTGAATATTGAGCGAGTGAGTAATATTCATAAAATTAATAAAATAAGTGTATCATTCTGTGTGGATGAGTTAATATTTTCAGTAGTCCCATTATTTTCAAGCTTGACATAATCTAAAAAACAGCCGTTTCAAGCTTGATGGGATGCGACCCTGTGAAATTCTCGAATAGGTGCGTTTGAAATGATTTTGACATGACTAATGGTTCCCATATGGCTGTGCAACCCCAGACCACGTCCGTCGATAGTAGCTGTGTGGGAAGGTAGTCGAAAGATATTATCTTTCTGCGTTTTAACTTTGTAACTGCATTCAACCATATCTGTCATGATGGCACACATTTGAGGATAATCAGACATATTAATGAGAAGTAGATCTCAAATAGTAGGTATGAATGTAATTTCAGAATTTCAAATACGCTATTTGCTCAACTGAAAAACTGTCGGTAGTTTAAGAAATCATCAGAGTTTTGGTATTTGGATGAATATACGGTATTTAGGATTTCAATATTCCACCAAGAAAATCTTACGCAAACCGACAAATTGATTTGATGAATTAAGGTAACCATTACCCAATATACTTGAATACTTCCCTGGCGTTCCCAATTTTCACTACAAAAGTATCAAGATATCCTTGTACATGTTAACTGGTATAACGATATACGTATTGCTAAATACACATTATAACATATTTTCATGAAAAGAGACACTAAACATTTGTATACACGCATAAAAGGAACACGTTTTTAGTGATTCTTGAATACAAAAGTCAATCACATGCACAAATATAATAATTAACGTATCTTAATTCTTTTCGAGGTCGAGGTACGTTTTTGTCACTACCCCCACGTCACTTCTCTGGCAATTATATTATAAATAATGAAAGCAACGGCCGCGAACCACCTTAAAAAATTTTTCTAGTCTGCAAACACATCTATACGATTCTCTTGTTTCAAGATCTATGGAACTAAATACTTGTTATTTTTGATAAAGAACTATTGAATTTATTTAGCTAATGTTTAAATCATATTCAAACTATTCCTTTCATGGCTTAAATGTCACGACCCTGTCAAATGTGCATCACCATATATAATATTGCGGCATAATGAATACGAAAACAAAATAAGCTATTTTTCTTAGTTGATACTTAAAACCCAAATAATATTCACACAATTACAAATACCGCGTATGTAAACCCTTAACGTTAACGTTTATGCACTATTTGTGATTGCCAAAACTCTCTATTATCAATTTGTTGTCTTCAACATGCTGTGGAGGGATTATTCATTGTTGGTTGATGATTCTGTATTTAAACTTTCCGTTCCAATTAACAGATCAACGAAGATAATGATAAATACAAATGCGGAAATATGTTGACCGGTCAGATAAAATCCGAAATTATGGTTATTCTGCGTTTCACTGACGAAAAATAGAATTCTAACTCTTGTGTAGGAAGAAGAACCAACAAAATTATTTTATATTGATCATTCCTGATGTTCATAGAGAGAATAGTGGCGTGTATACAACTTAGAAAAGTGTTTCAGTTGTTGTGTACAACATCAATTTAAGTATGCTTGATCGAGGGTTTTGAGTAAAGGGTATCTCAATAGGTACTAAGAGTTTTTGTGCTTAAATAAAACCAATAAATCAGTGACGTATATAAGCATTGAGTCCAGGGCGGCCTGGGTCCCACTAAACGGTATAAAATACTGACTATGATACTGACCATGTTCTGGGTGAATTTCTCAATTTTTGCAATAGCACCTCATTAGGTTATTTGTTCATCCCAAGCTTTGCAAATCAATATTTGTAATTCGCATGTTTGTGAATTGGGGTGCTTTGGAACTGAAAAGTATCAACCTTATAATATTTTAACCTTGGTAAAGTATTTTGAAATACTGTGTCATTCGTATTATTATGTATGACAAATTTTGTGTATTAGAAATGAACATTACGACTAGTCCTTTAATACAATATGTACAACAATACATAGTGTACCACGGTTTTGTGCTTCTGAGGTAGTTATATCGTTTGGTCTGAAGTCTTGTAATTTTCTTGAAAATGTTAAATTTTTTTTGTGTATTAAATGTTATGTTTTTCAATAATTTGTATTTGCGTATTCTTCAGAAAAGCTACACGGTGCTGTGAAACCGAATCACTCTGATAGTCCAGGCTAGATAAAAAAAGGTGGAAAAAGTTGTTGGTTCCAAATTTAAAATGCTATTTGAGGATATAAATAATACTCAAAACTTTGTATATTTTTTATTTTTACATGTATTTTTTATATAATTGCCAAATAATAAGGGGTGGTATATACATATGTACTACCGCCCTTTTGTGGAGCATACAGGTTTGTTTTAAAAACAGAAAAACATAATCGAAACAATTTATACGGTATCATACTCATTACACAATCTGCTAAACCCGAATGTGCAGTAAAATCTGGAGGTGGTGTAGGAGTTTCCATATTAGTCCAAACTGGAGATTTTCTTCCAACTGGTAAAGCAGATGCAGTCTTCTAGCGATAGTTGACAGAGGTAGATCATCTTCAGAGTCACTACTTGAATGTATCAACACGTTGCTTCTAATAATAGTTTCCGTATCGCTTTCTTGATCGTCTCTGCTACTGGCTAACGATCCACAGTCAGATGGAATTTCGTCAGCGTTTATACGACTTTGTTTCATTCCTGAATAAATGTTTTCGATTTCGGCGTATAATTCACTTTCCGTCGACTAACTTAAATGGCAAGTCAGACATGTTGTAAGTCTGTAATATTTGTCACCAGACGAGGGAAGATCCGATGTTGCTCGTGGTTCTCACCCCCATGATTTTTTTCTCGTCGCCGCTTATGTTCACAGCTGGGGAACCGATCACATCCTCATTGAGCCGATGTTGAAATGTGAAGTACAGAGAGAACAGGCTAGGGCCATGTGTGCATCGTTAGTCGTTAGTTGACGTAACGGCTGAACTGTTTTACAACAGCTATTTGGGATGTTATATACTTTTGTATCCGGATATACTTTTTTATTGAACGACTTCTTTGTCGCTTCTATGGCCAGCGGGCTCTTGAGTACTACTTTTACTAACTTTGTTTATAGAATGCTTTTCAAAAAGGTCCCTATTATTTATTTTTGGGTGGGGCAAGCTGAAATTTGAGGTGATGGAATTGATGCATGGAGATACTATGCTAAGTGACATAGAAAAAAAAGCACCCAGCTATATGTGACAAAATTGTTTTGTATTCATGTCTCTTAGGGTTAGGCAATTCATCAAAATTTCAGAAAAATCCAGCCGTTGATAAAAATGTAAAAAATTAGTAACTTGTCGGGCCTCCACGATCACTTATACACTCAAAAACATGTCTGGACATACTTCTAATCAGTCGATCGATTTCCTCTTGAGTTACATCATTCCAGCCTACTTATACCTCGTGCCGCAGTGCCACTAGAGTCTGTGGTGGATGGGGTAAACGGAGTAATGTTGTACGAGCCCCTTCCCACTTCAGTTGGCCCACTTCAAGACTTGTACCAAAATATGCCTTTATAAACTAAACATGACGAAACTATTTACTTCTAAAACAATTTTTTTTCTCAAAAACATTTTAGATACACTCTAGTCGTAAAAAATACATATTTGAAATCACTTAGACCTATATCTAATAGAACATCTGAACAAATAAACAATGTGCGAATAAATGCGCGAAGTTAACAAAGCAACAATTGAAATATTACCATTGGGAAACATCACCTTTATTTTTTATTACGGCAGAAATTCTTTGGGGCATAGTGTTAACCAAGTTTTGGCAAAAATTTGGTGTAAAACAATCCCATATTTCTTGAAACTTTTGTCGCAGGTCGGTGATTGTACGAGCAGGATGTTGTCGTAGAACCTTTTTCATCTCGTGCCACAAAGTTTCAATAAGTGACAGATCTGGACTGCTAGAAACCCATTTCAAAAGTGGTACATTATTTTCTTCCATCCATTTTATAGCCTTTTTTGAGGTATGGCACGCTGTATCATCTTGCTGAAACACAAAATCTTGGCCGGATGTCCAACATTATTCCATCACTGGTAATAGCGATTCTTCTAAAATTGCCAAATATTTGTTGGTATCCACATTTCCATCAATAAAATGAAGTTTTCCTACCCCTTTTGATAACATACTGCCCCAGACCATAATGGAAATTTCACTTTTCTCTTCAGACACTCAACATGGAATGCTTCATTTTTTTTGCGAATAACTCTACTGCGACTTTCACCAACACAAACTTCGAATCGGGCCTCATCACTCCATTGTTTTGCACACCATTGTTGAGGTGTCCATTGTCTATGTTCTTTAGCCCATCTAAGCCGATTTTTCTTTTGCAGTGGAGTTAATAGTGGCTTTTCTTTGGCCTATAAACAAGTTGTGCAACTTTAGGGTTTTTACTTCACTTTTTTTTATTAGAAAACTTACCTTGAAAGTCCTAAATCCCAGTTTGTGGGCCTCTCTATGAGTTGTGGACCTCGAAATTCTCCTTCCAACAGCGTCACTCCACAGAGCACTTAATTGTAAATAATTGGCACGCCTGTTTTTCACGATTATTCTTCTTAATGCTCTTCGGTCGGCATTTGTGATATTACTTTTTTTCACATATCGTGGCTTAATATTAACTGAACCAGTTACATCTTCTAACAATATTTCTCATACTGTACCGCGATAAGTCTAACAAAGTTGCAATTTCTGAGTTTGATCTCCCAGAATTAAAAAATTTAATTATCAGTAACCGAATTTTCTCACTAAGAACCTTTCCTCTACCCATTTTGAAAACCTTAACTACCCAAAACTATTTTAAACGTATTCTGACAGCTGTGATTAATAAAAACAAATTGTCATGGTTTTTATTTTTCACAGCCACCTATGCGTTATAGACTTATTTTGCATTGAAATGAAAATAGGGTGATATGCTGTATATTTGATTAGGAAGTGATAAAGTTGGTGTTTTCTACTATATATTATCAAAATATTCATTGTTAATATTTTAAACCTATAACACCCTGCCAGATTTTTATTATTTGTGTTTGATAAGAAAAAACTAAGATTTCAATAGTTGGGCCAACTGAAGTGGGAAGGGGCTCGTATAATGCACCAGACATGGGCGTACCCAGCTCAAAACAAAACGATGGAGAGGAGCTTCAGAAATTTTCCGGTATATCTACTTTACTACCCTTGGTATTTTTCTTTCTATATTCACTTAATTGTCCTAATCGTTTATACTGTTTTCCACGATGATTTGAGAATTATATGGATATGGAAAACTACTAACAATACTTTCTTGAAACCTTTACGCAAACCTCTATGAAAGTGTTGTGCGAGATGGTATTTAAGTAATAATTCAGCCGTTTGCAATACTTTGTAAATTTTACATACCTAGGTCTGAAAACATTTTTGAAGGAGGGAAAATACTATGACAGTCAAGAAGGCCATAATATCATGTCTTCTTCGGTAAGGTACTTGTGTGCACATGAACCGAAGGCAGAAGCATAATTCATTATCTTTTTGCAAATAATGTTGATCAGTCAATGATGATTCCCTACATTGAACACATTCCACAAGCTGTGGTATCTTCAAGTCCCATATCTAGTATTAATGATCTAAAATAAATTATTTGATTCAAATGGATGCGTATTTAAATATAAAAGCCTATAAAAGCCCAACAGCTTACAACCAAGCTGTTCCCTTGATGAAGGTGGGTAAGTTACAAAACAAATTATTGCATATTCATATTATATACTTATCGCAATATCTTCAGGTGTGGTTCATTCTTACAGACTTTATGAGATGTTGGATAAGAAACATTGTATCCCAAGTGCAACTGAATTGTTGATGTCGAAAATGCCTGTTTACAAATTATTGATGGACTTTGGATTGCATAGTGTCAGGCTACAAGTATGTATACTGTGTAAATGTTCTGAAATTGAGTTTAAACGTGCCCTGCCCTATCTAATATTGTTTTTATATCAGTGGGAACCTTAACCTAAAAATTTGAGACTAAAAAATATTTTTATATGATTGCTGCCACAAATTTTTAATGTTTCTTGACTCTATGCATCTTTTTTTGTAGATATAAACCATGTTGATATTGCATACAAAACTCAGTAAAATTTCATATCATAGGAGTTTTTCGGATCTACTTGCATAGCTCAAAGATACATCCGATCCTGACAAGCCCAGGGTACACGATACTGTCCAAGACAGAATAACTCCAGTGTAAGGAACGTTATTACAAGAAAAAGAAGAGTCAATATATTTAAATTGGATATTTCAAAAAGTTTAGTACCTACAGCTAATTCACTTTCCAAATATAATCAAATGTACCCCCAAACTAGAGAGTTTTGTTTGTAATTGATTAGATATCCGCTTAGCCCTTTTACATAGCTTGTAATTTAGAAAATGACATATAATCTAGTTAACGTCATGCTAGAGAAAAAACATTTCCCTTAAGAGAAAAGAAGTATTAAAAATTGCTGAAATCTATATTTATGGATATTTTTGAAATACCTCATTGTATTTCTGTGGGTATTCAATTGAGAATAAAGAATCTTCTTTCATTTATATCCTGCAAATACTTACCAACTGAAAAATATAATATATGAAATTGTTAAGGAATTCATAGATAGTCTGTCAAAACATATAAGTATCATAGGAGTTTTTCGGATCTACTTGCATAGCTCAAAGATACATCCGATCCTGACAAGCCCAGGGTACACGATACTGTTCCAAGACAGAATAACTCCAGTGTAAGGAACGTTATTACAAGAAAAAGAAGAGTCAATATATTTAAATTGGATATTTCAAAAAGTTTAGTACCTACAGCTAATTCACTTTCCAAATATAATCAAATGTACCCCCAAACTAGAGAGTTTTGTTTGTAATTGATTAGATATCCGCTTAGCCCTTTTACATAGCTTGTAATTTAGAAAATGACATATAATCTAGTTAACGTCATGCTAGAGAAAAAACATTTCCCTTAAGAGAAAAGAAGTATTAAAAATTGCTGAAATCTATATTTATGGATATATAGTCAAAAAATATCCATCTGAGAAAACTACAATAGTGTATCACAATAACCTTTAATAATTTTAGATTTACTTACATAAAATCTGTAGGGTGTTTTCCAACTGAATGTCAATATTCAAGAGGGCGACTTTTGGTTCCATTTTAAGAAGAAAACTTCATATAATCGTATGTCCTAAACGTCTTTTGTGAAACAGGGTGGTAAACTTTTCAAAAATCAATTGGTTAGGAGCTGTAATACCAACCACTTTAAATATTTTATTAAAATTCGGCATATATGTACTATCAAGAGGTATTGTTAATGTACGAATTTTCTTTTAATTTCCACCAGCGACGTTCGTACCGATTTCTCTTGACTATTTTGGCAGACAATGATACTACGCAACTGCTTTCTCTTAAAATAAAAACTACTCTTGAAATCCCGTCATTTCTAAGCAAATTTGATTGCCTATTTTTTTTTCACTCCCATGCAAGGTATTCGCTTACAAAAATAAAATAACGTTTTTTTGCATGATCCTAATATCGTGAGTATCACAATGTCACTATGTCGAGAAATAGATTTTATTTTTCAGGTAAAAACCGTGCGTCAGACTAAAAGAATTCAAGAATTAAATTTTTTATGTCCGACCCACGATTTCCACCCAAAAAATAAAAAAATTCTCTGCATGGTGATATTGCCATGTTAACAATATTGTTATGATCGTTTTAATAAAAACCGTGCATCATGTTGAAAAAAAATCAAGTGATTTTTGCTTATATAGTAAATGAGTGAAAATTTTAATAAGAGAGGAATAAACGGCATACCATCACTGTCTATCAAAATAGCCAGGTAAAAGTAAAAGAATGCCTCTTGACACGTGCACATGTATGCCAAATTTCAATAAGTGGTACTACAGACATTCATAACCAACGATTTACTTTTTTTGACCTTTTTTACCACCCTGTGTTTCAAAAGTTAAAACATTTAGGACACACGATCATATGAAGTTTCCATCTTAAAATGGACCTGAGACCCCTAGATACGGACATTCGATTAGGAAACACACTAAATTGCAGCTACAAAGATTTCATATTCTTTTTTACTGTGACTATCATAACTAGCAAAGTCTGCTTTTCATATGATTGTTTCAAATATAAAACCTGTTCAGTTTTTGATATTTATTTCCTAAACAGAAAATGTTTTTCTTTCTTATGCCACAGTTTTAATAGATTTTCCCTTTTATGTTAAGATTGTAAGTCAATTAACGAACGAATTGGAAAAGAAAGTGTTGTGCTACAACATTAATATATGATGTAACATTGTATAAATACAAAATATTGTTCTTTAAGGCTTTTGATGATGCCACTGATGTATTTTTTTAGTATGCTCAGTAGCTAGAGTCTCCATTATTGATCGCAATTTAAATCCAAAATTTATACCCAGCAGTTTAAATACAAATAAAATTCTGAACCTCAGTGCCAGGTTAGGTTAAGTTCATTTTTGCCTAAAATGAGTCTTACATGTTAAGTTCATGATAAAGTTATGAATTTTAATTTGATACTTTTTTAACAGGAAAGAAATTCCTTGATGAGTCACAATTTTCTTTTGTTTTCCCATTTGTAATTAATTATGGAATTTTATGTCATAAAGTTTTTCTGAATGAATATGCAATGATTTGTTTTGTAACTTACCTACCGTCATCAAGGGAACAGCTTGGTTGTAAGCTGTTGGGCTTTTATATATAAATACACATCCATTTGCATCAAATTTGCATTAATACCAGATATGGGATTTGAAGATATCACACCTAGTGGAATTTGTTCAATGAAGGGAATTATTAATGACTGATCAACATTATTTGCAAGAAAATAATAAATTATGCTTCTGCCTTCGAATTATGTGCCTTAAATTTCTAAAACGTTAAAATAGCAACATAACCTATAGTCAGAACTGCCAGAAATCTATAGCAGTCCACTTACCGAAGAAGACATGATATTATGGAAATCAAGGAAGCCATAAAGGCGTCCTACAATATTGTAGGATATCTTTATGACCTTGATTTTCATAGTTTTTTCTCCCCTGCTGAAAGGCTGAGGTATTTCTAGATTTCTACTGTTCCGTGTCAGCATCAGGCTATGTTTTCTTTTTGAATTGTAAGAAATTTAAGGTTGATAAAACATGATAAAAATCAAAAGCATGAATAATTTCATAGTAGATATTTGTAACATAACCTGAAAATAGAGCGCTGACACGGAACAGTAGAAACCTAGAAAAACCCCTGTCTTTCTGAAGGACAGGAAAAACTATGAAAATCAAGGAGGCCATTAGTTTAGAAAATCTTTGTAATGAATTTATCATTACTGGGTGTTCTTTTTTATATGTCATTTGGTATATATTTTAGCGAAAACGTATCAGTTCAAACATTTTAAGATGGCGGTTGAGCAGACGTTTTAGAAAAGCGTTAGATACAGTGTAATAATTAGAATTTGAACAACGTTCAGAGTGATTAAAAAAACAATGGCAATATTTCTAGGGAAGGGGTACATCCAGAAATAACGAAAATTTCTTATAAATATATTTAAAATTTCCACGCCACTGATGAGATTGAATAAGGAAAAGACATGGTTATTGATCAAACAACGCTATGGTGAGATAAGATTATTTTCTCAATTCACAATTTTCAATGTCAAAGTTCATTAACTTTAGAGCATTTTTAAAGCAGAATAGGTTAAAGCCTTTTAAACGGATTTCACCTGAGATATTAAAACCAATAATTTTTCTACGAAAAGAGTAAGTAGTCTGACAAAAATATATCTAGAAAAAGTAAATGTAATGTAAAATTAAATACGTCATTGAATAATGTTAAAAACAAGTCAGTGGTGTAGGAAATAATTTGCTTTCTTTTGTAGGGGTCAATTTTCATGACACTCGTATGGTTTTAGGTATCAAAATGTATGTATGAATGCGATTAGTACTACTTGTACAAAATTGAGTGAATATATATATATATATATATATACAGGGTGGGCCATGTAAAGTGGAAGCATTTGTTTATAAAACAAAAATACATTAAAAAATATTTTTTGTTGTTCATTTGAAAAGTCCTTTATTTTGATCCAAGGAGACTTGTTGTAATTACTTTTCAAAAATGATATCCCGCAAATGGCCATCTATGGCCTTGATAACCACATGTGCCCTTTTTTCGGCGTTTTCCATCACGTTGGCCATTGTTTCGGCGGATATAGCGGCAATTTCTTGACGAATATTCTTTTGAGAGCAGCTAGAGTCCTTGTCTTGTTAGCGTATACCTTGGATTTCAAATAGCCCCACAAATAGAAGTCTGGTGGCGTCGAATCAGGTGATTTCGGTGGCCAGTCAAAATCACCATATTTCGATATCAGTCGTCCAGGGAACAATTGTCGCAATAAATTGATTGTTGCTTGAGCTGTGCGGCATGTGGCACCGTCCTGCTGGAACCAGTAATCGTCCATGTCATTTTCACAATTAGTCTCAAAAAATTCGTTATCATGGCTCGATAACGCTCACCATTGACGGTTACCGCAGCTCCATCATCGTCTGAAAAAAAATACGGGAAGGGTTTAAATTAACAGACAACTTACTCGCCGCTGAGGTTGCAGCCAAATGGTGTTTCAAAACGAAAGCGTGGAGCACTTGTTACAAATATAAAAAAAAAGGACGGACACATTGGGTTTGTTGATAACGACGGAAACCATAGTTAGGTGTTAACACTATATATCAATACACCCGAACACATTAAAATTATCGAAATGCAATTTTGGGGGAAAACTGGCAGAGTTCCTTCTAACCTCCTACATCTGTTTCACGTTCCGGTTCGCTCATTTTCTCCACGTGAAACGGATATTGATATATAGTGTTAATATCTAACGATGAGTTCCGTCGTTATCAATAAACCTACTGTGTCTGTCCTTTTGGTTTTATATTTGTAACAAGTGCTCTCATCCACGCTTTCGTTTTGAAACACCATTTGGCTGCAACCTCAGCGACGGGTAAGTTGTCTGTTAATTTAAAGCCTTCCCGTATTGGTTGCTAGCTTCATATTTGTGTTTTCGGCTCCTGAAGATGGCTCCATAGAGAATCCGAAAGCTCGAGATTACCGTTAAAAGAGTTTACTAAAGCCTAAAAAACTTTTTGCCAATTTCCCAATTAACAATTGATTGTATTTTATATATATATATATATATATATATATATACGAGTATAACTTGAGACGTGGTCATTGTCGTCTAGACCAGTTAGGTGAAAAATTAAAGCTTCCGCTTTTTGTTGGGTACTTCGACAAGATTTAAGCAAAGAGGACTCTTTATACTTTTTTAATTCTCTCTAGCTTTCAATGGACTTTGCCATCATCATCAGGAGCTGCAATTACAATGATAACAGTAGCAACAAAGGTGTAAAATGAATTTAAATTGACTCAACTTACAGTAGTATGTGAGAATGTTGCTAATTGTTGTTTACGTAAACAACAATTAGCAACATTCTCACATACTACTGTAAGTTGAGTCAATTTAAATTCATTTTACACCTTTGTTGCTACTGTTATCATTGTAATTGCAGCTCCTGATGATGATGGCAAAGTCCATTGAAAGCTAGAGAGAATTAAAAAAGTATAAAGAGTCCTCTTTGCTTAAATCTTGTCGAAGTACCCAACAAAAAGCGGAAGCTTTAATTTTTCACCTATACGAGTATATATATATATATATACTCCAAAGGCGTATTTTTCTTTATTTTGAAGCTATAACCTAAGCGGATATTTCAAGATCTTCTAGATGTATGTTTCAAAATATGAGTCATTTTCTCGTGATTAATCTATTGGAATATTTTTCAAGTTCCCGATACCCAAAATCAAAGTGAAACACCATCTATTTAAAATCCTTTACATATTAGAATAAATACTGGGCAAAATCCGCAAAAAGAACTAAAGTGGATTTGAGCAGAACATAAGATATAAAAACCGTGATTTATTTTTACTGGATAGAAACCAACTTCCTGGCTATATAACGGTCAGTGATACAATGTTAGACAAAATCACTATCACCATATTATCGCAATCATTACGTTTTGCGATTGCGAATTTTGTACCACATGCTTTCAGCATGCTATTTATTTTTTCATGATAACGTAAGATAATAGAAGGGCGATGACCATATTTAATCTATTTTTTCTAAGGTCTGTATTTTACTTTGTTTATGTTAATATTTCATTATTAATAATGCTATGGTAGATCACAAATTTTTTTTATTAGATTGTTGAGATCAGTCTGACATCACAAATTCTTGGATGAAAGGTGCTGTCACCCCAAAAACTCGAGTTCGGATCTATCCTGCTGTAACAGAAATATTGAAGATAAAGCGGATCTCTCCTTGGGTTTCAAACAAACAGTAACGCTTTGTTGTTTCAACGTTTGGAAAGTTTTCAAAATTTTCGTAATATGGGCAAATTTTGACATTTTCAAAATTTTCAAAACCGCTATAATCGTCTATATTTTGACAGTTTTGAATTTTGGTGTTCGTTGATATTTTGGACATTTCAATACTGTCTAAAATCGGGCAAATTTCGAAAAATTTTCGATCTCTTCCGTACTTCAGAGCCAGACTAGTCCAAATAAGTAGTTTTGAGATAATTGTATTTGAAATATTTTTTTGCATTGTATTGTATGCGACTTGACATCATTAATTTAAAAAGTAACTTCCTTACTATTACAGATAGATGGACGCTGCATGTAGCAAATGAAAATTCACAATATTATCATAAGCTTAACACATTTAACTCATTTTCGACAAAAATGGACTTAACCTAGTCACTTAGTTGGGACACACGGCGAATTCTACGCACTCTAGGCATTTTTAGCAATCACAAAAAGGCTTCTCAATAAGCTACTCGAAATTTAACATTTAACTGACACCGTAAATCTTCGAAAACTGAATGCTTCTTTATTACCAGACAATCACGGAGTCAGCAGAAAAACTTAACAGATAAACCTGACCATTTTATCACTTGCTGTTCATGGCCAGATAAATCGATACGTAAAAAATTCTTGAATTCTAATAAACATACTAGGTGTTTACCTTCTTTCGTCACTCAGTATATATTGTATGACATAAGGTAGACGACGATCTACTGTTCCAGTATTGATAATGAAATCCTACCGCTTGTAGATACTTCAGGTGTATTTATTGTTTAAAAATAACATCTTGTTTATTTTGTGTGCTGTCGGAAACATAAAACCAAATTTTAGCACAGACGCTAATTTTGTATGAAATATTCCTATTCTAATTCAAACATCTGAATGACGCAACTTGAATTAAACCTGTTTGTATGAATAGCGTCATTCGACATTTTCGTGTACACTCACACATATAAAATAAAAATTGACTAATACTGAACAAAAATAAGGATATTTACATCCTCTGTACATTTTTATTATGCAAAAGGTGACTAACTTTTATGAGTGAACTGCAGCAACACACATGCCAAAATCATATTTATATGCCACTGAAACTAGGTTATGTTATTATTGCTAAAAATAAACACTGTTTCAGCTGTCTAGTGGATGAATTACCCATAAAGCTTTGATTAACACGGTTATAAAAATGTGTTGTAATGTTTGGATCATCGAATTATTATGGCATAAGATTGATGTCAAGTAGGTTGACTTGGTACTTCTCACGTATCTATCTATCTTAAAATTAGACATCTGTTCAACTTAAATAAAAAGTGCCTTTCTTTAGTGTAGCTGCAGCTGCTACCCCCCCTTTTGCCTAGCTCGGCAAAAATTAAATGGAGAGATCCCATATTAGATGAGAAATTGCTTGGGATTGGTTGAAATCTATGTTGAATGTAAAATTAATTTTGCTTAATTTTTATATATTTCTCACATTTCAAACTCGAACCTCGCCTTTGGGATCCCGGAACTAGTAAAACGAACGTCACACGATCAGTATTTACTATTTAACATTATGCATCAATAATTACTGACGTCTGGGCTACATGGTCATTAAATATCACATCTCTAGATAAATATATTCACGGATCACCGTAAATAGTGATCTTGTGACATTCGCCTAAACGACGCGGAGCACTTGGGTAAATAAAAAATGGAACTTGGACAGTTTGGAAATTCAAAGTATTTCCAAATTTACTCCAAGTCGTTTTTATTTATATTATATATATTCCTGGCTTTAGTCCGAAACAAGACTTATCAAACATCCACATTGTGTACAAATTTCAAACAAATTACGCAATAACTTCTACTCATCTACACGGTGGCACAATTAGAATTTCGATCTGACGTTCCAACTCTCTAATTTTTCTAAAATTATACCGTTTTCGATGTCTTCATTATTACCCGTAAATAATGACCTACATTATGTTGTTTCTCATTCGATTAGCTTAAACCAACTATATGAAGTTAGGAACGAAATTTTATATCAATGCTTAACATATTATCATCTTTTATATTGTATGAAGTAACTGACTATATGATAATTTCAAGGCTTACTCAGGAAACATTTTTCTCATAAAAATGTATGACATGCTATAGCTATACCAACGGTCCGCAATAGACGGACCGCGGTCCGTATGCGGACCACGGAAGGCGGAAGCTTGATCTACCGAATATTTTGATACAATGTACAGATTTATTCATACACCCGCACACCGGCCTAGATTGTACCTAACATGGAGGTGTTCTTGGTAGTGGGCGGGAGAGACAACCACTTTTGTATGTGAAGCATAATTTCCTAAAATGAATTTTTTGAAAAACAAATAATTACTAGGTTAACCGACGTCCATCCAAGAGCCAAATTTAGGTAACTTTCTTTCGCACTAATTTTTATATTAAATCTCAATTTTTTTATTGTAATTATTGTAACCACTCCTGTTATGATTAAAAACGAACGTTTGAATTACTTTTTTTGTATGGGCCCTGATAGATATTCTTAATGTAATCCGGACCGAGCTTATAATTAATTGCCGACCCCTGTGCGACACTATTTGCAATCATAATTAAAAGCTATCGTCTATGCGAACGAAAAATCATATTAATGATGAAATCTTGTCTCAAATAAATTCAGAAAAAAGTTATAAACGATTTTGGGAAAATTCGTTCCCTTTAACGCGAATCTCTGGCGATACTGGAAGCGTCAAAACCTTTTAAATGTATTTTCTGAAATATATAAATACGCAACTTTACCACTATTCAACCGACTCGTATCTCCCATCGTTTCGGAGATCACACTGGTGAAATTTGTTTTTCTAGTCATTCTAGAACAAATCAGGTCCTCCTACATATTCTATAAAACTATTTTCGGCTATATGTATGTCATGTACTAACTCAAGTGTTACTTTCAAGTATTTCAAACGACTTATTACTATATAACACTTAAAAAACATCTCGAGCGATGTTTGCTAGAATGTTTCAAAAAAGCAATCCTAGGAGTTTTCTATTTTCATATGAATTGTCAAATCGTCGTGGAAGACTATATAAATAAAATACAAATAGAAAGAAAGTTATCAAGCATGTAGATATGATTAGTGGAACTTTCATCAAAACATTTTTTGAAGGCCTTCCGTTCTGTTAGCTGGGTACGCGCTTGATTTTGAGTAATGTTAGGTAATGTGGTAGATCCATTTTCATCTTCTTGAAGAGTTTCATTTTTGTACGTTTAACAAGTTTTCGGTAGTTTTAGGGAATTTATCAAACACCCTTGTTAAATGTTGTTGGCTTTGGTGGAAGTTTGATTTTATAAAAAGCTTTATACCTTATTTGTGATTCTGAAAAAGCACTTTCCTACGTTGACTAGTTATTAGTCTCAACTCATGTGGAATTACGATAATAATGCTCACAGAAAAGGTCGATAACGGATTGCAGAATCTATGTAGAGGGTAAAAATAACCATTTCCAGCTAACTTGAAGTTCTTTCTGCAATTATAAGAAACGTCAGTTTATCTGTGGTTGCATCTGAGCAAGCGATGCAACGCGGCACGATGCTCTTCTGTCTTCCAGCCTGGCTGCTATTTGTCATTTCTAATTCCCGACACGTGTGCGACATAAGGTGAGCTTCAGTTGTTTCCGAAGAACGAAGAACCTGCTCGCCGTCGTCAGCCGGCCATTTGCAGAGGCGTACGTAAGTTTTTTCTGAGGGCAACATCCACGAAAAATTAGAGATAACAATGATTATTATAAAATTACATCAAAACTTCTCATAAACGTACTAGACCAGGATATCTGATTTCAGAAAAAAATCTGCGACAAGTCGGTACATCGACTTTTTACTGCCCACATAACTCTGCACAGATGGACTTTGGATATGCAGGGTAATATCTGAGTTAACTTTTGTACGTTTTGGTTTCTTAATTATTCGCCGACCATGGATACCATTAAAGCTGGCAATGTTCTAGAATGAATATAATTAGATAACTAGATTACATTTTTTTGAAATAATCTGCTTTGACTATGCATGGTGCATATTATCTGGACAAATTTGATACGCCTTATTATCATTAAATTATCGCACGTCGCCAACGGTTTCAATGGCTGGGGTACCGTCCGCCTTGCTGAATTCAGATCTGACCCTCTGTAGGCAAAGGATATCGCGTGATTCTGGTATAGCTGGAGTCACAGACATAATTATTATGGAAAACGTGTGATACTGTGTGCCTACCGGAGTCATGCATTTCTCAACAACGAAACGTTGTTCTTTAAAGAAGCTACATTCACAACTCTCTACCCCCTACAACCCCAACCTCCAATGTTGAAATCTACAAAAAAATTTCTAGAAATGAAACATCAGAAAGCGACTTATATTTTAAAATAAGATCAAAGAAGTACAGCTTGAGATTGCAAGTATTAAATTTGCATCTAGATGGTAGCACTTTCTCAATCGGGCTATTGTCGTGTAAAAAACCTAGAAATTATGGTTTACAATGTTTCCACTGTTAGCTATAAACTCTTTTCTTTACCTTAGGTAGATGACTATCAAAAGACCAAAGTTTCTTGTGAGAAATTTCACAAATACGATCCAGCGAGAATAGCACTTTTGTCGACATTTGATATGAGGGTTTTCTTCTAACATTCGAGACATACTGATTTGCGAGAGAATTTTGAATGTTTATGTGCAATCAAAACAATGGAAAATCCAATACGATGTTATGGTAACCATGCAATGTTTCACTTCCCAATATATCGTTTTGAAAACGTGCATATGCGTGGCATCACTATAACGTATTATAAGTGGATATCAATTACCTGAAGGTTTCTTATTTGGAAGGGAGTAAAGTCAGCCATCTGAACGTCCTTTCAAGGGTATTGCACTTTCCACATAATCTCCAGTTACGGAACTTTATCCACAAGTCAGATATTTATGTCCCTTGAGAGAATGAGAGAAGTGGTAATATTTATCTTGTTATATCAAATCCAGTTTCTACGAGTGACTCTTCTTTGGTACAGAAAAAGTCAAGTAATAGTTCGAACAGGCATAATAAGATTTGTGAAGTGCCAGATTTTTTGCAATTTTAATATAGAATTAAAATGCAGTGAATGGTAACATAGCTACTTACTAATCAAGGTGAATATGAATAACTGCACAAATTTGGCTTAAGCAAAACACATAAATTTATCTGAATCGATTAGCATAGTGTTATTTCTCACAATGTTTTATCAAAATACAGTCGATTCATATCTAATATCTTAATTTCTGTCGCTCATTGAAACTTGATATGTTGTTTTTAAATTTTTTAATTCTATTGAATCGTTCCATTTTTGAATGGACCTTGTTCCTACATTATTTGAACCATAGCGGCCCTTTTTAGGGAGGATTCTGAAATCTCGAAAGCTCACTTTTCAAGGAAATCGTCAAAGCATGTTCTTCAAAAGTATGATATACGATGATCGGACGATAAGGGAGTACAAGTATTTTTGGAGCACTGTCACGTGTCTTTCTTCGGAAAGCTCTTACCGGACCGCCAGTCTCATTTTTCTAAGATTTTCCATGCATATGCTTTCGTTAATGTTTCGCTGAATCAATGGATTCAAATGCATAATTTCTTTACAGCACTTTTACAAATCAACGCCTCTACGAATTGTCATTCTTTTGACAGTATTGTACTACTATATTCCATAAAAGTATGGTGTAATAATTACAAGTCAATTTACTTGTAACTTGTACTAATTCTAATACAAGGTATTGTGTTTCACACACGATATACTAGTACTACTAAATATTATACAAGTTACAAAAACCATATTCGCAAGTTGGATGTTTATGTCCCATAAAAGTACAAGTGATTTTACTGTGGTAGAAAAAAAGAACAAACTTCTTGGTACAAAAAAGGATCACATGATAGTCACTCCTCTTATAGAGTAGATCAAAAGATGTTTGAAATGTACTGCTTTTTTTGGCTGTATTATCTTTAGTATAGAATTCGAATTCAACGGATGGTAACATAGGGGACATAAAATACCAGCCAAGATCAACTACATAAAATAGGACTACGTGTTTTGATGTCACACATTTTTCGAATAATCCAATAATTATTCAGATATATGCCCTATGAAGTAGTTTGCGATTCGGTCGCCATTTCTAAATATGACTTAAGACTCAAATCACGAGATCTTTTCTTCAAATACTACATACATACTAAATACATATAATCAACTTCCAGATTCACGTTTAGAGCACATATCAGTACACACGTTACCAATTATAGCACCCTGTCTTATAGTCAGCGTTACCATCTTTGAAAGATTTGGATTACTTATTTCTATTTTATGGCAAGATTAGTAAATTCTGTACTTTCAACAGTTCGAACTTGGTTTTAGCCCTAGCAAAGACATACCACTTTAGACGTAAAAAAGTGTTAATTAAATACATTCTCGATTATTAAGATCCTTTGTACACCTCAATAATTATTGGGTTATTTATATGTTTGCCTTAAAAAAATGAGTAAAACGAGCATTAAAAAGTTGAAGAAGATATGTTGAGTAACCTTTGTACAACCTGGCGGTCATTTATAAATATGGCGGCCAAATTGTGACGATTTGGATCGCGTGACCTCGTTTTTCCATACCCCAACAGTGCTTAATAATGCCCTGTATTTAAACTGATGGCACATTAAGATTACAAGTGACCTCAGTGCCTGATCAAGTAATTTAAAGGATTTGAAACTGACTTTAGTATTTATGAATTTAATACCTTTAACTGTTCGTAAGTGGTATTTACTCTACCAAAAATAGATTTCTTTCTCATACCAAGTGATATTTGAACACCTGCAAAAATCCATAACATCTGAAGTAATTTTTTTTTGAAATAATTTATTTAAACACAATAATACAAAATGTATAACCAGTTTCAACAATAATTCCCCAATCAGTTCTTGCAAACACTGGCCCCGAGAATAACAAAACAATAATCAATATCTATGAACTATAGGTACACTGCAATGTTGCTCATAATTTGAACAAATAAATTCATTAACATTTTTAAAATCTTTCAATTCTCTAACAAAACTTTTTAGTTATTTGAATCTTTTATACAATGAGGTAAGTTATTCAATTTTTTAATTGCGTCTGTGATTGGATTTTTTAAACCTATATTAGTTCTTGTGGAAATTTGATAAACATTATTTAGTGATCTTATCTGGTGATCATGCACGTTATGGTAGAACCTAATATTTATGTTACTTTTTTGTAGATTATTTATAATGTTATAAACAAGTTTACATTGTTCCACCTCCAATAACACTCTTAATTTGTTTAAATTTAAATTTGAATACGGTGTATTAGAACTTGTAAGCCAATCAAAATTGAACAATATTTTCAGAATTTTATTTTGCAAAACTTGAGCTTTATTAAAATTAACTTCACCTCACATACCCCATACTGGCAAGAGGTACCTAAAATGTGTGAGAAAGAAGGCATTATAAATTTGAAATTTGCTTTTGTTGGACATATCTGAATAACTGCTGAATTATTCAAAGAATGAGTAATCATAAAATGTTTGCTTCAAAAATAGGAGTCAAATGAGCGTCAACAAGTTGGAATCAGCTATCTGGTTACGAAGATACGTTGGATGACCGTTTTCAGCTTGACGACCATTTTTTAATATCGATTTGGATCGTATGACTTTAATACGTTTATATGCTACCATAGCTGCATAATAATGCCCCGACACACTTCCATTACATATTTTAACTCTCAAGAACTCTGTTCATCGAGAGCTGCCGGTAAGGTTGAACCCAAATGGGACAAGTTTTACCACCTAGCCGCAAGTTTGTTGAGGGCAGTCTCAAAACTTTCTTACATAAAATGTGTTTCTTAGGTTTCTTAAAAGAACTTCTCGCTTACGCTCTCTGTAGTAACAATTTGGCAAGTGCTACTTGCCAAGCGCAAGATTATTAGTAGCTGTCTCAAAACATTCTCATCTAAAACGGCATCTTTTTTAGTGTTAGATGAAAATTGGGTCCTCCTATAAACCGACAAGCGATCTCTACTTAACACGGCTTTCCTACTACGAGACCCATTTTATAAACCATAAACACACAGTTCACCCCGACGTCTTTACCGCAGCTTACATGACGCCGCTCAACACAGCGTATCGTCGGCTGATGCTGATTATATATATATATATATATATATATATATATATATATTTATTTGCGAGTTTTTTTACAGCTATAGCCGTTTCTCGCTTCTCAATCGCCACAGTTTTCGATCCTCTCAGTCACCCTCTCAAAGATTTCTTGTCCTCATGGCTTCTCTGACATCAGTTTTCCAACTCCTGGGTGGCCGGCCGCATTTCCTCTTCTCCGCAGGGATCCAATTCCATATCTTCTTTGGCAATCTATCGCTGTTCATACGTTGTAAGTGACTTTACCATATAAGTCTCTTGAGCTCGATAGTGTCCATAATATTCTCTTCTACTCCCATTTTCCTTCTTATCTCCTCGTTCCGAATATGGTCCAATCTTGAAATCCCCGCGCTACGTCTCCAGTAATCCATTTCAAGGGATAACTAACAGTCGATTTTTGTCTTTATCTCTGATTTCCCATACCTCAGATCCATACCTACTAATGCTCTCTACAATAGTTTTATATATAGATCTCTTCACTTTGTTATTAACTTTCTTACTCCAGAGGATCGGATTTAGTGGCCTGATAACTCGTTTGCCTTGGCCTATTTTATCGACCATGTCATCTGAACTCTTCCCATTTGGCGATAGATTTACACCTAGATATTTAAAACAGGAAGTATGTTTGATAGTGAAATTCCCAGCATCTAAGTCATGCTGATCATCCGTCTTTTTGGTGTTGATTTTTAAAACCCAATTGCTATATTCGTCAAAAAGCTTCCTCAGTATGTAGCTACAGTATTCAGTATCTTCGGAGATGAACACTTGATCATCAGTAAACAGAAGGGAGTACAGTTTGTCAGTGTCTATGGATACCCCCATAGGACTACGCTTCTTTTTCCATGCATTCAAGACCTCTTCCAAGTATATTTTGAATAACACAGGAGCCAGTGTGCAACCCTGCCGCAGGACTGATGCTGATTATTATTCTCCTATAAAAAATATATATAATGTGGATTGGAATGTCCAGTTCGTATGGCCCACCTTCCGAGGTCCGACGGTTGTTGCCTTGCTTGCGGTCCTCAATTGGTGCGTCGCACCGTTTTCGATTCACTGCAAAATATACACGTACGGACAATATATTCCGCGCGCTCAGCACCGGGTGAGGCGGAATGCCCAAGTACGATATACAAATTTTAACGTGGTGGGTACAAACTGAGGACTATCTGTTTTTCACGATTTCTTAATGATTAGGGCTTGGGAAACGCAATACATAGGGTCTGATAAAGTGAGGTCCGTATATGTTTTTAATTTGTCTATAGCAAATAATGTGTTAAAGTACAAGATGAACAAATGCTTTTACGTCAATGATTTCTGCCATCTAATACGAGTACCAAGAACAAAGGATAAACCGAAAGAGGTGGAGGAGAACCTCCAAACCGGGAAGGAACAATAACATTTCTGTCGCGGCGGTGCAACAAGAATAAACTACTACATAATTCACGTGGCCAACAAAAAGGCATCGAGCACGAATTTGTCAAGCGGGATGCGTTTTTGCCTGCAACGTCGGAATCCGGAGGGTTTGATTGGTCCGGTTTTGGCGTTCTTTTGTTTTTTGGTGAAAAAAACGCACGCGGGAATGCCGGATCAATTCAAGATCGATTTGCAGCCGTTGTATATGGCGGAGGCCTTTCAGGCAGGTTTTTTATGCCATGGGAGCCGAATCAGATCGGCCTTCGGGAAAATCTCGAGCGTCGATGTTATGGATGTGTAGTTGTGGCCGTTTTCGGTTGAATATCATGATCAACGTATTTGCGATTCGAAATTTGAATATTTTATTGCCTTTTCAGGTGTCAGTGAAGATATCCACCCGCGTGGACTATAGCGAGTTATTAATAAATGTAAAACAATGTCTTAAAATAAACTAAGTATGAAATATCATTCGGGGTCTTTTACGAGAAGTTTCAAACTTTAGATACGCGGTAACCCTAAAAATAGCAATTTTTCACCGAGTTTATAAGCATAGGCATTTTCCATACTTTAAGGAGAAGTTAGAAAAAAATTGAATTGCAGGTATACGAGTATTCCTGTTCTGTTCTAATCTAAATCATGTAATATATCCCGCGTAGGGCCCCAAAAGTTAAATAGCCTTAGGATAACTTACAGGATTTGAGAATAACTTCTGTTCACATAAAGTTACATACACCGGGTGTTTCAAATTCGACATTCACCATTGAGATCTCGAAAACGGCGAGAGATACGAAGGCGCCTAAATAGGAGAACAGTTGCCTATCTAGGTAACTAACAAAACGCCGCTTAGAACGTTTCGAAATTCAAAGTACTTCCGGAGAGAAACGGAAAAACCCAAATTTTGCCAAAATCGTTTTAATTTTTTCTTGAGTTTATTTGTGGTGGAATTCCAAAATAAATTGCTAGTTAACATTGTCACTTCTCGTTTATTGTCTTCCAGCATTATTTCTATTTTTTTGATGGACACAATATTGTATTTTTGCGCAGATGAAAAGAGTTTTTAATTCTGATTTCAAAAATGTATAATATGTAATTTCAGTGACATTGCCAAACATTTGTTATTCCAGAAAGAAGTTCCTAGCTGGGCCTTGAACTTATCAGATTTCATTTGTTTCGTATATGATACCAGACCTCAAATTGAACATAACAACAGAGTTTGGAAGACTGGAAAGAAAAAAAAAATCGAACAGTGAACAATGTACAGAGAAGAGCTAGGCTTTGTCTACAAAATAACGCACCACATTTTGAACATCTGCTATGATTTACCTCTGCTCAATTATGATTACTACCATCAATAACATCTTCAATTTTGCGTTCAGGTTTCCCCATATACTTTTGACTACGCCATCTTGTAGAGGAGAATGAGTAACAATATCAACATGCAATGTATTTTGAAATTGCATCTCAAATGAAGACAGGAGAAAATAAAAGTGATTTTGGGATAAATCTGGTATGTGAAACAAATGACTATCTGACAATTTCAAGACCTACCTAGGAAATTCTGTTTTGTTATCAGAATTAAAAAGTATCTGTGCAAAAATCCACTATAGCCCTATACAAGAAAAAATAAAGTTGATGCTGGAGGACAAGAGATGAAACGTTAAATTGGAATTCTAAGTATGCCAACTTATACTGATGCAATTTATTCTGAAATCCCAACACAAATGAAGAAAATGAAGAAAAATTTAAACGATTTTGAGAAAATTCGTTTTTTCCGCCTCTCTGAAAGTACTTAGAATTTCGAAACGTTCTAAGAAGCAGTTTGTTGACTACGTACCTTTGCCTCCATTTAAGCTACTCCGTATCTCTTTCAGTTTCCGCGATACCAATCCTCTGTATGCGGTGAAATCTGTGAGCAGATTGGTTTGGGGATGAGGAGTACTTTTCCCCACATAACCTCCTCACTCTGTAAAATGCCCAGATGAGACCTAGCCTCGAATACTGCTCACATCTTTGGCATGCTGCCGCCCCGACTACATTTTCCATGCACGATGCTGTTCAGAGAAGGGTTGTCCGACTCATCGATGTCTCTTCTCCAGTGAACAGTCTCAGGAACATTTTGCACAGACGAGCAGTCGGCGACTTGACTCTTTTCTACCGCTATACCAATGGGTTTTGCTGTTCTGAGCACTCTTCCACGCCTCGCGATGAGCCTGCCCGACCGATCTGCCTGATTTCGGCCTCCCATCCTAACTGTTTCGAACTTCGCACATCCGGTAAGACCGCTTTTTTGTTCCTATGGTATTGAGATTGTGGAATAATTTAACGGAGGCGGCTTTTTATTCTTCTACTAACTGTAGACAGTTCAAAAATTCAGCGTATTTCAACTCCTTAAAGCTACTACACACAGTGCCGGCGGCAATGCCGCCGGGTTTATGCCGAGCGGCAATGCCGTCGGCAATACAAGCCGCCGGCACAAGCCGCGCAAAGCCGCCAAGCATCATTCCGGTAGTGACAGTCACATAGAACGCTAGTGAAGTGCATATTTTATGGTTGGTTGGTTAAAATGAATAAGGAAATCATCAGCACAGCCGCCGCAGTTGTAATTTTTATTTTAATAAGCAAAAAATACAAAAGGACGAGAAGGTTTTGGTTGCACCCAAGTTTACAAAATAGAAAATGGCGGAACGGTACTGTAATGATAGAAGAGTATAAAAAAGATGATGTGGGGTGTCAGCGTTTGTGCAATAGCATGTTTTTTGGGTTTCTATACATCGTCTATGCCTGCACCAGATTTGTGCAACTGTTCTAACTTCGTTTTTTCCCGAAAATAATGAGAGGTTACATTTTTTAACTTTCTCTCTACTTCGCCTTTATCAATGTCAAATACACTTGCAGTTATGTTCAATGCGTCCATTCGTTTGTTCCTATTCTTATAGTTTGCATTTCTGGGATTCCATAATATATCATTTTCATGAAATTTTTCAATTAAGAGCAGTACAGCTTTGTCGTCCCAATTAAACGACATTTTAATTTGTTTAAACACACAAACCGCACAACACTACCGCTCGAATGCCAGGAACGAAGTGACGCCGGCAAGCCGCGTAACCCGCCGGCACACCTCGGCGGCTCCTTTGCGCGGCAAGGCCGGCGGCTTAGCCGGCGGCTTGCCCGGCGGCCCTGTGTGTAGCAGCCTTTAGGGACAACTAATATGAATTTCAATTACAGTATCAATAGCCAGTATTGTACATCTAAAAGCTGCTACACACAGTGCCGGCGGCAATGCCGCCGGGTTTATGCCGAGCGGCTATGCCGCCGGCAATACAAGTTGCCCGCACAAGCCGTCAAGCATCATTCCGGTTGTGACAGTCACATAGAAAGCTAGTGAAGTGCTGCATTTCTGGGATTCCATAATATATCATTTTCATGAAAATTTTCAATTAAGAACAGCACAGCTTCGTCGTCCCAATTAAACGACATTTTAATTTGTTTAAACACATAAACCGCACAACACTACCGCTCGAATGCCAGGAACGAAGTGACATAACGGCGGCTCATTTGCGCGGCAAGGTCGGCGGCCCCGCCGCCGGCACTGACTTCTGCCTACGTGGCTGCCTAATAATGAGTATACAACAACATGAACAAAATCGAGTTAGAAAATTTCTATAAAAATGCTACGTTTCTACTTATTCATCTTCTTAACGAACTGTATTTATACATAACATCCTAATCGATTGGTTACGATGCATTAATTCTCCCCCTGAGTGCAGGAAACAGATGACCGACATAAATCCAACGTTCACAAAAGAGGCTTTCGAAAAAGGAAACTTTTCTACGATGACTGGCCGAGTCTTCCAAACAAGGCTTTCAAAATAACCCTGTTTGATTACGAATTCGACACGTGCGTGGGATGTTTCTTTTCATTTTTCCCAAGAATGCAGTGTAATTTCATCAAATCTACTGACTCACCTATTGTCGACCGATACGCCTTGATTTCTCCTCTTGGAAACAAGATTCGTCAGATTTACAAAAGCAATTCGTCCCATTTTTAGCCAGTGATGTGATCTGATGGCTAAGCAGCTCTACTGCATACAGAATCAGGGCCGTACTGGGTCTTTGTAGGCAAGAAAAAGCATTTGTAACACATGCTTATGCGATTTGTTTTGCATAAAGTGATTAGGAAAGTTTCAGTGTACTATCGTCCAAAGCTTTTTGTGCCCAGTCACAATTGGTGACATCCAAAAAATCGATCACAACTCTATCTAGTAACGAACCATACACTGACCTCACAAACGAGTTTGCCAGTTTAACATTTTTATGGTCACTGCCTCTGAAGTCCTAGGCATGTTGAAAGCCACAGATATCTAAAATTCATCTTAATTTTTCATCAAGTTCTATGAAGTTCGTGTGATTATAGTATTTTAGGGTTATTCAGCAAACACAACCAAGTTAGCACGAGAAATTAAATTGCGAATACTTCAAAATGCCGTTAAACTGATGAGGACGGCCCGGACGAAATCGCTGATGATAAATGTTGTGTTTGGTTGAACATATTTCATTTTCATGAATTCTATCAATATTTTATTTAATTTCATAAATATAATAACTCAGAACAAATCCATATTTTGATACTACACTTCCATATGGTCTTCTAAGTAATATATGTTAATATACATATAGTTAGAGTTTGAACACTGTTAGATATCATTGAATAACTGACTAGTAGTATCATTGAAGACCTGTCTGTGTATTCTGCTTGTTGTGTCCGTAGTTCACATCCAAAATTGTCTTCCGTTCTATTCTGGGGTTTTATCTCTCCTATGTTTGATTTAAGACGATGAGTCAGATTCTTAAACATCTCTTTGTTTGTTGTAAAGACCGAAAGGCAGACCTACAGACAGACAGACATACCGACAGACAGACCGACAGACAAATCTACACACAGACCGACAGGCAAACAGACAGACAAACAGAAAAACCGACAGAGCGACCGACAGACAGACCGACAGGTAGGCCGACAAACAGACGGACAGACAGACCGGTTTTTCGTGATGTATATGACACACATAAAACAATCTCATTTTCGAAATTTTTCGTGTTTACAATACTTCCTTGCCTTGGATAACCAAGTTTCTGGTTTTACTTTTCGCGACTGGGTCGATATAAAGAAACTACACGTGTTAAGATGAGATGAGACATAAGTATCTTCTGAATACGGCCCTGGTGGTCGCTTTATACAATCACCAGTAACTTGTTAGGGAACATTATGATGCAAATATTATTCAGGACTGACAGCCAAAGCGGAGTAGAACAGAGATTTTCGTATTACCATTCGCCGTCTTCAGAGGAATGTTTTTCTTTCGAGTCGTGCGAACTATATCGGATATTCAAGATATTCCTTTTCCTTTTTTCCACGAAAGCGCACTCAATCTTGATTCAAATGCGCTACTAACCTTGGCGTATTGACTATTTAAAGAAATCGAACGCCGTGTGTGCAAATATAGACATGCATAATGTGAATATTTATAGTATGGGATTGGAAAAATGTATGATGGAATCCTTGATCAATTATGTGCCGACATACTGAGTAGGAGCAGTAGAATTGTTGTAAAAATATTCATCAGAGCAGGCGCTGGATGGAATTCAGTGTGCAAAATGTGAGAACCGCACTTTATGAGCAGATATCAACTGAGGTCAAAGAATAATGATCCGGATTTTGCCCTGTCACCTTTTAATCGCTTTTTCAATCCCCTTCACCCTTAAATCATTACAAAAAAAAATTCACTGCGACAATTTTTTTCTGGTTTCTCAGATCATTTTGAACAAGGACTTTTTTCTAAAGTTAGTCGTTTCCGAGTTATAAGCCATTATTGTCTATACAACCCTAAAAATGTTCATCTTCAATGATTAAAAACTCGCTAAAAACTATTGTTTTTGAGGTTGCTACGTATCTAAGGTGAAGCTAAAGCCTTCTTCTACAAAATTCTGGTATTTCATGATTCATTTATTTTAAAGCGATTTTTAAATTAGTCTTTCAAGCCAAAATTCTTACGCTTTTTATAACCGATAGGAGTCGTAAGTATACCTCATATTTTAACACACGACACAGTCGGCTTTGGAATATGAACAATTCAGGAAATACTATGCTCTTTACCCACTTCTCTTATTTACATAGATCTTTTAAGGGTGCAAATTGTGTCATAATTATTATAATATTATAGGGTAGTAATAAAATCTCACGTGTAATATCATGATATTCTGGGACAGAAACAAACGAATAACCTAAAATAAGTTAGTGCAAAAGTCAAAACCGTTATGGTCGCGTTTTCAAAACGTTTTTCTTGAAAGATGTGTCCGGTCCTTAAAAAGACCTATTTGATTTTCCACCGATTTTTAGTAGTAGTAAAAAAATCTTTTCAAGCGTGTATCACCATCTTACACTCATATTAATAACACTTTTCCAAAACAAAACTAATCCAGTAATTTGGGAAATATGAAAAGTTTTTTCCAAGTATCCCTTGTATACACTATACCTGAAATTTTTCAATGATTTTTACATTTCCACATTCCTTCGCGACAGTCTATCTGTCATCTTTCGACCCATCACTCTTCCGGTTTCGGTCATTGTCTCCACGTGAAACAGGCGTAGGAGGTTAGAAGGGACTCTGCTGTTTTCCCCCCAAAATGCAGTACTACTTTTTAATATTTTGAAAATGTTCGATAATTTTTGATTTGTTCGAGTGCATTGGTATATAATAGTAACACCTAACTATGATTTCCGTCGGTAACAACAAACCCAACGTGTCCGTCCTTTTGGTTCTAGAATTGCAACAAGTGCTTTCATCCACGCTTTCGTTTTAAAACACCATTTGGCTGCAACCTCAGCGACGAGTAAGTTGTCTGAAAATTTAAATCTTTTCCGTATTGGTTGCTAGCTTTATATTTGTGTTTCAGCTCCTGATTATAGCACCATAGCGTGCCGAAAGCTCGAGATTACCGTTAAAAGGGTTGACTAAAGCCTAAAGTTTGAAAATTTCCCAATTAATAATCAATTATACGAGCCCCTTCCCACTTCAGTTGGCCCACTTCAAGATTTGTACCAAAATATGCCTTTATAAACTAAACATGACGAAACTATTTACTTCTAAAACAATTTATTTACTCAAAAACATTTTAGATACACTCTAGTCGTAAAAAATACATATTTGAAATCACTTAGACCTATAACTAATAGAACATCTGAACAAATAAACAATGTGCGAATAAATGCGCGAAGTTAACAAAGCAACAATTGAAAGATTACCATTGGGTAACATCACCTTTATTTTTTAATACGGCTGAAATTCTTTGGGGCATAGTGTTAACCAAGTTTTGGCAAAAATTTGGTGTAAAACAATCCCATATTTCTTGAAGCTTTTGTCTCAGTTCGGTGCCACAAAGTTGTGCAACTTTAGGGTTTCTACTTCACTTTTTCTTATAAGAAAACTTACCTTGCAAGTACTAAATCCCAGTTTGTGGGCCTCTCTATGAGTTGTGGACCTCGAAATTCTCCTTCCAACAGCGTCACTCCACAGAGCACTTAATTGTAAATAATTGGCACGCCTGTTTTTCACGATTATTCTTCTTAATGCTCTTCGGTCGGCATTTGTGATATTACTTTTTTTCACATATCGTGGCTTAATATTAACCGAACCAGTTACGTTATATCTTCTAACAATATTTATCTCACTGTACCGCGATAAGTCTAACAAAGTTGCAATTTCTGAGTTTGATTTCCCAGAATTAAAAAAATTAATTATCAGTAACCGAATTTTCTCACTAATAAGTGTCATGGATTTTATTTTTTACAGCCACCTATCCGTTATAGACTTATTTTGCATTGAAATGAAAATAGGTAATTGCTGTAATTGCAACATCTGTTATTTTTATGCTGCAAATTTGATTAGGAAGTGATAAAGTTGGTGTTTTCTACTATATGTTATCAAAATATTCATTGTTAATATTTAAAACCTATAACACACTGCTACATTTTTATTATTTGTGTTTGATAAGAAAAAAACTAAGATTTAAATAGTTGGGCCAACTGAAGTGGGAAGGGGCTCGTATATATATATATACTCGTATAACGACAGCGAAATGTTTGCAGCTGTCAGGCCCCAGTTGAGCACACATGACAGATTTCACCATAGTGATTATATATCAAACAAAATAAATTCACAATCCTACTTGATTGAAAATATTAAATCGATATTTACCGAAAGCCAGTTATTGATTTTATGTTTTACTGTCTGTGAATGCTCAAAGAGTATCTTTGGGCCAAAAAGAGTTGTTCGGTGTATGGTGGGTGTCAACCTGTCAACAGCACACACAGCTGTAGGGAGCTGGTTAAGAAACTGAAGATCTTGACATTGCCTGGCCTATTTATTTATGAAATAGCTATCTCCGCGTATGTCAATAAAACAAATTATAATTTGAATAGGAACGTACACGATATTGAAATACGCCAGCAACTAGATATTCATACTCCATTTGCTAGATGTAAAGTTGGCAACCGCTCTCCCCACATCTTGAGACCAAAAATATTAAACAAGCTTCCAGAGCAGAATCATTGCGCATTTTTAGTAGGTTGAAAAACTATCTCATTTAAAAGTATTTTTTGTTACTGATTTAATCAATATTTTAAATATTATCCTGAATGTTGTTGGTTATTACTGTTGTTGTGAGTTTGTTTTTTTATTCACATGTAAAATTCATTTTAGATGTGTGTGTGTGAGTGTACACAATGATTTATTTTTTTATGACGAATCCTATAAATATTTGTCAGTTGAATAATAAACTATTATTATCATTTAATAATGTTTGGTTCTTTTTGTTCAACGCAAGCGTTCCCTCCACTATACACTTAACTCCCAGAAATTAGCGTACTATAAGGTTTTGATCGCTACCCCTGGAGGTACGAGATATTTCATTTAAGGAAACGCACAACTTTGTTAGTTTGTAAGTCAACCACTGGCGCAGATGAAATAGCAAATTTTTCGTCACAATAAGCCTTATATTCCATTGTTTTTTGCAATTTAAGCGCTTTTGAATATCATCTATACTGGCTGTTTATAAACGCAAAATGTAGGTACTTTTTCTCAAAAAACAAAAAAGCTGATTACGGTTTGGGGTTATTCGTTTCGTAAGCCTTAATTTGGTATCACATGTATGGTTAGTTGAAATACTATTGTTTTATACATTATTCGTCGAAAAGGAGGATTTTTAGTGGATGAGCAGTAATTTCAATTAATACTTGTTTCCATTCACTAAGCATCCTATGCTAATTGATAGCTTCCATCTACTCCTGACAAGGTGAAGCTTATGAATATGGTTTGATACTCATTATAATGACCTAAAAGCGTGACGATTCCCTAACCTGATAGAGTTATATATTATTATATTAGATATGGAAGAACCGAATACCGGCACGTTTCAAAGCTAATTCATCAATCTATTGTTATGTAGAGAGTAGATATCTGACCCCAAACATTCTGCCTTCCGCTGATTCAATCTACAGTTCCTAGTAGAGCTTATCTAAAAATATCAGTTGGATGGCGTTCACCTCATGATCGAAGCAGGCCACGACGTGCGGCTGCTGGATCAAAACAATCGACGCGCACGACGCCGAGGCCTTCTTGATTAGCCCCGTCGTTGAAAAGCAGGCGATGATTTATTCAATTGTTCCAATTAAAATGGCGTCCTGTTAAGGACAATCGCCAGCTGATGGGCAACGAACACCAAGGATGTGATCAGTGGTGGAGAAAGTTGTTAAAAAAGAGGAAACAGTGTTTACATTTTTCTTGAGTCCAATATAACAAAAATACAAGTTATGTTTCTGGATCTTTTATTTTATTGGTTGCTTTAGGGCTTAGGACGCCTGAAAATTTGCACCATTTTTTATAAATTTTACTTACTACAAAAGTTCTGCGGGAATTAATAGCTACTCATTCAGAAACGATTAAGCGAATATCTTGCTTTCAACAAATATTGCAAATAAAAATGTTTTACTAATGTGACGTCTCTATTTAGAGTTAGCCACTTTTTTAACCTGCTGCATATAAAATCAATCACCTTTGGTCACTATTTAGCCAACTCCCTCACCAAATATACCTTCAAACCGTTGGACGCGGCTGTTTCATTTGTAGTAAACCAGCAGTTGCAAATATGAAATCTAAAATCGGTTCGCCTCCTGGCCAGATGCCACGATTTTGCGGCTGTTAAACAACTGCTAGCGGTGCGGGCAAGGCACACTGTGATCCTATGATGTAATCTAGGTGAGACATAGTCGAAGCCTACCGCGATAGCCCGATTGATGTATAGGCGCCGGTAGATCGTTTGTCAAAGCGTTGTGTCTCGGATACGCGATGGCTTTGGGTTCAGTTAAGGAATTCGATATGTTTGCTTTCTGTCCGTGTGGCTTAGACTAACTCTCTACAATGTTGTTTGATGCTCCTTAGCAATGGTCACTACGGTATAGGTCTGGTCTTGGAAACAGACAGAAGGAAAGGTAAATAAGCGGATATGGTCTACCGAAAAGCTAGTAGTAGGGATTTTCATATTTTATATTCTCCCTTATCTAAAAACTTTTGCGCGATGGGGAGAAACTTACTGCATATTAGATTTCAGTACAACGTAGTAGACGCGAAAAACCGGGAGAAATTTCGGAGAACGACACATATTTTCAGAATGCCAAACAGTGTAATAGGTGACGCTTTGTGCTGTTTTATTTTGATAGATCTCATACCTCGGATACATGATACTTGCTATGCTCTCGCTCGTTGTCCTAGAGACCAAGCCTAAACCATGCTGATGAGTTCATAAAAAGCACGAAACAGTTGTTCATGGTTGGACGACTTTGGTGGGATAGGCAAAAGCAGTATGTTTAGTTGTTCAATGCATACAGATGACAGCGTGGTCGTGTAGTCATCCTACCGTTCCGCAGAGTCTGTGGCATCTTCCTGTTAACGGTACGTGAGTAAATTGATTATCTACTCGATGTTTGTTAAAGAATAAGCATTATGTAATTTTATTTATGTTCAAACAATTTATCAAGGATTGTGCAGCAACAGTGAGACACTCTAATTTTCAATAAAATGCTCAGTAATGGCGTCATGTCAATCCATTATATCAGGTTTGATCTATGTTTGGAGTAGGCCACAAATCCTTTTTAATCGATGGAATTTGCGTCAACACAAATGAAAAACTCGGTACTTGTAGCTAAACCAGGTATTTTATGAGGCATTTTTGATTTGAATATGGGAATTTGTGACTGGTTTTACACAAATCGGATAAATTGTTCGTTAGTTTGAGATACATCTTAAAGGGAAATTGATCAATTTCATTAGATTCATTACTTCGCTACTACTAAGATGACTTCTCATTGGTCCATTTTGTGCCATAGGCGCAAATTTTAATTCCCTCCGATCAATAGTTAGTAGTTCATAACCAGACCAAGACCACTAAAATATATCCCATTCATAAGAGTGGTGATATCGAAGATGTTTCCTACTACCGACAAATAGCAATTCTGTGCAATTTCGGTAAGTTGTTTGAGATCATAGTTTATAATACGGTTTACTGGTCGGTTAATCTCTGTCAATCAGCATGAATTCATGAGCGGCAGATCTACGGTTACCAACTTGACCCTCATTATACAGAAGGCATTTGATCAAGTTGATCATTATGTACTTCTGGATAAGCTTAGGACCGTAGGTCTGTCTGAGGGACTGTTGTTGCTCCTGAGTTTATACTTGATGGCCAGAAGGTTGTTTGTTAAATATGGTGGTTATAGGTTGAGTTATTTTCAGGCCACATCCGGGGTGCCTCAAGGATCGAATCTAGGCCCATTATTATTCCCGATCTTTATTAACGATTTGTCTCTTGAGCTCAAGTGTTTGCATCTGTTTTTTTTGCTGACGACGTTAAGATTTACGCTTCGGTCGAATCAATTGATGATTACCTCATGTTGCAGGATAACTTAGACTTAATTTCTTCATGGTGCTCGCGAAACTGTCTTAGTTTAAATGTTTCTAAATGTAAAGTTGTGTCTTATACAAGAAAGGCTAATTATTTAATATAGGATGACTATAATATCAACAGTCAGGTTCTAGACCAGGGTTTCCCAACCTTTTTTTTTTGTTGCGGCTCCCCGGACTATAAATTATATTTTCATGCCCTCCTTTACTATACTTTTTCAATAAATACAAAAAACGTATAGGTACAAATATTTCTATTTTAATTTCAATAAAGACACTTTAAAAGCTTAAATAAACTAATAAATGTTTTTTATCGAAAAACTTGAATAAAATAAGAATAGGTACTAATGAGACACTTCAGATTGCATGTTCTGTACCAGTTGGTTGATTCTAGGTTCTGTTTTTGCCAGAGCTATCATCAAGTGGCTATCGACATCAAGACGATTTCGCTGTATAGTTTTAATTAAAACTAGAGCAGAAAAGCCTGTCTCACATAAGTAAGTTGCCGAATTAACAGGAAATCTTTTGAAACAAAATTGTTCCAATGTTAAAAGGTGGAAGTCATCTTTCATGGAAGAATCGGCCTTCATTCCTAGAAATTCATCCTGAACTTCTTCTGGTAATTGTGACACATCGACAATAAATGGATTTCTTGTCATGTGCCTTACTGGTGACTCTGAATTGATGTCTCGATAGTATTGGCGAAATTCGTCTTCCAGCGCTTGCAAATGAGTTTTTATGTCAGCTTTTAAATTTGCGTCCAGGCGTCCAGTATGTTATTCTTAATTGCTTCGAACAGCCGAGAAAAAGATATAACATTTTTTGATACCAAAGTTGAAGCTTTGATATTAACCCCTGAATATAATCATAATTGCTTATTATAGTATTGTTTCTGCCCTGAAGTTTCAAGTTTAGCTCATTCAAGAAGTCAAATATGTCAGTTAAATAAGCCAACCTATATTGAAATGTGTCATCTTTAAACATTGTCAAGAAATCGTGTTTTTGTTTGAATTCAAGAAAAAGATTTACCTCTTCTTTCAATTCATAAAGGCGAGCCAACGTGTTGCTTTTGGACAGCCAACGCACTTCTGTATGGAACAGAGGAACTTTGTGATCAGGATCGAGATCCTCGCAAAGTAAAGTAAATAACCGACTGTTCAAAGCGCTGCTCTTGATGTAGTTTACAATCCTTATAGCTGAGTCCAAAGTCAGGCGTAATATCTGTGGCAATGTTTTGGAAGCCAAAGTTTGCCGATGAATAACCCAATGTGTACTAACCATTGCGGGACTTTTTTCTTTGAGCTTTTCAGCTAAGCCCGATTGTACACCTATCTATCATTGCAGGTACGCTATCTGTGCAAAGTCCAATGAGTTTCTTCCAATTCAAATCATTTTTTTCAACAAAATTTGATATTGAATTAAATATATCTTCAGATGTAGTACCTGCTGTCAAAGATTGGGAGTACAAAATCTCTTCTTGAATGATATCTCCGCCGATGTAACGAACTAAACTATTAACTGTGTACAATTAACAATGTCGGTGGATTCAACGCAACTAATGGAAAAAAATGGCGATAATTTTACTTTGTTAATTGTTTGTGACTTTATGTCTGCTGCAATGTTATCGATTCTAGGTTTGACTCTGTTATTCGAAAGGGAAATGCATCTTCTCCTAAAATTATCTGCGTGGCTTTTAGGACATATGGTTTTATTAATTCTTCACCGATAGTATGAGGTTTGTTTTGCTTTGCTATCATAAAAGCTATTTCAAATGAGGCTTTGAGATGCTGCGATCACCTGTGTGATAACTTCCCCATTTATCAAGTCTCATCCGATTTAGTGATTCTGCTTTAGAAGAAAAAAACTCTTTCGTTTTCAAAACCAGAGTAGGATGTTGTTGCTTCAAATGCCTTTCAAGGAAATTGGGCCTCATGCTATCATTAATTAAAACTTTCATACATATCACACACTTAGGCTCGTCTTTTTTTTTCTCAGAAGGTAAATCCAAACTTAACGTAATCTTCGGAAAACTTTCTTTTGTCGCTGCCATTTTGCACCTATAACAATGAAACAAATAAGTAATAAATAAATAAGCAAAATACCTACATGTAATTACTAATTATAATATGCCCATTATTTTATCTTATAAACATAATGAATTCAACTGTATATTGGCCACCGGAAGATTTATATTTTTGTAGACAGGTTGACGTTATAATAGTAATTTTAAATACATTTGAAAAAAAATTCCTCACATTGCAGCAATTTAGGCAGCAGCGGTGGCCGCAGTAGTAGACTCTTCGGTCTCCTGATCAGTCGCCGTGCGCTGTGCGGGTTCGAGTCCCGTCCCAGGAGAAATTTTTCTCTTGGCTATGGATGTTGTGATTGTCCGTAGGTGGTAGATGGTCTCTGACTGTCGAACGCGGAGGTACCACCCGGCGGTTCTCGTAGGCGGAGCCAGAATGTGTGCATGTTGCATGCACACGTGTTCCCTCGCCAGAGTCCGTGTGGCGTCCCCCCTTTCCCATGTATCCCCCATAGCCCCACGGTACCCAATGGGTGCTTAGGCCTTAGGCCTTCGTGGTAGTTGGAGTATAAAAAAAAAAAAAACTGTATATTGGCTACCGGAAGATTTATATTTTTGTAGACAGGTTGACGTTATAATAGTAATTTTAAATACATTTGGAATCAATATTAGGTACTTAAAGTTCGTTGTTTCAAAATTATTTCGCCACGTTGGTTTGATTGTGATGTGGTAAAAAAGTCCCAATGGCCGATCTAAGAAGGCGTCTCCACTCAATCAACAATTTAGTAAACTTAATAAAAATGGTAACTGAAGTTTATAAATACACAAACTTACCTTTTGACAGTGAGACATAATAATTTGACACACTCAAACATATTTCTCAACAAAACATGTACATCGAAACGTCAAATTTTTCGCACAATTGTTTTCTAAGTGATGAATGTTAAGCGGAGCGCGGCGGGGGTGCGTGCGGATTTCATGTTGTGACTTGTCGAAAATAGTATAAACTGCGATTGACGACGCCGGGTCTTGAAACAGTTGTTGACAGAATAAGTGAATATGATATTTAATTTATAATTTTATTCGTGTAAATTAAACATTACATTATAATGTGATTTGTTAATGTTGTTTGTTTATTTTTCTTTGTTTTTTCTTTCTAAAATGCGTTCCGCCTCCCTTGAGATCTCTCTATGCCCCCCTTGGAAGGCGCGCCTTCCTCGTTGGGAACTCCTGTTCTAGACAGATGCTACTCTTTTAAGGACGTTGGAGTAACCTTCGATAGCAGGCTAATGTTTAACAAAACACATACTTAAAAGCTCATCGGCTGCCACCAGACTACTTGGCTTCTGTATCAGAACTGGAAGGAGTTCTCCAATGTCAGTACTTTAATGACTTTGTTCGTTACTTTTGTCAGAAGCAAGCTGGAATACGCAACCCTGATCTGGCCTGCAATATACCAAAATTCACTTTCAATGATTGAAGGCATTCAACGTAAGGCTATTAAGTATTTTTATCTGAAATGTACTTGTTCTTATCCAGAAATAGGTTTCTGTCATCATAGCCTTTTGAACTTCTTCTACTTAGATTCACTATCAATTAGACGTGATATGTTTGCCTTATAGTTTTTATATGGCCTTATACACAATCAAATTGACTGTCCGGATTTACTTGAAAAAATATATTTCCGCATTCCAAGGCTTGAAAGTCGTCAATGATAAGCAGGACGGGCGAACGTAATGTTAAAATCTCCAATTTATGCAATGTGCAGTCTGATGAACTCTATTTGTGATCTGTGTGATATTTATAATGACAGCTGTGAATCAATCATAAATTGTTATAAGTCATCGATTGTTCTCTTAGCTTACTTAGGCCAATTGATGCTAAGTTTAAGTTTTCAATGTGTCTCTTTATTTTCGTTTTGTTAATGTATTTGAGCTTTTCCTGTAATTGGGTTTTACCTGTAGGAAATATGAAATATAAATAAATAAATAACGTCTTGTAACATTTTTGAAAAAAATAATCTTGGTTTCCCCACCTTTCGATCTCGCGGTGTATTTATTACTGCGATGGAAAACCGCATTTTCATTGTGATTCTCTCGCTTCGGCATTGCATTAATAAACGCGCATAATCTCAGATGGCCGCGATTTGACGCCACGCCACGCCATTCGACTGCTTTTCTCACAGGAAATGCGGTATGGATTTCAAGGCATCCGCGATTTCGGCATCCGATAAACGAAAGGTCAGGTTTGCAAGAAAGGGGAGAGAATGCTCCGGCGGCAGAAGAAATAAAAATCCTACGGCAGTTACGTTAGAGATACAAATAGCGGGGATTAGAAAGGGCAGAGATATGCAGATAACTTTTTTTCGAATTACAGAGCTATTTCGATATAAAGTAGTGCTCTATTATTAATTTGATTTGCAGATAGCGACTAATAAAGCAATGTTTATCTATTGTGTTACTTTCGATCCCAATTGACAATTCGAAGAACCATGTTACTAATTTCGGCGTATCTGTATCTCTGTCTCTCCGCTAATCATTGACCACTCCCTAACTGTGAAATTATGGCTCGAGTTTTGAAGAGATTTTTACACACAGCTACTGGTAGGGTTGCACCGAGTACTACTTTTTTCAAATCTTCAAGTTCCGGGTGCTCGAACGAGTACCCGGTGGGGATATATGCGTTTTTGAAATGTCAATTTATTTTGAGAATTCATTTACCTTTCCAAGAAATTAAGGCACGTCAACTATAGTTGTGCAGCTTAGATAACTTTTTGCGAGTGCAGTGTCGTATTCAAGTTTTTTTTCTGAAGTTTTGTTTATTAAATATTTATAATTCTTGCAATAGTTACAGACTGCCAAGAAAACGTAAAACAGTACTTGGTACCCGAGTATAGGCATATGTTTTCTGTGAAATTAAAAAGCTATGTTATTAAAGTAGAATTGAAACTATATTTTAACACTACAATTTTGAAACATTTATATTTGGCATACTTTTCAATCCTTCCTATTACAAGAAAAGCACTTTTGTAAGACATTCAAAAGATATACACCCGCCATCTTAAATCTACATTTTTTTTAAGGTAGGCAATGCGAGATCAAGGGTATTTTCAAACTTCGACAAACTGACTGATAGAATCGCTGTGATATCATGGCTAGCTCGAACAATGTATTTAAATACTATAGCTTTTTGAGCTGCCTTTGGAAGAAGGTTACAAAAGAAATTCACAACTGATGTTGTGACGAAACAAGTTCTATTTTTGGAAGGAATAATCCTAAACTATCCTTATATATAGGTAAAGGTTTTCTTTGCAGAAACGCGGCAAACTTGTTATTCACGTTATTATTCACGTTATTATTCGACGTGCAGTATTTTGCTTACGTTGTTTTGAGGTTTTTGTTGTTTTTTAGAGTTCATATGAAAGATAGATGAGTAAATAAATAAATCGCATCAAATGGGTTGACTTTGCACTTCATACGCAATGCCGTCATCATCATAAATGATTAAGTTCAGCGCAATTTAAATCCTCCCCATATTGAGCTACTGACATGCAGATCAGAGAAATTAAACGTATTAAGTCAGTAAAAAAGGCCTATCCGATTAGTCCTTAGGCATTCTTTCCCTTCCTATTGGTAGTCACCGACCATGTGGCAACGTTGTCCCTTTCCATATCTGCGCGATATCGCTGCAGCGAGTTATCTGTCGTTTCGAGCAAGCCACGTACGTATTTTGCCATTCAGCACAAAATGTATACTGAAAAAGGTACAGTCCCATGCTATCCATAGGACAACCTGGTTGACTTATGTCAGTGTCAAGCCGCCATTTTTTCTGAATGCAACATGAATCAAATTCAAGCGGATAACCAAATGAAATGGTATTTACCATTTTGGGTTGGTATTTACTGATCCGTTCAAGCGAGTGTGGTTATCAGCTTGGTTATAAGATCCGTGACGTCATGAATCAGCTGTTATATGTCATAGTTATCACCGCAAAATTGTGATATTACTCGGGAGTAGTTTTATGTTTCTGGTTATTATTTGAAATGTGAAAAGTTAGAATTTTGCCGGGTATTGGATATTGGATATTGTTATTGTCATTTTTGAGAAACTTGATACAGGCTGACTTCAGTTTTATCATAAAGTGGAGCACCTTATTGGTTATACTCATTACTGTTGTTGGGGACACTTTGAATGTAGTTCCTAAGCTTAACAAAGTATCCTGTGTAGCCATATACTACAAGAATATTAAAATATGGCCATATAAACTCAGTAGATGATGTCCACCTGTATACGGTTTTGCTAATTTCTTTTTTCATCATTTCTGCTGAATCAATAAATGCTTTCTTTGACATGCGGAAAACTTTAGAGAATTGAAAGTTATCATAGCAACAAAGCCATGGTTCCATCATTAAAAAAATTTTTCTGAAAAAAACATTTCTCCCATGAATATTATGAAAGGTTTCTTATTTAAACTTTCCATACACAGTTGCAGACGAAAAAACACCGATTATTAAGTGATAATAAAAATAATCAGAGATTATATACGCAATTTTCTAAAATAAACAACTTGCAACAAAACCGCGGTTAAAACCAACGCGTTCAAGCGTTTCGTGTAACTGACGTCATCAACCCGTGTGTCATCTTGAACCATATCATAACCGGGGCACACAACACAGAAATTGTGGTTATTCGCTTGGATTTGATTATGGTTGCAGAATTGTGCACAAACGCCACACGTGACGTTGCCAGCTCTTTGCATAAACCTGATGTTGTTGTATAATTTATAGTGCGCATTCTAATGGTATATGGAAGATTTTATAACGAAATGTGTTATTAGCCAATTTTTGCTGTTTTGACAGACAAGTACTCACTTATCTGTTGAAGCAGAAAAACACTGGCCATTGTAAAATCATCCATACATCCTACAGTTTTTTGAAAAAATCTATACCTACTTGAGAATATATTTTTATCTAAGTTTTATATTGTATGAACATATCAATGATATTTCTCTCTCTCTCTCTCTCTCTCTCTGTAGCAGCTGCAAAATTGTTAAAATCCGTGATGAAAACAAATTCTTGTAAAAAGGAGATAGTCAGTAACGACTAGAGTTACCAGATTTTTCATAAGAATTATACCTAATACATGAATATTTAATCACATTTCGGTAACATATATCACCAGACTATCTGACTTTTGATTAGTTCTTAGTCGATCCTTTTTAAACTATAAATATTCAAAAATGTAACAAAGCCCTTTATGTTCAAGTACATAGTAGAATTTGGACCACCTTTGGTAACCAAATAAGGTAAACAAAAAATGAACCATGAGAATGACAAGTGAAAACAATCTTATTCCCAAGGTTTTGAGTACGGGAAGAAAAGCGCACTTTTGACATTGCTGAAGGATTACTTTGTTCTAATTTCAAAACGCATTTAACAGATACGTCGAACACTTGTTACAGAGCAGTATAAAGTACAATCTGTAACAATTTGCGAATGAAGCCCTATAAATGCACTAGCTTACTGTGGAAGACGGTCGACATCTGCTGAAAGAACTAAATCAGGCAACTGAATCTGGCAAAAATATGCTGTAACCTTGGCTATTTCTTTGACCGTGAATTACTTAAGCAAGAGCGTTCAGACTGACTAATTACCCTGTCGAGTGATTCAATACTCGGCAAAGTCGCGTACTGGGTAAATTGGAACGAATATGCCGAGTACCGGGTACAAACCGAATGCTCGGTGCATCTATAGTTAGTAGTATGCAAAGGACGAAAACGTTTTGTAAGCTTTAATAAGATACAGTCACTACAGGTCTCCCTCCCTTCCATTCTATTGCAAAAATCGACTGGCCACTTTGAATGGTTCCATGCGATGTGTTGCCAGCCGCAAAACTCTGTAACGGATTTTTTGTACATGGATGAGGAAAACTCATAAATCCCCAATCATATCTTATGGCAAAACTAGTATCCAAATGCTTATACTAATTATTATCCAATTTTAAGACAGCATTACCAGAAACAAAAAGAGAAGAAACAAATTTCCGTAGATAAAAATTTCATAAAGATACCGTTTTCGAATCACTTTACATTATTAAATATAACTAGCGGTACTTCAAACCTACGACAAACATAAGATCAAACTTCTCAATCCGTAGACAATTAGTAGGTCATCTTTTTCTCGGCATTTACAGCCAACTATATTTATTCATAACGTATTGCTTCCACACCCCCGCAAAACTCATCAATTCAACTCAATTGCGCCTTTCGGAAATATCACCGATAGAAACAGTTGTCATAGCTTCAAGGCATATTACAATGATTAGATTATGTCCCGAAAGCAGACGGGAAAGGACGTTACTTAAAAAGTGGGTCATCGAAACCTTCAGGCTATTTTAGTTCGTGTTTTATGCATCTAGCTACGGCATAATCGATATAGGTATAAAGGTCTGCCCTACCTTTTCTGGGCATTTATCCAACGTCATTAGACGCTTACACTGAGGTTTGTAGCTAGGGGAGGCGAAAACCTCCCATTCCTGGGAAAAAAAAGATTAGAACTGGTCAAATATATTTATTGGAAACTTATCGAGATAAGACAACTCAAGGAACCACCTATTACCAGAATCGACTACAAAGAAAGCGTTAAGCAGCTATCGATTAGAACTGCAAATATCTCGCGTTTGATGGTGACCACTGTGGCCGGTAGAGGTTGACGATTCTGGCGCTATAGTAGATGTGGTCTACTCGCCATTGAACAACTAAACATGCTGCTTTCGTCCGTCCGACCACAAACAGCTAGCCATGGACAGTTATTTCGTGCCTTTTGGCGACTTATCAACACGGCCTAGGTTTGGTCTCCGGGACAACGAACTAAAGTATAGCTATGCATGTTTAGCTGTTCTATGGCGAGTAGATCACATCTAATATACAGCCAGAACCGCCAGCCTCTAGCGGTCATAGTTATTGACTGGGCTATCAAACGCGAAATGAATCTGTATAGTTCCAACCGATAGCTGCGATACACTTCCGCCGTGGTCGATTCTGGCCATAGATGGGTCTCTGCCCTTTCTTATTTTGATAGATCTCATACCTCGGATAGAGGATGCTTCCTATGCGTTCGTCCGTTGTTACAGAGACCAAGTCTAGGTCATGCTGATGAGTTGCCAAAAAGCACGAAACCGCTGTCCATGGTTGGTCATGGTAGATCGACGGACGTAACCAGCATGTTTACCTATTGGAAACATGAAAAGCATGGGAAAATCTACTATGTCATCCTTAAAGTACACTAATCATCCCTCACACTGTTCAGTTTTCTAAAAAGTATCTTTGACATCATAAACAATAGTTTTCAATGGCTTGTATTCGTTCTTTGAGAGGGCCGACAAACGCCTAACGTTGTCCTTTACCTAACCGATTTTGTTCATTTTGTTGGATGTCACTTAACAAAAGTCAATAGGTTGTCGGTGCAAATTTGTTTGAACATTACTTTAAGCAGATGAAATAAATTTTTTTCGTCTATGACTGAATAAAAAATCATCAGTAACTTGTCTCTCAAAATCAAAAAGTATTTTTGACATCATAAACAATAGTTTTCAATGGGTTGTATTCGTTCTTTGAGAGGGCCGACAAACGCCTAACGTTATCCTTTACCTAACCGATTTTGTTCATTTTGTTGGATGTCACTTAACAAAAGTCAATAGGTTGTCGGTGCAAATTTGTTTGAACATTACTTTAAGCAGATGAAATAAATTTTTTTTGTCTATGACTGAATAAAAAATCATCAGTAACTTGTCTCTCAAAATTGAAAATGATGTCTGCAGTTTTCAATTTTTTATAGAAGACATCAGTACCTGTTTGATTCAAACCACATGCAATTTTAGTCATTCATCAAACCAACTTGGCCGATCTACCAAAATACCTCATTAAAATAACATATTACATCGGTCACACTTATACAACAATGCTCACTTTCCTTGAAACCGTTTATGCAATCCGATACCATCTGCGATACGATCTTCGATTTTCTTCCTTCGTTCAATGGAAAATCAGATTTGTCGATATCATTTCACCATTTCCAATCGAAAACAATCAATTCTACTAAAAACAGAGACCGTCGTAACGACCTTAGATGATTTTTCTGCATTTGGAAACGAGGTCACACTAAAAGCAGTCTGGTAATAACATCAACCCACTTGCGTTGTGACGTCATATCGCTACCATATTTGGTCGCGAGGAGAATTACTGGATTACGATACAAGGTTTTACGTTTGGTGTCGTTGGTTGTTGTTGTTCGCGACATTATTTCTCTCGTTTTTAGCTGGAGAAATTTTAAACAGGGAAATAACATCCTTCACATCTAGAAATTGCTTGTGCAATTATTTATCTGCAACTTTTTTTTATACAAAGAAGTAACCGCATAGGCAGAAGCCTAAATACATTAGAGATACCTTGTTCTTCCGATTTTTGGATTACCTAATCTTAGTAGAACTGGGAAAAACCTTCTCAGGCAGATTGTTCCACAATCTCGGCAACCTATGAACAAAGGGCGATCGTATCGTACTGAATGTACGAAGTTCGACATGGTTACGATGGGACGCCGAAGTCAGGCCGGTCTGTCTGGTAGGCTTGTGGCGCGGCGGCATCGTGGAGGAGAGTTCTGGGGAGCAAAGCCCATTGACAAAGCGGTAGAAGGGAGCTAGATTGCCGATGGCCCGTTGATGCGAAAGAGACTGTTAGAGAAAAGTCATCGATTGGTATAGTTCCCTTAGCATAGATTAACTCTGTTAATAATCCCCATTTTCCAGTATTGATTAAATTTTCCTTCCATCTGTACAAAGATTTTTTTTAGCCGTATTGTACGCGATCCTGATAGCTGGCTCAGGCCCTATCAAGGGTGTGATAACCCCACTCTCTGCCAGAGTGTCGACTGTCCCGTTACTCTTCAGACCTCTGTGTCCTGGTATCCATATGATACGGACCTTATTTCCATCCCCTATGCTACCAAGAGTTTAAGTACAATTTTACACTAATTTCGATGTTGATCAGGTGGAGTCAAGTGCTTGAAACGCGGGTTGACTATATGAAAGAATATTTATAGTCATGTGCCTCAATTGCCGTTCTGCGTTCATTCTGGCACCCAGTTCATATAGCTCTTCCTGGAAAATCGATGCTTATGTTTAGAGGCTGACTGGTTCGTTAATTTTTAGCTTCAGCACTAAGATACCAGCCCCAACACATCTTAGAGTCATCTGTGTATGCACAGATATCTTTTCTTATCAGGACAGCTTGCTGTTCCGACTCATTTCTTTGAGGAATTATCATTGAGACGGGTTTAATACATCTTGGTATATTTTCCATTAAATCAGAATGCATTCCCAGTCTGTGGTGGTTCTGTATGTCCACCAAGATATCCGCTTCTTCCAAAGTGATCTTGTCCATCATACCATTTCCAACATGATATGCCTATACGTTGTCCTTGCCTCGCTTTCTAGGTATATGTGCAAGTGATGTAAGTTAAGAAAAACCTCCATACCAGCAGTTGGTGCAAAGAGCTCCAGTAATCAACCTGCAAGTAGTGCACTTAGTTTAGTTTGGGCATTACGTTGTACTGCCTTGCCCTGCCAAGGTACAGATCAATAGGTTATCAAAAATGAGCCTCGACTAATTGGTCTTTGCCAATGGCTCCTTCGGGAGAGGTTTTGGTGTCACCTTCCAACCATCTGGTATGTGATGCCACGCTAGGGTGGATCTGAAGAGTATTATGAGGAATGACATTAATACATCCAGTCCGTCTTGTGACAGAGCGGGGTATATGCCATTCTTAAGTGGCGATTCAGGGCTTGAACGATTCTATCGCCCCTTTAGTCGCATCAGGAGTTACTGTAGTGCTGACAACTTGCGAGTCTCCTCTTTGGTATCTTTGGGCCTACCGATCCTTGGAGAACTGACCAGTTAAATCATCAAATGGTGTGAAGGTGCTATCTGGTCGCTTAGTCGACCCTAGCTCTTGTCCACAATCTTTGGACAGAATCCTATAGATTCAGATGCATATCAGATGCACTGATTCGTGCATCTGATATCCCCTCATAGAACCTTTTCCATGATTCAGACTTGGCTATGTGGACTGCTTTATTATAGTCGGTTAAAACCCTCCTATACCAGTCCCACTTGCCAGATAGTTTAGTCCGGTCAAAGAGCTTCCGCACCTCTCTTCTTATCTTATTAATACTGTTATTCCACAAAGGCGTACTTTGATTGTCCGTTTTCGCCTTAAGTGAATAGCTTTCCTGGTAGACTGAGAGCATGAAACATTTTTTAGAGGTCTTTTGACAGGGATACATGCCCAATTACGTTTGTAGCACTACTGGTTTGTTGCAGATTAGTCTGCAGCAGACTCAGTATTTGAGCCATTATGCTGCAGAACTGCAACCTGCGACCACGTGGGCCACGTGCCCGCTTAGGGTGGCCTTTGGAGCGCTTGGGTGCCCCAGGAACTTCCTCCCCTGTCTTGGGTTTCTTTAGTTTTTTTGGGTAGCGTTTTACCGGGAACAAACTCCTCCTTGGTGGAGACGCCCCCAGTTCCAGCAGGACGGGTGGTTGTCCCTCCTGATGGTGCAGTCGTTGATGTCGACGGCGAAGGCAGATACAGGAGGATTAGTCTCCTGTGCCTCGAATGTTACCCCTTGGAGTCTGGACTGACAGAAGCCGAAGTGTGGTTCGAACTCCAATGCCTGAGGACCTCTAGCGTCGCGTTACTCATCCAAAGGGTTAGGTTTGTCCGGGACTGAATCATTCCTATGTAGTACAGTACTATGCCTTGTAAGCACTAAACTTTCAGATTGTTGCGCCACAAGCAGTGATAACCTCTAGATATCTCGTCAGAGAGAAAGCCGCTGCTGGTCTTTTTCTCTCTAGCTCACCGGCAGGATCGGCTTGGCACTCCGAATTCCTGCATTCAGAGTGCTGTCATCAACAAAAGTATGGATAGGATTGATAGTACAGGAAAGAAGGTCGTTGATATGCAATAGAAACAATGTCGGAGCCAAGCCTCATCCCCGGCGAACACTCGCGTTGACATAGTGGGATGTCAATTAGGGCGGATATCTTGCGGCCAGAGAGGAAGTCAGCCACTCATCTGTAAAACTTATCTTGGAGGTCATAGAATGGAAGTTTATGCATAAGATAGCAGCATGTCACAGCTGATCGAAAGCTGTCGTGATGTCAAAAGCAACTACATGAGCCTCACTATATGACTGGATGAGTTTAATCCATAGTTGCGTGACGCAAGCTAGAAGATCCACCGTTGATCGCTGGTGCTGGAAACCATATCGCCTGTTGCTAATCAAGCCTTGATGTTCAAGATATACCAGAAGCTGCCGATTTATGCACCTCTTCATAACCTTCCACCAAAGTTCATCTATGATCGACAGTTTCTGGAAACGAGTTCTAGGAAGGTGTTACATTTTCTCTAGCGGATAGATAAGAAAACTTATGAGGTTCGCTGCGAGGTACTCTCTATAAGTCTCTGTACGGATTACAAGTGGTCTATAGACAAACTTTCCAGCATTTCGTACGGCGAACTAGCTGGAATAACATTAGCCACAAAGGAAATTTCTTACAGAAATGTTAAAGGCAAAAATACTAGGATCTGCACCATCAACAGAACAGCAATACTGACTCTCAACTCTCAAGTGTTGAAAGCCACGAGGAGTATTTGTTTTGGTTACTGAGCTTGAACTGAAAATGTAACGCCAATGAAAGCAAGCATTTCGCATATCGCAATATTATTCACATTTGATTCAATCTGTATCTACTTAACCTATATGTATTTATTATAAGCAAATAGTGCACGATGCAAATATACAAAATTGAAAATGCATTTTTGTCTAGGTGAAAAACTAGTGCTGATATTCACATTCAGTATGATATTCGAGATATAGTTTTAACTGAACATATGGTATACAGAGCTTCTAGAGGGTTTGGAAACATCAAAATATCTCAGAAAATGCATTTTCCAGAGAAAAATGTTGTAGAGCAAAATTGTTGGTTTGGCTGCTTGGTTTGAAAATATTCATCAAATTACCATCTTGAACATGACCTTGACTATGATCATTTGAAGGTCAGAACAGTTTTCTTAAAAGGAGACCTCTATTTCTGATACCGGAAATGTAAATAGTGGAAGATTTTACGTTCAAGAAACTCCTTGCCCATGACCTCCATTGTGACCTTCAAGGATATTATAGGGCGTCCAAAAGGTGCGGAAAGAACAAAATATATCAAATATATGCTACCTAGAAGAAAAAGGATGCAGAGCAAAGTTGAAAGTTCTAAAAAGGGTAATGGTAACTTTGAAAGTGATCTTGATCACGACCTTAAAGGTTTTATGATGAAGTTTAGCGAGACCTGAAATTGCTGTTGTGGAGGCAAGCATATGAGTATACCGCTAAAAAAATCATTTGATCCTCAAATGACCTGTAAGATCGTAGTGGTCACATTTAAGGTCACCATTAGATGGCCGTTTTGCAAACAGAAAATATATTTTTTGTGATATTTTGTCCTTTCCATACTTTTTGGACCCACAGAAATACCCGTCAAGGTCATGAACAAGGACATACTTGAAGGTAAAGTTTTCGCTCTTTACATTTACAGTGTCCATTTAAGAAAACTATCTTGACCGTCAAATGACCTTGGAAGTCATTTTCAAGATCATATGTAAGGTCCTCTACGAAAAGTATTTTTCGAGATATTTTGATGTATCCATACTTTTTGGACACCTTGTATTTACAATACTGTTTATGTTTTCTAGAATATTTCATTATTCATCATTTTTGTCTGAATCATTTTATATCTTGTTGTTCAATGATTCTTATCATTTTTATCTATTAATGATTTGTTGTCATATTTTACAAAAGACCATTCTTCATATCGTACTATCTACTTAGAGGTTGTCGGAAGTCTCACTAGCTACTACAATACAATTACCTGCAAGTGTCGTGTCCGTAAATCTCTGAGGAAATCTGACACCGCATCTCGAAAGGTACCTCAGGTAGTCGCCTAACGAGTGCAGCAGAGCTTGAGCGCAGGTTGGCCCTTCCCAAAAAAAAAACATTATTTACATTTCGAAAGAAGAAGTCGTGGTTGGATTGTATGCAGAGATAGTAATACAAAACGCAAACACGTGTTAAACGCACGACAAAAAGTAAAAGTGATGTTTAGCCAGACGGGGACAGAAACAACCTTTATGTAAATTTCGATATACAGTATGTATGTATGTCGAATCAGTCGGTGCATATGAAACCTGCTTTGAATGACCGAATTGTCACTTGTGGATGAGATAACTGTTTTCACTGAAGCAACACCTAAGGTGATCCATTTTTTTTGTTTGTTTTAAGAGTGGCTTTGATGTCCGAATTTCAACACTGATTAATCTATTCAATGATGTCCTCTAGATAATTCTAATTAATTGTTACTAAGAATTCACGCACATCTCTACTTTTGACCTCACTACACAAGTTCGTATGGCTTGGTTGTCTTCAATCGTCGGACAGTTTTGTGGTTGTCCGGCAGCTTGTCACGTGCCAAAATCACATAACTTTTTTTTACTATTGTGATTACTTATCAGTAATTCTAATTTCTCTTTATTGATTATAGAGTACCAATTCCTAGGAAAAATCCTTTTTAATGATTTTTTTTGGCAAATTTCATAGTTTATTGATTGTATAATTTCATACGTATTATATATTTTTCTCAGCGGTTCAGTATTGTATTGAAATCTTTGGGACACTAATATTATAGTATTATTAACGACTATCTCAGAAACTTCCCCATCAAATATTGTTGTTCCCTCGTAGGGAGTTGACCAGTGCGCCACCTTGTGATTTCCTAGCCGTATAGGGATATTTTATCCTATCAAGAGACCGTCCTCAAGGCCACTCTTTTAACCTTATTTTGATGTTTGCTCTCCTATCAAGATACCTTCTGTTAGAATTTGATTTACTATCAAGATACCTTCTCTTGAAATGTAATTTACTATCAACATACCTTCTTTTAATTGCGTACTGACGCGTTCAGCGCCATTTTATTGTTCTTTTCCGCTGTAATCTTAGTTGATCTTAGTTGTGTGTGTGCGTTCTTCCGTTGACTTCCAGATTTTGTGATATTAACGCCCCAAACACCAATTTCTGGAGTAGTACCCTTTTATTTTGTACCTTACGTTTAGTTGTGTTGGTTTGGGTACTACCCGTCCATTTTCTAAAGGGATTTTAACCTCCAGCGTAGAAAGCCATTGCGGAGAACCACCATTCACACTCCTCCAGCTTTGTTTTGTAGCTGCCTTGTAGCTGTTTCGCAGCCGATTTTGTTGGAAGCCACCCCATCCCATTGATAAAAAACCCTGATGTGGGTTTTTTATACCGTAAATTTTGGGAACGTTACTCACATCGCTGCTCACTACAGCCCACTGGTTTTTGACCTGAGTGTTTGTGAGCTGAGGACACCTCAGCTGCGCCTAGAACTGTAACTGGAAGAAGCCCATTATCCAGATAAATTTAGGTTTAGGCGTTAAAATACTTGTAAAGCCATTGTACGTGAACGATGGTGAACGTTTTGCAGGGTTAATTATCACGGTCTAATAATTTTATTGTCAGGTAATTTTAAATAATATCCTTTCTTTTAACATGCACTCCAGTGGTGTAGCATATGTGCTGCTTGTTTTGATAATATATTGTGATTCTTTTTTTTTAAATATCTTGTTTTATTTGGTTCTCTGTGTACAATTAATTAGGTTTCATCATTACTGTTAGATTCTTTTCTTTGTGTGGTGGTCAAGCAAAACAAGTTTCGACTAATATCTCGGGGATTTGTGGCTTAATCCGTCTAGAGTCACTAGCGCTCTTAACCTCCCCTACTCTCCACTTTATTGAGCTAGGGCCTAAATTTGCACGCCACTAGATAACTGTTTTGCATTGACTGACCCTTAGATTTCATTTATAGTAATTTATTAATTCATTAATTAGTTTAAAAAAAGGATGAGGAATCACACCACCATTTCCTTTTGTTTATAAAAAAGGGTGGCAAGTTGAAGAATTGTGTGTTGAGGTAGCCTTTCTTCGTAGCTGGCCAGACCAGAGGGATATTCAAATCGCGTTGAATATCAGTATTACAAATATACCAAACGGCATTAGCTACATCCCTCAGAGCTTTGTTTTGTAATCTTTGAATAATTTCGATGCTCGGATTCTTGGAACAGCCCCACAGTTGACAACCATAGAGCCACACAGGTTATAAAGTCTGGCTATATGTGTAAGTAATTATTTTGTTCTCCTCATCAATCGTATTGTTTGTAGCGGAGGTTCAGTTCATTCCTCGTTTCGATTTTGATATGATGCTTTCACTTGAACTTGGTGTCAAGTATTTAGCGTTTGACTCCTACGGTATGACAATGCCATTAACTCTTATTTGACAAGGTCTTGTCAATTTTCGGTTCATAAATCAAACGTGGATTGATTTCAGTACATTCAGTTTGATTTTCTACCTTTGGGTCCATTTCATTAAATTATCAGTAGTAGTCTGACAGAATTTAATAGATCTTCCTGCAACTGTTGCATCGGTCATAGATGTTTTCCATACATTTAAACCCAACTTAGAGAGTATCAAAGTCCATGAGCAAAGTCCAACTCATGCGACAGACGTGACCCTATTGTTGATGAATTGGATATGATTGCTCTCTGTCTCTCTGACGACGACCAACGGTGTACAACGTCGTTTGATGCTTGTTAGCAATGTTCAGTATAGGTATAAGCATTTTCTTGGAAACAGACAACGGTTAAAGGAAAGCCAACAGAGTGCATGTGGTCTACTGAAAAACTCGACAAACTCGTGAGAACGTGACTACTGTGCAACCCGCCAATCAGAGTGAACGGTAAGGCCTGCATTGATCATTGAGGGCTGAGTGCCGATTGAGTGTTGATCAACCCTGTAATGTTGAATGAATAATAATAAGGCAGCCATGAGTGACTCTTTAGTAACACTAACAGTATGCTCTAACTGTCCTCATCACAGGCTTTTAGATTTTTCAATTTGAAATTCTTGAACACAGGATTTTGAAAATTTCGAAAATAATGAAAATTTCCAATATTCTGAAGAACTTGAATGTTCTTAAAACATTTTCAAAATTCTCAATATACTTAATAATATTGATCGTTTTCATGATTTTCGATATTTTCAAAATTCTGTTTTCAAACTGCTCAAATCTTAAAATCTCTAAAACCGTGATGAGCACTGTTACAGTCTACTGTGAAGTGCAAGTGTTACTTGAGGATCACCCAATGCTGTGTTATTATTCATTCAACCCTTGGTCGGCAGTCGACCCTCAAGAGTCGACTACAAATGTTGGCCTACGTGTCCACCGCAATGGAAAGTATGTAGAAAAAATTCAATAGTCGTTTCATATACTGCAACTTGAGTCAATAGATTCCAAATGGCTAATCCTTCGCCTTCTTAACGGTTTCTCCAATCAATTCCATCAAATTTGTGGTTAACGAATATGATACCACCTTGGGCAAGGTGTGAAATGAATCTTATATTTTTAATAAACGAAGTATTCTCGTGGCAATACATGCAAGACCAGGGTTATATATGATTGATCGTGGTAGCATGAGCTGAGCTGAGGACACACCTTTTCCGCTACATCAACATAAATTGAGCCGTGCATATGTGGTTAGTGTTTGCCGTTGCATTGTCCTAGGGCATGACCGTACCAAGGAATTTTATTAGATGTTAAGCACACGCAGCTTTTGGTTATTTTGGATTTACTGTTATTCACTTTTCGTTGAATAATTACTGTGAAGATCGTTGATTTTTGTTTTTTTTTTCGTAATAACAAATGTACTACAGCAAATTGGTCATGCAATTGTTTTGAAGGTCCCTACAGTTATTTTGTGAATCTCTCACCCCACCAATTCATAGTTATTTGAATATTTGTAAAAAAATGATTACATCTCGTAGTATATACTCGTGTATATATATATATAGTATATATACAGATATATATATATTGAGTATATATATATATATATATAGGTATAACTTGAGACGTGGTCATTGTCGTCTAGACCAGTTAGGTGAAAAATTAAAGCATCCGCCTTTTGTTGGGTACTTCGACAAAATTTAAACAAAGAGGACTCTTTATACTTTTTTAATTCTCTCTAGCTTTCAATGGACTTTGCCATCATCATCAGGAGAGTAGTATGTGAGGATGTTGCTAATTGTTGTTTACGTATAGGATGAGGGAAACGTCCAGTAACATGGTGAGAGCTGGATAGATGGTACAATGGTCAAAATTATATAAAATATGACAAGAACAAGTTAAAAACAGACTAAAAATTATTTAAAAAACATTGTAGTACCCAACAAAAGGCGGAAGCTTTAATTTTTCACCTATATAGGTATATATATAATAAATTTATATGTATAAAGGTATATAACAAAAGATAGGAAAATAATGGGTAAACTTCGCAAAAAGAAGGAAAGTGGATTCGAGCAGAAAATAGGATCGGTAACCCGAGCAATACGTATTTCTGCTTGTTGGCTTAATCAGGCCTGAAATGAATGCATATATGCAACCACAAAAGTAGATATACACGCCCATACATCCGGATACGGGTGTAACCCGAGAAAACGTAGATGAAAAGAGAAAAAGTATGACACACGTATTGCTCGAGTTACCTATCCTATTTTCTGCTCGAATCCACTTTCCTTCTTTTTGCGGATTTTGGCCATTATTTTCCTATCTTATTCATATATACGAGGGGGTAACCATAAAATCCCGAATAATTTTTTAAAAGCTATTTATTTTCAACTTTTTCACAAAGTAACCTTATTTCCTTCAAAATACTGTGCACTACAATTAATACACTTGTCCCACTGCTCGAAACATTTTTTGAAGTCTTCCTTGGAAATATCGGACAGCTTCTCCCTCGTATTTTTCTTGATTTCTTCAATGTCGTCAAAGCGGCGTCCCTCCATGCCCCATTTGATCCGTGGAAATAAGAAAAAGTCGCCAGGTCAGGCAAATAAGGTGCGTGAGGCAGCGGAACCATGCCATTTTTGCCAGAAACTGTCGAACATAGATGGCTGTGTGCGCAGGTGCATTATCAGTCTCCTGAATGCCACAAATCGGGTCTTTTTTGCCGAACACTGTTTCGCAATAGTCTTAAAACCTCCAAATAGCACAAGCTCTCGATCTTTTTCAACATTTTCGTCGATTCGGGTAGTTGATAGACGTCCAGAGCAAGGTTTGTCGTCAATCGACATGCCGCCATTTTTAAATCGAGCAAACCACTCGTACACCTGAGTGTTTCCCATAGCATCATCTTTGTAAGCCATTTTCAAGATTAAAACAGTTTCAGCAGCATTTTTACCATTTAGAAGGCAAAATTTCACAGCTGCACGTTGCTCACTGAAGCTTGCCATCGTAAAAAACGAAACAAGCATGAAACAGCTCTAGCAAAAATAATGACTACAATGCACTGAACTGGTAATGAGTTGCGCTGTATGCCTCTAGGGGCAGAAATATGTACTAACACACGCTCCGCCCACTGCAATGCTATTCCGGTTATTTTTGGGTATCTCCTCGTATATATATACGAGTGATTCTAGACTTCATCCAGAGAGATGTGGTTTGGCATCACATGTCAATACAACGGGACATTCGATGAACTACACAAGTATCAAAGTTCTTGATAGAGAAAAACACCTACCCAAACGTTTATTCCTAGAAATGACCCACATTTTGATGAATAACAACTGTATGAATAAAAAGGCAGATGTGAAGCAAGTGAGCGTAATTTACTCATACTTGCTAAACTGCGAAAAGTTAGAGAACTTACATATTTCTTCAAATTTTGATTCTTCACAAACATAAATGTAATCAGGTTTTTTGTCTATTCCATTCTTTTCCTCCAAAATTTCATTCCATTCAAATTTTAATAATCAACGTTTTCCTCATAATAAAATAATTGTTTAATTAATTGTCCATCTCATTCATAATATAGCTTTTTCAACTGCCTCTGGTCTGTTGACAAGTCTTTATTTAGCATATCTTGAAAAAACCCCCCTACTCAAGTGATTTGGCAACATAGCACACAATTTACACACTTTCGTTCTATCCATCAACACTAACACTACCAGCCATCTGTCATTTGTCATATGTTTCATGCTACTTATGATCCTGTCCTACACCATTTTGTGCAGCATCAAGTGGTTGTTACACGATTAATATGTTAATAATTTTAACTTTCATTCAACATTTTTTAATCCATTTTGATGTGTTCCTGACATACAGCTGTGTGCGTTTTTACCATTTTTAACGAATGCACCATGGATCCAACTTTCACCAAATGTTTCCCTCAACTTGACCTTTAATAACATTTAGCAACAATCTTACATACTATTGTAAGTAATTTAAAATCATTTTGCACAATAGTTGCTATTTCTTCCTAATGTTATTGTAGCTCCTGAAGATGATGGCATAGCCCGTCGAAAGCTAGAGACTAATAAAGTATAAAGAGTCCTCATCGCTTTAATCTTGTCGAAGCACCCATCTAAAGGCGGAAGCTTTATTTTCTCACCTAATTAGTTGTTCGACGACAATGACCACGTCTCAAGTTTATATATATATATATATCTAATTTTATGATTGGTGTGGAGTGAATGTTTTGCTTTTAAATGTTGCGGTATTTTCCAAAATTACATTCAGTCGGTCTCGTTCTCCTATTACAAATTCTTATAGTATCAACTGTAGATCTTTAAAAACTACAGACAAGATCTTGCACTTGAGAGTTATTTTTGACTCAAAGTTATCATTTAACCATATTGAAGAAGCAATCAGCAGGGCATATAAGATGTTAGGTTCTATAAATCGCCATCGTGCCGCTTTTTTCTTTACAAATTTTTGGCTCGTTCGTAACGAGTATTGTTGCTTCATCTGGACTCCAGGTTATAACCGACGACCAATTAGAGCGTGTGCAAAATTTTGCTTGAGAATCTGCGGATATGAAACTGGTTTAAAGTGGGAGGATTACAGTTATACTATAATTATGGTTTGAATGAACCAATAACTCGTCTTCTTAGGTTAGGTAATAGAAGTATTTGGAACTTCTGTTTGTGTGCTTAAACAAAATGTTAAGAACATCACAATCTAATTATTCAATTCTACTTTGTTTTGTATTTGTACCAAGGGTTTTACCCGTTGATTAAATAAGTGATAAAAAATAATAAGAAAAGTTACGCAGCAAAATCTTTTGTATCTCTGGATGAGGGACTTTTCCATTTACCCTAACTCCGCTATGAAATCCGTCTATAGATAGATAGACAGAATGATAGATATATCTTTATTGATCGAATTTCGTAAATTACTACAAAGATAAGTCTAAAATGAAGAAAAAATCGATACTTCAAACATGTTACATTAAAAAAAAGTAAAACTTATACGTGACAATGGCAATTTTGTTACAAACATCCTCGCTAACCTGGTCTGTTGTTATTATTGGCCTAGGTACTACCAGAATGCCCTTCTACAGTCCTCTGGTAAAACATTTGGAGCCACCTCTGCCTACAGACATTTATGAAATGACGTGATATTAGCTAGTTGTCGCCTGTGCCTCTTTTCGCGGATAATTTAGCATGGAAAGACGGACGGCGTTCATCCCTGACTGACTTTTGGGTGCGTTGCTGCTGCTGCTGTTGCGGTACGAAATGGTGTCGACGAAGAATGCGCTACTGTGCTTTCAAACCGGATGCTTGTTCATCGGTTCGTGGAATATAACCCTCGTATAATTATTTTTTAAATTGGAACTTGAGTCAGTCTGTACATTTTAAACATTCGTTTTAATATGTATCAAACACGACGTTAGTACCTTATACACCATACTGAAATGTACCATGCACTGATACCTTGTTTTTCGTATGTCTATACCACAAGTCTTCTGCTTTCAGAACACACTAGATAATCTAACAATTTTTAACTAAGCTACCGAAGAATGCAAGCACATGTGACGTTGGCGCTTGTTCTTGGAAGATATTTGAATGCGCTCGTCTACACCTAAATTTAGTTTCGACCGCGCGGTTATGTTCGATGCTAATGTCGAGCGATGATTTTCCTCTCATCGTCTAAATACTAGATGCGCAACAAATCCTTGTCCAGATCAAATCAAACCTCCCTTTGATGTACCGATCAAGGAGCGAACGCAATCGAGAATAGAGTCAGTAGAATCACTCTTGCTGATATTTGTCAAACGAGAGCTGCACAGGTTCTAGCACAGATAGCACCAATATAACTCGAGTAGTCACCCGCTGCTTCAGCCAGAACCAGCAAAAGACACAAGGGCACAGAGTCGGACTGTGTTTTCAGCGCTGTTAGCTGCTTTGACGTGTGCTTTGTTTATTGTTCAAGTGCTTGATTACATTATGCATCAGACATGTTCTGTATGTGGATGACTGTTTTACGTCCGAATAACTGACGAAAAAGCTGATGTCCTCCACTTCTATAGTTCGGAAGTTACTGCTAGATTTCTAATACAATTTTGACACAAAGGTACTGCTATGACAAAATACCTGAAATGCTTTAACCAACAGTAATGCAGGAATAAGTAAAAAGGGGAAATTTGACTACAATTTTAATATTTTGAATACTTTCATTGTTGGAAAGAGCCTAATAAGTCCGAATCTGTACGGAGTAAGCGTCGATTTACTGCCGCTTGACGGTTATCTGGGGGCATGTGAAAATTGCACTGCGAGAAATTTGCTTGAGTGTAGCTTCTGGTTTACTTATTCTGTGAGTTGTAGCTTAAAAACACTTTGTTAATCAGGCAGATTGTTCCACAATTTCGACACTCTAGGGCAAAGGAGCGATTCTACCGGCCAGAACTGGATGTAAGATACAGTCAAGACGGGAGGCTGAGGTCAGGCGAGTCTGTGCAAAGCCCAGGAATGTCCGTTAGATAAGAATCATCGTTCAGTCGGACAGCCCTCCCGAACAGTATCGATCGTGGATAATGTAGTCGGGGCGAAAGCAGTACGCGAGACTAAGTCTTATTTGGGACTTGTTCAGAATGAAGAGGTTCTGTGGAGAAAAGTACTTCTTAGCCGTCAACAAATAACGTACCTTTTTTCCAGCAGCTGCCGCGATTGTCGAGATGTGTCCGTGCTAGATCAAGTCCGGGGGATCTGGACACCGACCAGCGGAACTCGACCATCCATCGAAATCGGATAGGGCGCTCCTAGTTAGTCAAGCATTAAAGTTTACCGACCGGATTGTTGCGTTCCCAAGCATATCCTCCTTTTTTGACAGAGAAGAAGTCGCTACTAGTCACCACAAATCGGCTTGGCGCTCTGAATTCCTGCTTATGGAGTGCTGTCCTCATCAAAGCTGTAAATGGGATTAGTGGCTCAGGAATGGAGGTCGTTGATATGCAAGAGAAACAATGTCGGATGTTTGACCGATCCCTGGGGAACACTCGCGTTGACATTGTGGGATGAAGAGGAGAACCTGTCAGTTACGATAGGTATCTTGCGGCTAGAGAGGAAGTCAACCACCCAATTGCAAAGAATCTCTGAGAGGTCATAGGATGGAAGCTTGCATAAGAGAACAGCATGCCACAGCTGATTGAACGTTATTAAGGGCAACGACATGAGCATCACCATATATGACTGGGTGTGCTAATTTGTCAGTGGAGTGACGTAAGGTAGAAGGTCCCCCGTTGATCGCTGGTGCCGGAAATTACACCTTCTGTCGCTAAACAAATCGTGATTTTTATTTATGCACCTCTCCACTACTCTCTACTAGTTGTAAGTGCTGATCTTAGATCGTTTTGAGATGGGCTGCACATGAGCAAATTTACAGTTTTCTGGGAAAGTACAAGATTCGTAGGATATCTGGAAAAAGCGCAAACGAACTGGAGCAAGGTCAGCTGCACATCTATTTAGTACAACAGCAGGAATTAAGTCCGGACCAGAAGCTTTGTTGATGTCGAGTGACAACAGCACCCGTCTTACGATCTTCTTGGAGCCATTCCATTTGCTATAAGTTTAGCGTGGATAGATTTATCAAAGCACAGCAGATCAATATTAATACATCAACACTTCTTTGTAACAGCTTCTGCGTTTCTTAATTAAAATTTTACCCCTGTGTCTGCCTTAGGTATGACAAATGAAATCAATCTGGAAGTAGCAAAGAGGGTGAATGCTACTAATCTGTACTTAAATCTGTATAATTAATTTTTTATCCTAGTTCATGTGAGTATAATCTGAACTTGAATATTCAATAATAACATTTACAATTAATGCAAAGACAGCGCTTAAGGAGGCTTAGCGGCTGTCTGTTAACACCTCAAAGCACATTTAATAAGGGTCCAATTGGAATCTTTCTTTATCCCATAATAAACCCAAGAGCCGTAAAATACTATAATCAGATTATGATGTCCTCGTTTGGGAATAGAACCTAAATAGAAAGAATTTAAAACCAAAATTATTTATGCTTTCCGTATAAATATTGCATAACGACAGTAGTTTCAAAACTGTCTTCACCCTATAAAAGGCTCAAATTAGAATTTTTTTATATTAATGTAGCTGAGTAGGCAGAAACCTAAATACCATGTTCATTCAATTTTTGAACTGCGTAAGGTCAGCAGAATCAGAAAACCTCCTCCGAAATATTGTTTCACAATCTCGACAAGCTAGATACAATGGAGCGGTCGTACCAGTTAGTTCTAGATGCAAGAAGTTGGAAAGAGTTATGACAAAAGGCTGGCGAGTCCACTTGGCAGGCTGAATGCGTGACGTCAGGAGAAAAGACTGTTGGCATAGTGGTAGAAGAGAGCCAGATTGTCGACCGTCCTTTGGTGTGAGGGGGTGTCGACACCGTCCGTTAGTCGGACAGCCCTCCTGAACAGGACAATGTAGTCGGAGCGCAGTACCTCAAATATGTGAGCATTACTGAAGGCTGAGCCTTTTCTTCGCCTAACTACAGAGCGAGGAGGTTATGAGGGCTGGAACTCTGCTCACATATCTAGCTGTCACTCTGACTATACAGTCCAAAATTCGTGTAATTTAAGGAGCGGCCTATGATCTACCTCTTACCTACTGGTACAACTAAATAGCCACGCTGAAACGACCAAGACCCTGGCTTTCCCTTTCTAATAATTGTTTAATTGAGGTATTTGTAGAATATTTCATAATTGACATTTAGATAATCACCAATTACATAATGCTCCTGGTATTGTTCTAGTTAGGCCAAACTGTAACCCTCAATCGAATATTTATTTATCGGTTCTTTCCATTTGCAATTAAAAGTCACATCGTTAAGTTCTTTCCGTAAACAAGTTCCAGTCATTGCTCAGGTTCAGTTAAGCAAAAATCACAGTTTTGCACAAAATCACTCGACATTACCTACGTACGAGTCTATTAAGCAAAATCAGATTTGGATTGACAAAATCACCGATTCAATCAGATGTAAGTATTTAGAAACAACCTTGTCGCACGCTATAAAGCATTACAAAGATCATAAAGTAAATACCACTGCATACTCAGTACAATACGCCTAGCAGAAAAAATTCGCGTAGGCTTCAATCTGATTATCGCGCAGGCGATTTTCACGAATACAGGTTGTGAAGATTTTTATTACTACAACCTTGTCTATAAATACATATAGCATTGCGTAATTTTACACACAGTTAAGAAAACTGAACTACTGTGTTATTATAAAGAGGAAAACGTTTCAGTTTTCAACATTCGGATCACGTCTGCAATTAACATATTGAATATATGTATGCTATACAGTTTATCGAGGCATGCCATGTAAAATATGTAATAGTTTTTATTGAGAGGAGGGATATCAATGCAATGCTCTCTTTCACATTGTCGTACGGAGATTATCTGCTATTTCTGGGTATTGATTAATGGTGACGACAGTTGGTTGTTGGAAATGGAATTTGTTATAAATAGCGACTTTATGGTTGTTTATTGGAGTTTACAAGTAGAAGTAAGTCGGTTGCACAGATTTACAATGCTACGAGGGTAATCCCAAAAATGTTAAGTTCTTCTTCTTCTCACTTCCCACGCTATGGTGTCATCGTAAAGGATTATGTTATTATATCATTGCGAAGACCAATCCCGCGTGAATGACGATATTGGTCTTCACCATGCCCAGTGCACACAGTCCAACCCACAGCACCAAAGCAGTGCATGAGCGATTGCCGACTGTGACGTACGATCATCGACGACCACGCTTGTCCATCCCCGGTCGCACGAATCGACAACCGACTGCAGGTGATATTTTTTAAGTTTTAAGGGTAAATGTATGAGTCATCTGTGCTGAGTGAAATATGGGTGTAGAATTATTGGGGTTGGAGGCGTATAAATACACTGACGTCAAAAAATGAGATATACTCTTTTCCACCCCCTGCAACCCCTAACCTCCAATGTCTACCCGTACAATTTTTTTCCGAAAATGGTCAGGATCGTCTCAAACGTCACAAAACGAATTTTGAGAGTATTCTATTTTTTTTGTTTTTGACCTTTTTCTCCGTCACCACTGGACCGATTTTCAAAAGCTGCAAAGCTTTTTCGTCGTTGGCGTAGTTAGTAACATTGTGTAAAAGTTCCGACCCACCGACGGAAATGAGTAACATGGTTTTTCGTGATGTACATGTCATATAGCATCCAAAAACCATAATATCTCATTTTCGAAATTTTCCGCGATTGCAATATTTACCTGCCAGTAGGCACTGTATAGTCTAGATTAAATTAATTTTTGTGTTCTGCTATAGTCTCATAGATGGCGCTAGGATTTTTCATATCCGTGTTTGGGCGCCAGAATATAGAATATGGTTGGCTATCTTTAGTATTGAATTGAGGCTGCGATATGTAGGATTGGCTTGACGTTTCGGCCACCTAATACTTATGCCGTTTGATTTTACGACCAAAGACACGTAAAATTATCAACATTAAAAGCACTGGATAAGTTTTCAAATGTTACACTATCACATTTTTGGATTATAGAGACACTTCAGAGTCACGAATTGAAAATCTTGCGATAAAAAAAAATGGCGAAAAGTTGACTCCGCACTTCCCACGCAACGCCCCTATCAGTACGTAAAGGAATATATATACCCTCTGAGAGAAAAGTCAGTCAAACAGGTCCATACAATTAGTCCATAGACATTCCTTCACTGCTATACCAGTAGTGCATTTGAAAACGTCGCCCCTCCCCGATGCTTAACTCGGTCAGACGTGGCACCGTGATAGCGCAGTCAGAGCATAGGAAACACCATACTGTTGCAGAAATACGTGTGATTCCATACCAGAACATTCATCACGGTATTCGCACGGCACCAGCAGCAGTAGCCGCCGCCGATAGGTAGACGATCTGTCCCCCGAGAATATATTTAGGGCAAATGTATAGAGAAATCTATGATGTCTGAAATATGTGTAGTAGGTGCGTAGAATTACCAATCTTGGGAGAGTATAAATGTACCACCATCAACAAAATTGAGATAAATCCTCCCCACCTTACAACCCCCAACTCCAAGTTTTTTTAAAGGTAAAGCTTGATCGTTACATTCATCTTTCTGCACAAGTTCTTCGGCTATCAGACCTATAACAACAGACCTATTGTTATCTATAAGAACCACAGAGTAACAGCTACTGCTATTGGCCACTTAACATTCCAACTCAATAAAACGCTGTATAGCAAAGTGTTAACGCTCGAGAGTTCATTAAAAACGTTTATACAAGAAATTACTAAAGATTTTTATTAACTGATACATTAGAACCATTAAAAAGAACTTGTAACATTAGGCTGATAACCATCGGTAGAGAAGTAAGCGTTATATAAATTAGTTTTAATGGTTGCAGGATATTGTTTGATAAGCTATCTTGTGATTAGTATGTGCTTAGTTGCCAAAAAGTAGTAGAGGAGAGTTTCAGATAGCTCAGCTCCTCATTCGGTCTCTTGTAGCAGCTTTTCTGTCAAATTTTGGCCTCTATTTGTTGCCTTTACTATTCAAGATCCTTTTATAGGTTACCTTTTCACACTGTACAGGGCCCAGATAAGACCTATCTTCGAGTACTGCTCACATGTTTTATTGATCGATCACTCTCCCGTAACAGACAGTCTCGGCACCACTTGGCATCGAAGGGCCGTCGGCAGTATGGCTCTGACTACCATTATGTCAACGAGCTTTGCTACTCAGACCTCTTCTCCATGATGACGCCGTTCGATGAGTCTGTCAGGACAGATCTCTCTAGGTGTCGACATTCTGATATAATCTGCTTCAAGATGCTTTTACCAGTTCTACTAATCTTGGGCAATTCAAAAATGAGATTAAGCTCCTTATAGCAGCCACTGTGCTCCGGGACTTAAGCTTCTGCCACCGCGGTTCTTTCGATGTAAAAAACCTAGAAAAACTGATTGTCTTTTCAGTCTTGTGAAATTCAGGTAATACACCTATAGCAAATCACTTTGATATCTGCTCGTGTGTTATCGCTAATATGGAGTGTTCATGATTTTTCACCTTGAAACACTTTTACAAATGGAATTAGGATTATGTGTTACCAAATTATGAAATTTCTTACCAGTAGATTAGTAAAGTATTTTGTACATTAATGGTAATCACTCATCAACCAGTATGTCATATACTGGTCCGCCATTCTGGAACTTTATAATCTAGGTTCAAAAAGTACTCATAAGAAGATTCAAAATGAGATATCACAAGATCTCCTATTCTATTTAAAAGTATTTTCCAAAATGACGTTCAGCTGCCTTTTGGAAAGGCACTGCAGTAGGTCTTTATGTACAAAGAAAATTTGTCCTGAGATTTTTTTTATGGCCCCACTGCCACTTATTCTTGCTAAATGGACTCGTTAGAATGCTGCCCCTTGCTCCAACTTTAATGTACGACCTGTTAGTTTGCACATCTAGAAACTCTTAATTTGAGAGGGTTTATTGTGATATTTGATGTCTCTTTATTGGTGCGGTGACTTTTCTTTATCGGAATGAGTACTCATCAATATTTTTTATTCAAGAAGTGGTGCCCAAGCGACACTGGAGGAGGGGCCGATATACAGGTTGTTGGTATATCCCGAAGGTGTAAATTCGTGATTTCTATATTTTGATGTATTCGTATTTGGTCTTGTCTAGCAGTTTTTCTGTCTATTCTTAGCTTCTATTTGTTGCCTATACTATCCCTATGTGTTGAGTTAAAATCTGCCGAACTGCGCTGCCTACATTATCCGGGACATTTTCCAAGGAAATACTAAGAAAACTTGCTCCGCCGTCAGCGCCTTTACTACGACCGCTCCACTTTGTTGCACCGGAATGAAACTCGCAACAGAGGAAATACTAATGCCTCACTTTTGAAAAGTGGTGCCCAAGTGCCACTTGAAGATCCTAGCTACGCAGGCTTGCATATTTCGCAGAGCCAAATTTGCGATTTTGTCTTTGTGCTGTATTCAGGGTGATTCGAGCAGTGATTTTGCAGTATTCTAGCATTTATTTGGATCCAGTATACTGAGAGTTCCACCTACGGGCTTAAATAAAGCACGATTGCCCCATATTTTAATAAGATATCTACCTTTTCTAGGGCATCTTCTAGAAAATCTGAAAATACGAAGAAAACAACGTTAGCCATCAGCGCAGCTTCTACTTTGTTGTAACGGAACGCAACTAGGCATAGGAGCAGATCAATACCTTACTCTTAAAGTCTGATGCCCAAGTGGCACCACTTGAGGATCCTGGCTACGGGAGGTTGCATATCTAGCAGGAGTTGAGGGTTCTGATGGTTTTCAAAATTTTTCGATTAGTCGTCCATACTTATTCCCAGCGTGTGCTGTATCTCTCATTCGAATATGGGGCACTCATGCTTTAACTCAACACATAGGTAATACACCTGAGATATTAGATCCAAACAGTGCCAAAATACTGCGAAATTACTTTTCGAAACACTCTAAATACAGCACAATAGAGAAAGTCACAAATCTGACCCTGTGAGATGTGCAAACCTCCAAAGCCAGGATCCTCAAGTGGTTTCACTTAGGAACCTCTTTTCAAAAGTGAGGTATTACTGAGTACCTTCTTCACGATTAGTTTATTCCCGTACAACCAAATGAAGCGGTCGAAATAAAGGCGATGAGGGCGGACCATGTTTTCTTCGCATTTTCAGATATCCTGGAATATCGTTCCGGATAATATGGGCAAAATGTCACTGAATAACTGTAAGAAGCGACCGAATATAACAAAATATAGAAATTAAAAATTTGCGACAACGAGATATAAATACCCTGTATATTGCTCCCTCTGTCAGCGCCGCTTGGACACCACTTCTTAAATGAAAGGTATTGATGAGTACTCACCCCATGCCGAGTATCATTCCGGCAGAAAATGTCAGTGTTTTCGGGTCTAGAACCACTGCACTATATTGCAGTATATGGAATCAATTTGGATGTCATCGATTGATTCATAGTGTCTTTTTTATTTCAGGGTTTTAGTTGGAGCACCGTTCGCTCAATCTATCTTTCAAAACGCCAGCATGGTGTACAGGGGTGGAGCAGTTTACAGGTGCTCAGCAAGGGGAGATAGCAGTTGTGAGGAGGTACCATTTGACAGACAAAGTAAGTACTGAAATCTGTACGTATTTATTAATATTGAGAGTCATTATAGAAGTAATCCAAAAAAATATTCACAAAAATCGCGGGCAGCTACCTGAAATGAGGGGCATATGACTTGTAACCACAGAATAAGTAAACCAGAAGCTACACTCTGGCAAATTCCCCAGTGCAGATTCCAGACGCCGCCAGATGAGCCATCAGCTATGGAAGGTCACGCGTACCGCTGTTTACAGCGTCAAGCAGTGGGAAATCGACGCGTCCTCTGTATCGGTTCTTAACTACAATGAATTTCCGATAGTCCCGAACAATAATTTATAATAGACCAGATAAGAAATGCGCATAGCAAGGCAAGATCATATAGTTAATTTGTATGGATGACTATCTGATAGTCTCTGATAGTCAGAACTTGTTTGTTGGAAATAAGAGAATCATTTGGTAAAACGATCGACTCGCTACCGGCGTTGTACAATGCATGAGGCACTAGGCATCAAGATGACTATGTCATGTAAATTGAGATATGGTTACTATGCAATACTCTCATCCTTCTATCAGATTTGTGTCAATGCTAAGTACGAATACACAAAAACGCATACGTATCACTGTATTACAGTCTGATAACTTATTTCGCTATAGCAGCTCTGAACCGAATATAAACAGCAAAAAAAAAAAACGGTACGGACAAGAAGGTATGAAATCCTATGTAAATAAGTTGTACAGCAGAACAACCATATCGCGTCGTTGACTGTGCTACTGACGTTTGACGTTAGCATTAGGATTCTTGGGTTTTTTATCATTACTGCTCTAAAAATATCAGGAGCATGCGCAGAAGAAACCGAAGTGTTCGGGTTTCTGTTACCTGTTTTCGGACCGTTTTAGAATTGAAATTTGGTGTTCGAGTTATATCCTGGTTCAGTTCTAGGATGGTTCGAGAATCGTTCAAGCAGTTCTTGCTTTACTGCCGGGACCATTTTTGAACTGATTTTTCACGCATTGGTATTCCTTCTGCCAATGTCATTAAAATTATTTGACGTGTTTTGCTTTAAGTGCTGTTTAGTTTTTTGCGATTTGGGGAGTGTTTATTTTTTAATTAAGAGAAAGGTGGACAAATGGGTTCAACGCATATCAATGTTGATTCTGATTCATCATAATCATCGTCGTCTGAGTGCGATGATGAACTTGAAGCAGTTACTCCCAACTTATTTTTGCCAGAGCTTGTTAAAGATGTGAGCAAAAATAATAATTTCTTTGAGGAAACTGTTCCGTCCTAAACTAACAAACAGTTTGTCAAGCATTTTAGGCAAGATATTTTTATCCAACAAATCAACTTCCTAAAGACCCAGGGCCAGGTCTAGCACTAAACAAAATAAGAACTGTTGCCGTAGTCCTGAGTTCAGGCCGTTCGGGTTTTGGAAAAATTCTGATAGTTCACGGACTGTTCATAACCGCTCCAGAGGTCTTCGACTTCACGCATCCAGTCTTGCGCGGTTCCAGAACCGTTCTGTGACAGTACTGAATTTAGAACTCGAAAATAGCTATTGAAAACGGATCTCTCGCTGCTTCAGTTAGTATTAAATATACTATACTCGTTTCAAAGTCCCAGTAAAGACTCGTCCCGATGGAGTATAGGATCTATTGAAAATGTCTTGTTTATGTTCACATAATTTTGCGAAACGACGCCATTTCAACTCTTAATAGAAAAAAGTGGAACCAAGTATATGGACAAATTGATCAAATATACGGAGACATTTTAGCTAGACAGAAATCCTAAGCATTGTTACCTATATATGAATGCAACCATAAACGGGGTGCCTGTTTTCAGAAATTTGTTGGCGTTCTCAAATTTTCCCCTGTGACTTGCTCTTGCACCACCATTGGTGGAAGCATCTGTCAAAGTTGTATTAGAATCCGAGTAGGAGTAGTAACTTCCGAATTATGGAAACAGAGGATGTTGTAGCTTTTTTGCTGACGTTTTTCGAACTCAAAACAGTCATCCACATACAGAACCTGTTCATAATGTAATCAAGCACTCGCACGATGGACAATGCACAGGTCAACGCAACTAACAGCGCCGAACCAAACTCGTACCGCTGTGTCTGTTGTTGCTTGTGGCTGAAGAGAGCGCGATAACAGCCAGTGTTCCCAGATCTACTGAAAAATCAGTAGATCTACTGATTTAGGGTTCCGTCTCCTGATCTACTGATTTCATTCTTAAATCTACTGAACAAATCAAGTCCAGTAAAGTACAAAAAAAACTTAAGTAAAAATTAAAAAACAAGTCACAATAGCAAGTGCTTTTGTGCAAAACTGGTTCTGTAAAGCAAGATTGAATTAAATACTACATCGTATCGTATTTCCCACCGCCATCTAGCGCTTATTTTCTAAAGTTACTCAAATCGCGGTTGCGGGCCCCTACAGCCTACTGGTGTTGCAGAGTTGCATATCCTCAAACAGATGGCACTTTAGTCAGCTGTCCGCTGGTTTCTGTGTAAACTTGGTGATATGGTGATTCCCATAGATTTATGGTGATTCCCCGATTTCAAAGAGTTTCGATTGTAGTACCCAAAACCCAAATATTAAGTGACAGAAAGAAATTTTGATTATTTATTGATGTTTGGTGAAGTTTATTGAGGTGAAATTCAAATAAAATGAGGTAAGTTACTTTATTTATTATTATAGGTTGAAAACAAAAGAAGTAATTTCATTTTAGGAGAGAACATGAATCAGAATCTGATGATTCTGGAAGCGAAATTCCCTCGGGAAGCAAGAAAATTAAATATTCGCAAAAGTTTAATAAAACGTGGCTAAATGATCCCGATTTCAAAGGCTGGTTAGAGCAAGGGGAAGAAAATAGTGCCTACTGTAAAGCTTGCAAGAAAAATATATCAGTCAAAACAACGGGAAAGGAGGCCCTAGTAAGGCATATTGCCAGCGAAAGACACAGAACAAGTTTGAAATCTGTAAAAGGCCAGCAAACATTAGCATCTTTTAAAAAGTTTAGCAATTTGGAGAAAACGACAAAAAAATCTGAAATGCACATAGCAGCTTTTGTCTCGGAACATAATTTATCCTACAATATAATGAACCATTTCGTACAACTTCTTCCCAAAATATGCCCCGATTCAGAAGTAGCAAGAAATATTAAATGTAAACCAACAAAATGTTCCGCCATAGTAAACAAAGTAATTGGAAAAAGACAATTAGATAACTTGTGTGCTATTTTAAAAAGCACGAAATTTTCGTTAATTGTTGACGAATCTACGGATAGAGGCTGCACAAAGCATTTATGTTTAATAAGTAGATATCGCCAAGTTGGCAAGTAAGTTTAACGAAAATTATATCAGTTCTAATTGTGTTTAATTTCATATGAAAGTTAGTCAATTTAACTATAAAGGGATCGCCCTTTTCAAACAGATATAACAAGAAAATATAAAAATATACTTTCTGATGTTTTTGTTTTTTAGAGTTGCTGACAGTTTTCTGGCCTTGATACCTCTCCAAGGAGCTACAGCAGATGATCTTCACGAAAAAATAGTCCGTTTTTTCGATAACAATGGGATTCCTTGGCGAAATAATTTAATCGGTTTTGCCTCGGATGGTGCCAGCGTGATGGTCGGTAGACTCAATTCATTAACTACAAAACTACAAGCACAAATACAAAACTTGTTCACACTCAAATGTATATGCCACAGTTTTAGTTTATGTGCATCAAATGCGTGCTCAAAATTACCTAGGCGTGCCGAAGACTTGGTTCGCAATGTATATAATTTTTTCTCGAACAGCCCGAAACGTATTGATACCCTCAAAGAGTTTCAAACATTTACGGAAACCCCTATACACAAGATCCTACAACCTTCTCAAACAAGGTGGCTAAGTCTAGAAAGTGCTGTCAACAGAATTTTAGAGCAATATAATGCTCTTGTTTTATTTTTCACTGATGCCGCTATATCTGAAGGATACCGTTCTGTGACAGTACTGAATTTAGAACTCGAAAATAGCTATTGAAAACGGATCTCTCGCTGCTTCAGTTAGTATTAAATATACTATACTCGTTTCAAAGTCCCAGTAAAGACTCGTCCCGATGGAGTATAGGATCTATTGAAAATGTCTTGTTTATGTTCACATAATTTTGCGAAACGACGCCATTTCAACTCTTAATAGAAAAAAGTGGAACCAAGTATATGGACAAATTGATCAAATATACGGAGACATTTTAGCTAGACAGAAATCCTAAGCATTGTTACCTATATATGAATGCAACCATAAACGGGGTGCCTGTTTTCAGAAATTTGTTGGCGTTCTCAAATTTTCCCCTGTGACTTGCTCTTGCACCACCATTGGTGGAAGCATCTGTCAAAGTTGTATTAGAATCCGAGTAGGAGTAGTAACTTCCGAATTATGGAAACAGAGGATGTTGTAGCTTTTTTGCTGACGTTTTTCGAACTCAAAACAGTCATCCACATACAGAACCTGTTCATAATGTAATCAAGCACTCGCACGATGGACAATGCACAGGTCAACGCAACTAACAGCGCCGAACCAAACTCGTACCGCTGTGTCTGTTGTTGCTTGTGGCTGAAGAGAGCGCGATAACAGCCAGTGTTCCCAGATCTACTGAAAAATCAGTAGATCTACTGATTTAGGGTTCCGTCTCCTGATCTACTGATTTCATTCTTAAATCTACTGAACAAATCAAGTCCAGTAAAGTACAAAAAAAACTTAAGTAAAAATTAAAAAACAAGTCACAATAGCAAGTGCTTTTGTGCAAAACTGGTTCTGTAAAGCAAGATTGAATTAAATACTACATCGTATCGTATTTCCCACCGCCATCTAGCGCTTATTTTCTAAAGTTACTCAAATCGCGGTTGCGGGCCCCTACAGCCTACTGGTGTTGCAGAGTTGCATATCCTCAAACAGATGGCACTTTAGTCAGCTGTCCGCTGGTTTCTGTGTAAACTTGGTGATATGGTGATTCCCATAGATTTATGGTGATTCCCCGATTTCAAAGAGTTTCGATTGTAGTACCCAAAACCCAAATATTAAGTGACAGAAAGAAATTTTGATTATTTATTGATGTTTGGTGAAGTTTATTGAGGTGAAATTCAAATAAAATGAGGTAAGTTACTTTATTTATTATTATAGGTTGAAAACAAAAGAAGTAATTTCATTTTAGGAGAGAACATGAATCAGAATCTGATGATTCTGGAAGCGAAATTCCCTCGGGAAGCAAGAAAATTAAATATTCGCAAAAGTTTAATAAAACGTGGCTAAATGATCCCGATTTCAAAGGCTGGTTAGAGCAAGGGGAAGAAAATAGTGCCTACTGTAAAGCTTGCAAGAAAAATATATCAGTCAAAACAACGGGAAAGGAGGCCCTAGTAAGGCATATTGCCAGCGAAAGACACAGAACAAGTTTGAAATCTGTAAAAGGCCAGCAAACATTAGCATCTTTTAAAAAGTTTAGCAATTTGGAGAAAACGACAAAAAAATCTGAAATGCACATAGCAGCTTTTGTCTCGGAACATAATTTATCCTACAATATAATGAACCATTTCGTACAACTTCTTCCCAAAATATGCCCCGATTCAGAAGTAGCAAGAAATATTAAATGTAAACCAACAAAATGTTCCGCCATAGTAAACAAAGTAATTGGAAAAAGACAATTAGATAACTTGTGTGCTATTTTAAAAAGCACGAAATTTTCGTTAATTGTTGACGAATCTACGGATAGAGGCTGCACAAAGCATTTATGTTTAATAAGTAGATATCGCCAAGTTGGCAAGTAAGTTTAACGAAAATTATATCAGTTCTAATTGTGTTTAATTTCATATGAAAGTTAGTCAATTTAACTATAAAGGGATCGCCCTTTTCAAACAGATATAACAAGAAAATATAAAAATATACTTTCTGATGTTTTTGTTTTTTAGAGTTGCTGACAGTTTTCTGGCCTTGATACCTCTCCAAGGAGCTACAGCAGATGATCTTCACGAAAAAATAGTCCGTTTTTTCGATAACAATGGGATTCCTTGGCGAAATAATTTAATCGGTTTTGCCTCGGATGGTGCCAGCGTGATGGTCGGTAGACTCAATTCATTAACTACAAAACTACAAGCACAAATACAAAACTTGTTCACACTCAAATGTATATGCCACAGTTTTAGTTTATGTGCATCAAATGCGTGCTCAAAATTACCTAGGCGTGCCGAAGACTTGGTTCGCAATGTATATAATTTTTTCTCGAACAGCCCGAAACGTATTGATACCCTCAAAGAGTTTCAAACATTTACGGAAACCCCTATACACAAGATCCTACAACCTTCTCAAACAAGGTGGCTAAGTCTAGAAAGTGCTGTCAACAGAATTTTAGAGCAATATAATGCTCTTGTTTTATTTTTCACTGATGCCGCTATATCTGAAGGAGTTTTAGCTGCTCAAAATATTTTAAATGATTTGAAAGATCCACTGACAAAAGCATTTTTACTGTTTCTACAATTTGTTTTGCCCCTTTTTAATAACCTAAATAGAGAAATGCAGGCAGAAAAGCCCAAAATACATAGTTTATATAGTTCTATTAGCTCAAGTTACAAGGTTTTACTAGAATATTTTATCAAAAGAGACATTATCGAGTCACAACCCTTAAAAGCTATTAATTATAGAGATCCCGGAAACGTTTTACCACTAGAAGAACTTTATTCAGGGGCTAAGATACCTCTACTAATGTTAGATAGAGATTCTAATTTAACTTTAAGGAAAAGATGTTTAGAGTTTTTTGTAGAAAGTGCACACCAGATATGCAAGAGATTTGATTTTAACAATGAGGTGTTAATTAACATGAAATTAATTGACCCTGCAACAATAATTAATGAAAAACCACCTAGTGTCATTCCCTTGGCAAAACATTTACCTAATTTAGTTAATGAAAATCAAATTCAACCGATAGACAATGAATGGCGCTTGCTTAGAAGTAATGAAATTTTAAAAGATTTTCCTAGCAATATAAATGCAGAAGAATTTTGGGCAAAAATTAGCAAAATTCAATATGGAGATGACTCCTTTATGTTTCCTCTACTTTCAACTTTTGCATTTAATATGCTGTCCTTACCACATTCATCTGCGAATGTGGAACGCACATTTTCACAAGTTAATCTCATGAAAACTACTCATCGAAATCGCCTTTCGAGTGTATCAGTAGTAGGTAACTTGCACACTAAAAATTATTTGAAAACTAGCAATCAAACATGCTTTTCTGTGGATTTTGGCGAAGATATTTTAAAATATCATAATTCCAAAATATACAAAAAACAAAGTGAGGAAGGGCTCACAGATGACGACTCGGAGTCAGATAACTAAAGGCAAAAATTAATATTATGTATTATTTTGAATATTTTGTTCTTTTAAAGTTTGTTTGTATGCATTTTGATCTGTTAGTTGAGGTTTTTATATAAAATAAAAATATTTGTAATAATTTAAAAACCTTGATTCTTTATTGAATATCTCATCTCTATATTTTATTCTAAGTTTTACTGGTTGCCTGTGTATACACGTAAAAATATTGAATTCTACTGATTTTTCGAGGCGACACCTACTGATAATCAAAAAACTTATCTGGGAACACTGATAACAGCTCTAGTTATATTGGTGCCGTCTGTGCTAGAACATGTGCTCTGTGTGGACGTAAAATCCACACGCCTGACAAATATTAGTCAGAGTGGTTCTACTGGTGCTATACTATGTTTTAACACTGGTTTACTAATCCACCTATTCAATATGATTACCAAGAAGTTTAAAGATGTTTTAATCCGAATTCTGGATTAATGTGTAAGCAGGCATCCTTGATAAAATATATTTCAGGCATTTGCTTAGTACTAGTGTTCAAAGTACACGATGTTGCAAAAAATTACAAAGTTACTCAAATTACAAAAGTGTAATTAGCTAGAAGCAATTTTAAGACACATAAATCACTCAGATCTATTTTAGTCCCAGGATGAGTGAAACAAAACGATCCAATAAGAGGGTAAGACTCTCTCAGAATCATCTGTGTTCCAATAACGGACTCACTTCAGGACACAATAAATAAATTGAACTGAATAAAGCTACAGTTGAGGCGTTGACGTATATACTCTGTAAAATACAAGCATACAAAGGCGTATACATATACTGGGTAAAGAGATGTCTGCGAAAGACAGAGTAGAGCTGACAGATGATGTTGATTTGTCACGTTTACATGTAGTGGCCCATAGTGAGAACGAGAGTGTTTCATTTAAAGATAGACCGTTTCCAAGATGCAGTGGGTTTCGGAGGTTTAGGGATGAGTACCAAACCAGCCTCCTTCCACCTTTTCGGAAAGACTCCCGTTCTTAAGCATTTATTCATCACAGACAGCACGATTTCGGGTATCTCCTTCCAGAGCTTTCACGATCTCATTTGGTATTTTATCTAGTCCTGGTTCCTAACCTGTTTCCAAGTGCGTTGCAGCCTCTTCCAGCTCACTCATCGGAACGTTATTCCTTGGTCCATTTGCTCTGTGGTGCTTTCTATTTTATCTTGTTATTCTACCACTGGTGCATGCAAATGCAAAATTTCATAGTGCGAGCTAATTAAAATTTGAGTTATTTTCAGGTCTCAAAAACCTATTCGCAACTACCGCAGCATCGGTAGTATCCAGGAATTGTTCATTTCATTTTAGCAAATTATAAAATTAATTACATGTTATAAGGAAGAGAGAGTAACTAGTAATAAACTGACTATTTCTAAAAAATAAGTATTTTAGTAAACCTACCTCTTGTTGGTACACGGTGCAACTCTTTACCGCAGTTAGTATAAGTCAGCTACTGTGAAACACCATCTGTCGTTGTATTTATAGGATCTGTTATTACGTTCTAAAGTCGCTGAGTCGGTGACAACAAGGAAAGTTGTGCTATTTTTACAAGACGAGTAGTGTTACAATGCTTTGAAAATAATCTTGAGAAATCACAAATGCCCTTAACTACTAGTACATTGAAGAGAATTTGATATTTTTACCAGCTTCAGTTAGTGTTTGAATTTTACAGTGTTAGATTCTGTGCAATGATTTCATGACTGATGTATAAAATTTGAAAGTCATATTGATGCATGTCTTGAACTAATTAAGTATAATACAAGTGACAGAGCTTCATGTTTTTCTGGTCAAATGAAAACATATTTCGGCCACCACGTTGGCCTCTTTCAAAGTATAGATCAAAATGAAAATGACATTATGTTTTGCGTTTATCTGTCTTCCGGCAGGAGTATTGTGTAAAAATTGAAATAATATCATTAAAAAGATGCCAAAATCACGTTCCTATTTTTTCACTATTTTGATCAATCACCAGTAATTTGAATTTCTCTTTATTAATATTAGAGTACCGATTCCTAGGCCAAACTCTTTTCCATACTTTTCTGTTGGCAAATTTCATAATTTATTGATTTACTGAGCTCGAAAGTACCTAATACCTATAATTTCATACATATCTTTCTTTCTTAGCGACTCAGTGTTGTGTTGAAATCTTTTAAAAACTGATGTTATAATATTTTATTAATGACTCAGGCACTTCCTCATAAAATATCGTTGTGCCCTCGTAAAATTGATTTTCTAGGGTCCGCTCATAGGAAACCAGCGCTCTCCTACTTTTGACATTGATTGGCCGTCAACTGACAGACCATCATTTTATCTGCTGAAGCGTAGGCTAAGGTGTGTGGGTCCTTCATTTGATTTCCCGATCTTGGGATAGGGGGCGCAGGCAGGCAGTCTTTATGCGGATCGGTTTCCCAATCGAGTGCAACCAACCCCTCGTGCCTTTGTTAATGTAGTACAAAGGGCTCGTGAATCAGGTGACTTAAGACCTCACAGGGGAGGGCATGCCGGTGCTCCAAGACCGCACGATCAAATACAGGTCCGCACTGAAATACTTGTCGGGAGGATACTTTATAAAACAAGGTAACATTTTATTTTTATTTTTGCACACATATTTTGGTTTATCTTCCTTCTACAATCATTATCTGAAAATTAATGACTCAACTTCAAAGTCACCCTGTATATTGACTTGCTGAGCTGACAAATGTTGTCCTGTCTTAGCTATAAACTGGGATGAATAATGAATAATGAAAGGATAAATATATGGAATATAGGTAATTGTATAGTGTTTGTACCGCTATGTGGCTAGCAAAATACGATGGCAGCACTGCCATTCCCACATCAACTTACCTTGAAAGCAGGCATAAAATTATGACGAATGACTTTTTGCGCCAAATGACGTCACTTCTGGTAGAGGTATATAGTGGATACCAAATAAAACCCGATGCACGTCATCGATCTGGAGCTGTGCGCTGTTGCCAGAATTGATATGAGCTCTTTACACCGACTGTTAAGTTGTTTTGGCATTTTGGATACTTTATACCACTTCACAGTAACTTTTGTTCTGAAAAGAACAACTTTTAATTGGCAAGGCAACGATTCAAAGCTCAAATAGCGCAAAACTCACAAACTAAACAATAAAGAACTAATAGTACGACAAAAGGACAATGGCAACTGATGTCAACAAATGAGAAGTGGCAACCTCACATTTCTCTGCACGGCACTACCAACCGAATCGAGACGGGGAAATTTAAACTTCAAGTAGAAATGTCACATTGAATGTAGTCAACTGTTGGTAACCATGATTTTTATGAATGACATCACCTATGACGTGCATCGGATTTTATTTGGTATCCACTATAGTTGTAGTCACCGTTCTTGGCGGTTACGTCATCAACGACATATGAAATAAGTAAACAGATCGAGTCTCCGTATTATGGGCGGATCTGCGCAACAGGGGACCGCTGTTTTCATTCTCTTCTTGGAAGTACTCTAGTAAATTTAGCACGAGCTGTCAGCCTCCTCCATTGACCGCATTTCCGGGAATTGTACAATTTTATACAGGGTGGCGCATCGAAAACGAAACAGTCTCATTTACTGGCAGCTCAGTTTTTTTTTGAAAAACGCTTAGACCCGTCGATTTTGTTTTCGAGGGGGACACAAGTTTGGCAAAAAATCACGTTAGCACGTGCAGCCCCTTAAGCGGGGGGGACACCACTCCCAAATTCTTAAATGGAAAGGGGGGTCGAGTGATACCTTATTTTAAAGGTCTTTCAATTCCCTTTATAATGATTTAAAATTTATGTACTTCAGTTCAGTAGTTTTGAGGATTTATTGATTTAAAGCTTGAATAAAACTAATACATCATCGTTAGTGGAGATCAATACATTTGGCAGCAAAGTAATTTAAAAATGAAGAATGAACTGACCCGTTAGGCAAGTAAATGTTGAAAATGGCCACCATGACTCTCCATGCAATAATAAAGATTTTGCTCAAAACGTTGCCGCACATTTTGCAATATTTGAGGAGTAATTTTAAGGCACTATTCACAATTCTTTGTCGCAGGTCTTCTAATGATGTTGGCTGAGTAGCATAGATTTTGCTTTTTGAATGACCACACATAAAGAAATCCAAAGGTGATAAATCTGGCGATCTTGGGGGCCATTCAATGGCACCTCTTCTACCAATCCATCGATATGGAAACGTCTCTTCTGTGGACTATACCATGGTTAATTTATGTAATAAAGCATTACAAGTTATTTTAGCAACAAAGTTTGGTCAAATCAATCGCAAGCTAAGTACTAAATTCCTATTTAAAATAAGAACGAGATATTTCCTTATCTTTCTTCAAGAAATAACTTTTTTAGCTATTTTTAACAACAAAATGATAAACAAACCATGGGCATAGTGAAGAAAAGCATTCACTTATTAAATAAATTCTGTTAGTCAAATTTCTTCTGAAAGTAGTACAAACTAATCTGATGTACCTATTAAAGTCTACTTCAAGCTTTAAATCAATAAATCTTCAAAACTACTGAACTGAAGCTCATGTATTTTACATCACTATAAAGGGAATTCAAAGACCTTTAAAATAAGGTATCACTCGACCCCTCTTTCCATTTAAGATTTTAGGGTTGGTGTCATCGACGGGTCTGAGCGTTTTTTAAAAAAAAACTGAGCTGCCAGTAAATGCGGCTGTTTCATTTTCGATGCGCCACCCTGTATTGAAGACTGATAACAGGACAACTCAAATTGCATGCCGATCTCTAGTAAGTTGTCACTCTGACAAATATGATTGAAGGGCACTCATACGTAGCGAAAAAGTTTTCGAAACGGGGACACACAGCTACAAAACGTATGTCTTTCAGCTTACAGAACAAAGGTTCACACACAGGGGTAGGTTGCGTGTGTATGTATGAGGGAGATGGACATATATAAAGGGATACTGGTAGTCTTACTTTCACCCGCCAAGAACGGTGACTACAACTATACCAATGGAGTCAATTTGACTTTTCCACTGGTGCAACATAATTCCAGCGGCTTCATTTTCAAACTTGAAAGCCTTGCAGTGTGGACACACAATGTTCATTGGTCCAAAAGCAACGATTTGTTGTGAACTGTAAACGATTGCCACGTCATAATTGAATGAAATTCGATTGGGATTAAGTGTGATACTTCTACGTTGTTGAATTTCAGTCCTTCGATCCCGTTCAACTTCATTTCTTGCTTCTCGTTGCTCGTCAGCTTGACTTCTTCGTATATGTCTTTGACTCGTAGCATTGCGAGTTCTGCGACCTAGGTTGGTACGTCTAATTGGGACATTTGAAGAATCACAATTTTAGTATAAGGCGTGATTGCGGTGAACTAAATTCCACCATTGTTAATAATGTTTAACAAATACTTCTCAAAAAAATAGTTCTTGATTGATAAACACTGTTAAACGATAATATAAATTTGCGGCGTGCGAGCTGTCAAGTTCAAAATGATAGAGTAGTGAAAGTCAATTAGGCCTAAGAAACGCATTTTCATCCTCCACTTTTACTCATAGAGTTAACTGACAAAGATAACAATTACGCAACACTGCAGTTTCTTTCGAAGGGGCCATCACAAAGTCCGGACGAAAGCACCGTGTCTTCATAAGCAATTTTCTGTCAATAGCTGTTGGAATACATATGGCGGAGAGGAGTGACTGTCTCTTTTGGTACTTGAGATATTTTTCTGCTGTCCGTGCTCCATGCTCAAGCGAACTGTCAACGCGCGTAGCGCAAATAATCATTAGGTTTTCAATGATTTCCCAATTTTCTTGATTTTTTTTCCATAAGAACATTCTATACAGTATTAGGAAACTTAAAAAACAAAAGATAAACGAAATCGGTGAAGTCGTTCTCAAGTTATGGCGTGACCACGGGAAATAGGGATTCATTTTTATATGATTATAGATTATGATTATTTATTGTTGACTGAAATTCTTATAGTGTACTTGATTTTGTTTGTAATTTTTTGTATTCAAATGTGGGAAGTGCCAACAGACACCTTCTCTCGAGTTTACTCTGTTACATTGATCATGATTTTGATATTTGAGCTGCCATAACTTCTTTTAGAACAAAGGATAACTTTCCGAGGGTATATAACTTTATTCCATTTTTCTTTTCATTTGCTTTCATTTTCTTCTAAAAATGTACATGGTTTTTCAAGTTCGAGTGTTTTAATGAGTAGTTTTGTCTCCGGAAGAGAATATAGAGTAGATTTTTAAGCAGTCTTTCGCTCTAGGTGTTCTCACCTTAAATTTTGAGTGCGAGGCAAGCAGCCCATACTTCGTGAGTTTCTTGCGCCTCGGTCCACTACTGGCCATTGCTGAGATCATTTCGGCTGCGTCTCGAGCTGCACCTGGAAAAAGCCTGCTATCGGGCAAGCTTACGTCTAGGCGCTTTAATATTTGTAAAACTACCATGGTAGACGTTTAGCGGGGTTGCATTTTGAACATCTTGAGCGGTAATTTTAGATAATATCCCTTTTTCAACTTGCACTCCAGTGGTGGAACATTTTTATTGGGTTAATTAATCGGTTAATATATTGTGATTGTTTTAAATATCTTGTGTTTTATTTGGCTATCTGTACAACTAATTAGCTTACGTCATTGCTAGTAGATTCTTTTCTTTTGTGTGGGTGGCCAACATCTCGGGGATTTGTGGCTTAATCCGTCATGAGTCACTGGCGCTCTTAGCCGCCCCTACTCTCCGCTTTATTGAGCTAGGGCCTAAATTGCACGCCACTAGACAGCTATTTTGCGTTGACTCACCATTTGATTTTATTTATCGTATTTTATTGATTTATTAATTAATTACAAAAAAGAAAGGAGGAAACACACCACCATTTCCTTTTGTTTATAAAAAAGGCCTGGCAATCAATATAATGTCAACTTGTGTACTAAGTAGTCGCTAGCTCATTTCACGCCTACTCGCTATGAGCACCACCTATGGAGGAATGGAATATGGGTGCAGATGACAGTCGGTTGCTTTTTCGCTACTATGTTGCGACAATAGCCTGAACGCTATCATTACATTTATGTTGTCGACGCACAAAGTCAGCAAGGCCCAGGACCGCGAGTACGAAGTCATTTGTTGTTTTGGCTGAACTAGACACGTCACCCTTGTCCCAACAGACCGGTTGACTGTTATGCAATCTTCGACCAGTAATGCTGCATCAGCATTGTTCTTGAAAATAGTACTATGCAGCGAGAAAATAATATAAAACACACATAACAGTTTGGCCACTCAGAAGTTACTTTCGGTGAGAATAGTGCTTTACCTTATCAAAATTGTTCATCATATTTAAAGGGCTTGCGGCAATAAAGTAACTAAGGGCCGATTTTACCAACATTAATATTATGGACCAATGGGAAAATACCTTATCGAAATGCAATTTGACAGAAGCTGTCAAAGGTCTCTGAATATTAGTGATTTTTATTGAAATATTGAATAAAATCGTGAAAATTCGACTATATTATAAACAAGACCACTTTTTGATTCCAACATGATGCTTTTGTACAGTAAAAACAGGACAATTTTCATGTATTTTGATATATGTTATAGGTTTAGATTTAACAATCCGTTATCCCCCTCAGTGAATGGGAATGCGGCAAATAATAGGTCGATTTTCAAGCTGTTAAATTTGGCAGCAGATTTGGACGTTTGTTAATGCATGGCACTCTCGAATTTACCAACTTCAATATACTCAAAGTTATCATTACATACCTGTTGAATAGTGTGGATTTGTCTGTATTTTGCAAGAAAATAGAATATAAAATACATTCCATCCAATTCCTCATCTTCCTTTACGTCATAATAGTAATCATTTATTAATTTATGGGTTAATGAATTTCTTCAAAGCAATAAAAACATTATGTCCTCTCCATCCTAAAACACAGATAATATGTGTAAGACGTATCAATCCCTACATCTCCCTGATGCATAATGCAATTACTATGGACATAGACAAAAAATTATGAAAAATGTTTCACAGATAATGGCTTTTAAGTCCAAAAATCAAAAAAAACTAGTAATGTTTATTGTTTTTCTATTTTTCTTTTTTGACCGGCGGGGATATCTATCTGTCACTCGCAAGGTTGCAAAGTCTAACGACGATCACGTCCCGTGGTGGAGGGTGCGAAATGAATCTTTTACATTTGCTGGTTTTGAAAATTTACTGGGTATTATCATTATAAGCATCTTTGGTAGATTGTTCGATCCGGAATGGGAAAGATCTCCTATTTATGAAAATCTTTTTGGTATCATCTAACCGTTGCAATCAGTGCACAAACACTGTGACATATGATTTATTGCATAACCCGCTGCCCTATCAATACAAATTTAATATACATGTCGCCTACCCGTGGAGATGCAGTGGTCGGGATGAATATCACGGCAGCAACTGATGATTTGGGCATTTCTGGTAACAACGTATGAAGTGAAACTCGCTAACTTTACAAATTTGAAGATTTTGTACAATTTCTTTGAAAATGATGAAAGATATGTCTGATTTGGCAGGGTAATATCGCAGCCAAATGGCAGTCACTCTTTCTGACACAGTCCGGATCGAAAGATGACGATACTCGTGAAATGTATTAATACTTCTAAATATAGGATCGTATCGAACATCCCTACTGTCAAGATGTATAACTCAAGGTACCGACGGAGCTATATTGCGGCGTCATGGAAATAATTTTAAATTTTCATTTGTATTTTTTCAAGTGTTGTGCAATGATTTTGGGAAAAATGTCACGAATAGTCTTATAAAGCATAGTAGAGTATATTTCAACAGTTGGCGGAACTTACTCCACTGGGACCAGGAGGGTGAAACGGGATAATAATGCACAATCTGGCAACCCTGTCGCACCCTCACAAAATGGCCGCTCATAACCACACAAGTCACCGTGTTGTCATTGAATACGATGGAATTAAACCTTCAGAGTATATGTTTTGTGACTGGTACCAAGAGTTGACAGATCCCACACATGTGTCACTCCTTGAAATGCAATAATCAGCTGTATTCAAACAGTGTCTAATATAAATATAACCTAGAATTTATGCGTACTCGTGAAAAAAGAAAAATATGGCAAATTTGTAGTTTTTTTTTGCAGGTTTTAGGTTTGCTGGTAGCTTTAAGGCATATATTTGGGAAATGCTTAATCGCTGTGAATATAGTGTGGATGTTTGTTCAGTTCATAAACAACGAAAAATATTCAACTTTATGGATGTATGGATATCAAAAAACCTGAATGGTTTTGTGGGAATATCAATCTAAGGTGCCATTAATGGTTCTGATGAACGGCAAGTAAATGAATGAATGTTTGGAAACGAGCAATATCTTTTGGTAGAGACTGTCATCAAGTAGGTGCTTAAACTGCTTAATGGCTATCTGCAAGAGGTTTATAGGAAAAAACACCCAGTATCACATATCAATTGAAGAAACTAATATAAACATGAATAAAAAATCAACAATAGTAATTAAAACATGAATTTAATTCAAAAATCAAACATTTCTTAAAATTTTGACTGAATTATTTGTAATTTCTTAATATTCAATAAGCTGGTGATGTTTCAATGACAAGTTGCCATCTCATACTTTGACAGTATTTTGTTTTCAACATTTCATAGCGATTGGTTGCTAAAATTTGTCGATTGGAACTTGAAGCTCATTCGCTGTATCTGACGGTCTGTTACCCTCTATAGGTGGAGAATAACGAACTGTTGTTGGTGAAGTTGGCCCTAAGTATAATAAAAAACTAAATTGCAGTCTTTAAGCACCCGTGACATAGGTGTCTATGTCCGAAGATGATCTTTTTGACCATTCGCTGATAGATGTCTCTATAACTCCTAAATGGCGCAACCACGGCATTTTTACGCCAAGAAAGTACTGTTTTATGTCTGACAATGAATTCTCAAATTTCATGCTCATAAAATATACTATTTTTAAATTATCCTTGGAGTACAACTGTTTTTTTTTCAATGAGGCACCAAGTCACAGCATTTTCAAAAACGAAAATATTTTACAAAAATGCGTTATATTTTTTCCGATCCTGCTGACCCCATATCCTTGTTCCTCAAAATGTCAACCTATTGTGGCATTGCAATCGAAATTAATCAAGAAACGTGATATCAGGTTTTACATAAAATATAACTTTAGATTCGTCGAAATAAAGTCAGTGTCGTTTGGGTACCTTATTGACCAAAGCGCCAAAGCCCTTCACGTATCACTAATGTATGAATAAGCATCTTGTTGATTCGAGTAGTGAATGAAATCACCTGACTGGTATTTCTACCTTTGTAAAAAAACAAATCGTAGGTGTTTCCACCGATATTACTAATACCCAAATACGTCTAAGCTTGGCGTACGGACCCCCGAAAATAACAGAAAAAAATAACGATTATTTATTCAATTTAGTGCTGTCTCACAAATCTGTTGGTTATTTGAACAATATGAATGATTTCTTGGATATTATGCTGCAATAGAGTGCGTTTGATCAGAGAATAGTCCAGATGAGCAAGCAATATTATTGTCACGATTGTGAGTTGGGGATAAGTTGCTTGGGGCTGAGCAGACTCGCTTGAGTGCCGTGAAGGGTCGATAATGATAAAAACGTACACACAAATAAACTCTATTGAATATAAAGGTATAAAAAGAGGTACTTAGTTTCGTATTGTAGAGCGCAGCTGGTCTCCGTACAGGGAAGAATGACAAGAGAAACCTCCGAAGCAGCCACTTAGGCAGAAGCCTAAATACCGGGACACCGCGCCTGCTATAAGGAGCTTAAAGCACTTTGTTAATATGACTTTTTATATGAATTTTAAACTCTTGTGGACCTCAGTATAAAGTACTTGGTGGGGGGAGATTTCAGCAGAAGTCTCTAAATGGTACCCCTAAATCTGTCTTGTTCTCAAATCGAACGTGCTATACCCGTTCAGATTGACACAGAAATATGAGCGCGTGGGTTGTCGAGCGCCTTTTTCTTTTCCGATTATTAAGTGGCGTTGCCTAAGAAGGTCTCCATCGAAAAATGTGAAATTGCCATTGGGCACACACTACAGTACTGCCTACGAACATATGCAAATGTTCTACATAAATGGTTTTTACATTTGTGTGGCGTCAGTAATGGCGGCTGGTATATTCTGGCGATGAGATGTGAAGACATTTATATTTCGTGTCAATGATCAATCTGCTGAAATGCTGGAGAATACGCAGCAGTATCGTATATTCAATTAACGAGCAGGGTAGGTTTGAGAAGAATTTAGAAAAAAAAATTGGGTGTCAGCAGCTGATGGGGTTGGCTAACACGTAATATCAGCCCACCTTTTAGTTTCTAGACAATCACCTGAGTAAAGTCGAGAGCGTTCTGTGGTTATCTACATGCTATCTGGAAGACAGTAACTCTTCATAGTATTTTACATTAATATTGCTTCTTAATCACCTTGTACAATGATTCCATTTTGAGAGAAGTATTTTCAAGAATTTAGCAACGACCAGCGAACCATGGATGTTGTATGACCGACATCTCACATGTTTAGCCTCTTCGGCAACCACGAAGAATAATCAACAAAGTAAAGGATGGTCGCGTCTACATGCATAGAACATCTGTCATCTGTCATTCGGCGCCTTATTCTGCTGTTCGCCAGCACAAAAGTACATGCAAACCGCTGTCTGGTGGACGGTACCAAATAAGTGTTGTATCTACCTACACAGTGTCCCAGAATAACATGCCAGTTTATGGGGCTTGTCTATGGATATACTGGCCACTAAGCTGATTTTACTATTCACCGGTGGGAATCAAAATTTGTGCCTTTGAACCAATAAAAAGGCGTCTTTGATGTAATGGATCTAATGAAGTTGGCCGATATCTTGTGAAATGTTTCTTAAACTAGAAAATAATTATACGGTTTATGTAAGATGGGCCCCTAATTCCTATATTAAATCAAGAAATACGTTATAAATAGGTTTTGCTATAAAAAATATTTTTTTCATTTGCAAAAACTTAGGATCTCATTTGTTGAATTTGTTACTCACACAATCATCCAGATGCGATCTTGCTACTCTGCTACTCAACCACACATCTCGGCATTCTGCAACCAACTGGGGAACTGACTTGCAGCATGGTCATTGAACGTGCCCTGTCGTTGAGTCATTCCTCCATAGATGGACGTTCACAGCGCTCATAGCAGAAAGTTCACATTTTGTCGGTTTTTAGACGTTTTTTTAGGTTTTCTACGTAATAGCCCTGCAGATAGTGCAGAATGTCGATACATCTATGAGCAAATCGCCAACCCAAGAACAGTCTGCTCATAGACAGCTATTTTTTGTAAACCTGTAATAGTTCAAGAGCCGACCGCAAAGTTTTGCTTACGTCGCGTACTTATATGGTATGTTAGAAACTGGCCACATCTTACGTATTTTGACCATTTTTGATCGTCTCTTATCAGTACGCGATGATGTAACCACAAATTTACGGTCGGACTCCTACTGTAATGCAGTACAAACCCAATGCAGCCGACCGGCGGATTATAAAGACGTTCCAAGAAGTGTTTTCTACTCTTTGCAACGATTTTGCCTATTCAACGGGATGTCTCGCTAACAGAGTGGCGTACGAAGTTTTATGGTTCTCTCTTCCATTTTGGTACCCGAGTATAGTTACTAAGATCTCAAAATTTGGGTAAATCCTACAGTGTCGTTCAACAGCTATTTGAAAGAAAACCATTTCCAGAAGAATCGTTTGGGGGCCAGTATCTCCATACGGGAGCATCGTAGGGTATTTTTTTTATGAACTTGAGGCATTATATTTTTGTGTTCCATTTGTCTACGGGAGGTTGGGATATTCTTCTGAGACGCCCTGTATATCGCTATGCACGGTCTTAGCATTCAAAGCCAACAAATTCGTCGTAAGATATTTTATCGGTACATATATAGGGCCCTATCTGCATACAATGGTCTGGATTTTTGCAATGACACACTCACCATTATAATCCTTGGATGGGATTTTTTTGCGGAAGAACCATTGGATTGTCGCTCGTGACATTTTTATTCTAAAAAATCTTGGCTAAAAGAAAATCGTATAAGGACTTGCTTCACAAATAGAATTTAGCCAGATCAATAATGAATTAATCAAAATAATATGCATATTCTTACTTCCTCTCCTACAGGCGCACTATAATCGCGAAAATAAAATATTATGTTTTTTGGATGTTATATGACATGGTCGCATCACGATCATGCCTGTAGGTCTGTTTGTCGGTCTGTCTGTCCGTCTGCCTGTTGGTCTGTCTGTTGGTCTATCGGTCGGTCTGTATGCCGGTCTGTCTGCTAGTTTAACTATCTGTATGTCGGTCTGTCTGTCGGTTTGTCTGTCGATCGGCCTTTTTGTCGGTCTTACTGTCGGTCTGTCGATCGGTCTGCCTGTCTGTCGGTCTGTGTGTACGTCAGTCTGTCTGTCGGTCTGTGTGTATGTCAGTCTGTCTGTCGGTCTGTGTGTATGTCAGTCTGTCTGTCGGTCTGTATGTCGATCTGTCTGTCGGTCTGTTTGTTGGTCTTACTGTCGGAATCTAACTTTTCGATGTTAATATATTAATACACCACCAGCTCCGGTAATTCTATGCACGTATTAGATATATTTCGCACCTCATAGATTTCCTTGTAGAGTTCGAATATCCCAAGGTTATGCTCGCTACGTCATAACTTTATACCCTCTCCCTTGCGTGTATTGTGCCCTATAAGAATATAGGAAACTGTTGAGACAGTCTCCGGAGAGATTTATGGACATCTGTTAACGCCCTCTTAATGTGGTCCACTTCTAAGCGTGGTGTATATTAACGTAAAAATTTATGTGGTCTTCAATGTCCAGAAATTCTGTTGCTGTTGACGCTGATAAGGAACTTCCCACTACCTCTAAACCATAGGCGGAACGTTTTTTAGTAGTCAAATACGCAAGTTTCAGTTGGAATTGTTGACGTTTGTTCGATTTATTTTAACCGTAGCATATTTTGTATTTGATTTTGTTGGAATTATTAATAATCTTACGGTGTTTGTCGATATTTGGTGGAGGTCCATTATTCAAAATTAAGAAACAGTAAAAATTTCCACTATATAACAATCTACATGACAAGGGTACCTTTTTCAAATGAGTTTACAAACTGAACCTATGACTAACGGAAAGGTTTGTACGTATATATCTATCGATTACAGGTAAAATGTATGTGACTAAAAAATACTTATAATCTTCAAGCTACCTACGAACCGAGAGATTTAGCAACGGGGATTATTCAAATCTATTTGATCGTTTAGCAGATTTCCGGTATTTTTAAGTCTACTAATTTCTAAGGATTACAGGTAGTTCAGTTTTACACTTTAAATTTGTGTATGTAGCATTTCAAATTTCTAGTTAACCCTATAGTTTTCTTCATTTAGATGTATTACATAGTTTGTTTTAAAAGTACAGATAGACAACCTCAAAATTAATACTATATTGTTCAACTTTAAATTATTAATAGTTTTAATCGAGTGATATAAACAATATCCGTGAAAGAGGTTGGCGTGAAAGGAAAGGCAACTGGGAGTTAAGGACAGGAAATTATTAACAATATTCGTATGAATAAATGCTAAAGATTTTTATAATTATTAAACCAACGCTAAAATGTAAGTTTTCAAATTGTAACCGTAGGATCTAGTCATATTTTATTTTTCTAGATATTTACCAAAAATGCAAGATCGACAACTTTGAGGGATTTAGATTTACAGCGCTATACATACAATTTATATTTACAGATGAAAAAAAAAACCACTGACAATAAAAAAGATCTCATGGAAAAATATGAAATTCGCTTCGTATTATAATGTCCTGGAAGAAAACAATGTAACCTCTTCTAGCTTGAAATCAGGGATGATTGACTGGTTAGAAAAACATCAAACTCCGACTGATAGGTCTTTGACTAAGGTCGAGTTATACAAAAAATACAAGAAAACAAGAAAAGATGTCCAATTAAATATAAGCTAGATGCATTAATGGAACGACACGGTCATAAAGTTTTACGGCTGCCTCCGTATTATCCGGAACTAAGCCCAATCGAAAAAATTTGGGCTCTCGTAAAAAATTGGGTCGCTTCACGAAATGTGACATTTAGGGCCAATTCCACCAACAACAGTCCGTTATTCTCCACCTATAGGGTAACAGACCGTCAGATACAGCGAATGAGCTTCAAGTTCCAATCAACAAATTTTAGCAACCAATAGCTATAAAATTTTGAAAACAAAATACTGTCAAAGTATGCGATGACAACTTGTCATTGAAACATCACCAGCTTATTGAATATTAAGAAATTACATATAATTCAGTCAAAATTTTAAGAAATGTTTGATTTTTGAATTAAATTCATGTTTTAATTACTATTGTTGATTTTTTATTCATGTTTATATTATTTTCTTCAATTGATATGTGATACTGGGTGTTTTTTCCTATAAACCTCTTGCAGATAGCCATTAGGCACCTACTTGATGATAGGCTCTACCAAAAGATATTGCTCGTTTCAAAAAATTCATTCATTTACTTGCCGTTCATTAGAACCATTATGGCACCTTAGATTGATATTCCCACAAAACCATTAAGGTTGATATCCATACATTCATAAAGTTGAATATTTTTTTTGTTCAGGAACTGAACAAACACCACACTATATTCACAGCAATTAAGAATTTCCCAAATATATGCCTTAAAGCTACCAGCAAACCTAAAACCTGCAAAAAAAAACCCACAAATTTGCCATATTTTTCTTTTTTCACGAGTACACATTCTAGGTTATATTTATATTAGACATTATTTGAATACAGCTGATTATTGCATTTCAAGGAGTGACATATGTGTGGGATCTGTCAACTCTTGCCACCAGCCACAAAACATATACTCTGAAGGTTTAATTCCATGCTATTCAATGACAACACGGTGACTTGTGTGGTTATCAGCGGCCATTTTGGGAGGGTGCGACAGGGTTGCCACACTTGAAAAAAACGCAAATAAAAATTTAAAATTATTTCCATGACGCCACAATATAGCTCCGTCGGTACCTTGGGTTATACATCTTGACAGTAGGGATGTTCGATACGATCCTATATTTAGAAGTATCAATACAATTCACGAGTATCGTCATCTCTCGATCCGGACTGTGTCAGAAAGAGTGACTGCCATTTGGCTGCGACATTACCCTGCCAAATCAGACATACCTTTCATCATTTTCAAAGAAATTGTACAAAATCTTCAAATTTGTGAAGTTAGCGAGTTTCTCTTCATACGTTGTTACCAGACATGCCCAAATCATCAGTTGCTGCCGTGATATTCATCCCGACCACTGCATCACCACGGCTAGGCGACCTGTATGTTAAATTTATATTGATAGGGCAGCGGGTTATGCAATAAATCATATGTCACAGTGTTTGTGCACTGATTGCAACGGTTAGATGTTACCAAAAATATTTTCATAAATAGGAGATCCTTTCTATTCCGGATCGAACAATCTACCAAAGATGCTTATAATCATGATACCTAGTAAATTTTCGCGAAAAAAATTCAAAACCCGCAAATGTAAAATATTCATTTCGCACCCTCCACCACGGGACGTGATCGTCGTTAGACTTGGCAACCCTGCGAGTGACAGATAGATATCCCTGCCAGTCAAAAAAGAAAAATAGACAAACGTCAAAAATTATGAGAAGACACAAATTGAAAAAGAACATCTTTTCGACAACAAAATGGATGAGTTTCGGTTAGCTGTAAAGACAGGCTCATCATCAGAGAATAGAAAAAGAAAGCGACTCAGATGAATATTTAGAGATAGACACACTGATCATCTTTTTATGATAATAACATATAATTTGAATTATAACCGTCTTTAATTTGCTCCCTCTTCTTATTTATATCTGCATCCGAACGACTTAATACGCATATTAAATAAAAAGAATAATACAAAAATCAATTGGACCGCGTTATGCATGACTTGACCAAGCGACAAATCTCCGTTTTTCAGGAGGATGAATAAACTTTAACAATTCATTAAAAATCAATGCTACGACTTTGGTGAATGTTTTTTTGTTCTGTGAATAGAAAATGATATTACAAATTTATGTACGCAATCATTTTCTCAAAAACTGTATACCTGAAACTTCATGAAATGAAATGGCGTTTGGTCAAATATTGCTTTCAAAATGAATGCTCATTTTTCAACACAAAAATGTTACTTTGTCATGTTATGCAAAATAAGGAACGCATTGCAGAAAAATTCTTTATTTCTGCATTTTAGTAATTAGCATCAAATCCATTGAAAAAATAAAACTACGCAAATTAAAACATTCCCGAAACCAAATAAGATGCTGCTTGAATGACAAATGTTATAATAAACTCAAGTATATACTGATTCAAAAATAAAATAAAGCAAGAAGTAACCATACATTTTCGAAATGAATCAAGAACCTGAATCGAAAATTTGTATTATTCATCCTCAATCTCTAAATCTGGTTGACCATTGAACCCATCTACATCTTCCTCAATACTTGAATCGCCAACTAGATTTCTATAGAACTTCTTGGAGTCCTTGGGTATAAGACTTAGTAATGATTTTAAATCGTCTAGCTTCTTTTCTGCTATAGGTTCCCATTTAGCCACAATTTTTCGAGGAGTTTACTAAGCAATGCTTGAATCGAAGCATTCGATGGCGTTTACTCAATATTGGTCACTTTATGCAAAACTTTGGTAGTGCAAATGCCGACTCTACACAAAATCTGGTCGTTTGGTCATCTGTTGCAATATAAAAAACAACAAATATTGCGTTGGGCGCTTAGTAAAAAATGTTTTTGCTTTTGAACCTCAGGTCTCTATACTGCCTGCATTTTTTTATATATAAGTTGAACTACTGTCCATCATATGGCACCAAAATCCGGAAATTTATCCAATGGCGCTTGGTCAAGTTATGCATAACGCGGTCCAATTAAAGATCACAATGCCTACAGAACCTATTTATTATATTTTATCCTTCAAATAAAGCGAACGCCACTGCGCTCTGTCGACGGCCGATTGCTAAGCAGACCCGCCCACGATGACGTCGCGGGCATATTCTAAGGATATTAGGTCTCTACATTTGCTCTTAAAACTCAGAAAAATATATGTTCAGCAGATGAGACAGTGCATTAATCGTTTAGAAAAACCTACGCCCTTCTGATGCCATTGCACTACATAAAAAAACTGTACTATCATGTATCCATCGAAGAAAGAGACCAAACCTAAACATATTCAGGTATACTCCAGGGGATCGCGCTTCAGAACGCCGAGCACGTTACAGCGCCGTATTAAGAATAAATGACTTGTGTTTCTACGACACGATCAAAAAGTATACAAAATTATTTCAGGCATGTATACGGTCCAAACGTAAAGCTTGGAATTAATGTATTTTTTTAATTTAACTGTCATGACCAAAAAGAAAATTATACTCGAAATGTGTCGCAAGGCGCATTTATAAAGCAGGCTTTTAGAAAATGTCTTGACACATTAAAACGATAATTGCATATGCATACGAGTATACCTAACCACCGCTTGAACAGGAACGTCAGTGTTCAAACAGTTAATTCAAATATTAGACTAAAAAATGAATAGATAGGTGGAGTTGAAAGAAAAAGGATTTAAATACATAATAATATACAGGGCGTAAACGTTATGGTAGTTATTATTGAAATGGGTAATAGGGGGCTCAAAACAAGTTTCATTAAATTGAATATTTAAAACACACATGACAACAGCGCGTCGTCATCACTCTTATCGAACCGGCAATCGATCGCAAACGGTAACAGTGGTTAGTTATCAGGCATAGTTATCAGGCATGCTGTTTTGTTTTTGTTCGCGTACGTCGGCAAGAGTTCGCCGACATGTTGTTAGTTTACGGTGTAGCTCGTCAGAATTCAAATCTTGCAGCTCAAATTCATCGCGACAGATTTCGCCAACGGGTATACCCAGACAGAAGGACATTTGTGCAAGTGTATCTAAGATTTCGAGATACAGATAGTGTTCAGCCCACTAATATTCGCACTCGTGAAAGACAGGTTACTATAGAGCAAGAGGAACAAATTTTAAATATCGTGGAAATCAATGCAGATATCAGCACTCGGGAATTAGGCCGCCGCGTAGGACTATCACATATCCATAAAATCCTACGGGAAAATTTACTCTATCCCTACCATGGACAACGAGTGCAGGCCTTGTTACCAGAAGACTATCCTCACAGACTAACATTCTATCAGTGGTTTTTGCACAAAAACATTGAAAATCCGGATTTTTTAAAAACATTCTAGCGATGGACGAATGTACTTTTACGCGAGACAGGATATTAAATTTCCATAATACTCACACGTGGGCTCAAGAAAATCCTTAAACCATTCGTGAAGATCATTTCCAACAATATTCTAAAATAAATATTTGGTCGAGTATTCTTGACGATCAGGTAATTGGCCCTTTTGAGTTACCCCCAAAGTTTTCAGGAGAAGGATACCTTAGCTTTCTAGCCAATAACGTACCAGAACTTTTGGAACAGACCTTAGACAAAATGCCATTATAGCGGAGACAGAATTTATGGTTTCTTCATAACGGGGCACCACCACACATTTTTAGAGGCGTCATTCAGTATTTGAATGAACATTATCCAAATCGCTGGATCGGTCGAAATGCTCCTGATCCTCGAAAATGGCCAGTAAGATCTCCTGACCTCAATCCGATGGATTTCTGGTATTGGGGAGAACTAAAAGGGATGGTTTATGGGGCTGGTCCAATAACAACTGAAGCATAACGTCGCGAAAAAAATTTAATGCTGCTGAAATAATAAATGGACAACTTCGATGACCTAGAGTAAGAAGAAACTGGGTTCGACGTAATGAAGCTTGTGTGGAAAGTGGAGGACGACATTTCGAACACCTTTAAATACAAAAAAGTGCAGTGTGGGTCTTAAAAAGAAAAACAATGTATGTATCAAAATTGTGTTCCCTATTTATAAGTGGATTTTTTTAATTCGTTCAATAAACTTTCACACACCAGGTGAAGCGCTGAGACAGTTAGTAGTAAGTCCTTTTTTTTAATTGTTTGCATTTTACGAGTACATTATCAAATAATGAAATAATACCTAAGAGCCAAAAATAACCCCTTTTATCACCCATTTAAATAATAACTATCATAACTAAATATTATACAAAAATTTATTGCACAGACATTTTACCTCTAAAACCGGAAATACATATGTTCGAAAATGAAAATCATTCTAGATCTGAGGCCGTGGAACTCCCACTGTCATCAAAATTTATGATTGAAGGGGCAACGTGAGTATTAATGATACCGTCTAATTCCCACATTTTAGGTTCGACCTTTTCTTTTACATGCTGATACATTTTCAGTGTTATTCTTTGTATAGCATTATGAAAAATATTTTTAAGGTCAGAAAATTTATTATCTTATTTTCTGCTGCAACATATTTTTTTATGTCTGTCCAAAGGGGCTCAATCGGATGGAGCTCACAATGGTAAGGAAGCAGTCGTAAAACAATTTTATTTTGGTTTCCGGCCATTTCATCAATTATGTTCAGGTTATCTTTATTTTTATGCATCTTGACAATTTGTAACAATTCTGCCTTAACCGTTGTATCACCAAGATCAATCTTTTTATTTTTAAGCCATCCTTGAATTTCTGATTCTTTGGTTGACGTTATTGGAATTTTCTCTAATTTTCTCGTGTGGAATGAAGCATTATCTAATACTATAACCGAATTATCTTCAACTTTCGGTAGAGTATTTGAGAAGCAATTTTCGAACGAGGCTCCATCCATTTATTCATGGTAGTATCCCGTTGTTTTGGATTCAAATGCCCATAAATCATCGGACACAAATCCATCTTCATTACCGATGTGGCAAATTATCGATCGCTTACCTTTTCCTAAAAATAATTCATTTTGGACACTTTAAAACCGCTCCCATTGAAAGCATTAAAAACCCAACAGAATGATTGTTTGATTTCTTATCTCGATATAGTTTAAGCATGTACAAAAACAAAAATAAAATATAATTTTAGTTGAAATTCATCATCTTACAAGTATTGAAAAATATGTAGGTGTCAGCTTTGCAAACAATGTGTTGAACACTTGAGTCACTCCTTCCTTGCATTTCGTATTTATAAATGTTGATAATTATTTGTTTTTCGCTAACGCTTAAATGAAGCCTTTTAGCTCTTTTTTAGGCGGTGTGCAGCTTATATCAACAACTTCATCAACTGTATCCGTATCAGACATTTTGAGTTATACGAAATTAAACTGACACATCCAATACCACTATAAATCTGATGCCAACTCTGTAATGTACGGCCAGCCACCGGGACAGCCTGCATGCTCGGTCGTATCATCACCCACGCTACCCTCTGGTTTGTCATTGGTTTTGTGTAAGTGCTCGACCTATTCTGCCCAATAACAGTTATGCTCCCTCTCTCTAGAAATATATCAGTGTACTGATCACGCAATAATCACGCGATGATCACTGTTTTGGTTTAGTCTTTCTTCGATGCATACATAATAATGAAAGCCTGGGAAGTATAGAGTCCATCTACTTGACCCCATTTTTTATACGATCGGAACATTAGCTGAAGAGTCATAATGATATCTGCAGATGACATCTTTGATGAACTGGTTGGGAACTATGCAACTACAAACCGACTTGGTTCTGAAAAGCCTGAGAGATGCACCGCTTGTTGGAGATGTGGAGCCACAGGACACCACGCTGAAGTATGTCAAGAGGCTCCGAAATGTGTTACCTGCGTGGATATGGGTGAAACCGATGTTCTTGTCCGATTTATCGAACAGAACTGGTGAGGTTGAAGACCAAGAATTGAAGTTCACACAAATCAATCCTGGGGGAGGAAGAGATGCACAGCACCGCCTGATGCAGGTAGCCAGAGAAAGAAATGTCGGTTTTCTGTGAGCAATATAGGGCGACAGATACTTCAACCTGGTGTCAAGATGCAACGGTGAGGGCCGGTATACAACTTTGCAATCCCAACATTGTCATAGTGAAGAAATTCTTGGAGACAGACCAGGACCTTGTATGGGTAGAGATCGCGGGCATCCGTCTCTATAGTTACTAATTTTCTCCAAACGATTACTGGGCTGAATTCAACTCGGAGATTTGCGCTCTGGAAAAGAGCTTGAATGATTCTGGGAGTGCTGGCCTGATAGCCGGCGACTTCAACAGCAAAACCCCGGAATGGGGAGATACTAGGTTAGATAGAAGAGGTGTCAAGGAACGACTCACTGTATTAAACCAAGGAGAAAGCCTTACCTGCAGATGTGGTAATGCAGGTTCTGTGATAATTATATCAAGTTCATAAATAGACCAACGAATTCAATATTTGGTAATTCTCAAAACGCCCTTTGAGGAGTAGAAGGACTCGAGACGTTTCTTTTGGAAACCATTTTATGAGATAGGCTGGGAACGACGACCTTGCTCCCTGGACGAAGCTGTAGCCAGATGGTCGCAGCTTGTAACTCCTCGATGCCAAGACGGAAGCCCCTACGTTGTAAAAAGCGGTCGCTCTACTGGTAAAAAGAAGAAATTTCTCGTCTACCCACCGAGAATCTAGCCACTAGGAGGAGATATACCCGCTCCAGAGGAGATCCTTCCCTCCTGGAAGGAAGCCAAGAGGGCTTTCAAAAGAAAAATTTGTCTCAGTAGGAGGAAGTGCTGGAAGGAATTGATTGGTGAGGTGCAGAGGGAGCCACAGGGTCTAGCAAACAGAATCGTCACTAAAAAATTTCGGATTTGTCAGCAGATCCCATGCTTACAAGATCGATACTGGGTTAGCTCGATAATAAGGTATTTGTTCCCGTTTATAGAGAGAAATCCAGTACTCTACGAAAACCGCCCACCAGCTAGTGAGGTAATTCTTTTCACCTTGGAAGAACCTAGGGAAGCTGGAAAGAAACTGAAGCCTGAAAAAGCTCCGGGACCCGACAGTATATCTAACGAGATCTTCAAGAAGGTAATCGAAGTATACCCTGAAATGTTACTACTACATCTTATGCGTTATAGAAGGAAGATTCTTCGAAGATTGGAAAGTACAAAAGCTGGTAATTTGGAGAAAAGGGAACAAACCTCTTGACTCTGTGACGTCTTATCGACCTATTTGCCTGTTAGATATGATCGGGAAAGCTTTTTGAGGAATTGATCCTACAAAGAATACAAGCCTACATGACACCTGAAAACGGTATGTCGGATAATGTTTGGTTTGCGCAAAGGTAAGCATACTGTTGATGCTATTGGCCTCGTAGTGGAGAAAGCATGGAAAGCAATGGCTGTGGAAAGTTCAGGCAAGCGAAAAGGATTCTGTGCACTCGTTGCAATAGATATCTGAAACGACTTCAACTCCGCAAGATGGGATATAATCATCAGTTCCCTGACACGCAAGAAGGTCCCTTCCAACATATTGGGAACGATAGTGAATTATAAGAGTGACATATGTGTAACCTATGATACGGAAACATGATCGATGTACGAGAAAATGACTGCGGTACTTCACAGGGATCGAGGATAGGTCCTCTTCTCTAGAACGTTATGAATGACGATTTCCTACGAATGGACCTCGCTTACGATGCAATTATTTTCTCCGCTGCCGCCTAGTAGTAGGAATAAAAGTGAATGACAGTTTGTCAAGAGCAAAGCATTGGATCGAGCTCAGAGGCCTGGAAATGGCATTGGACAAGACCTTGCTCGCTACCGATAGAAGATCGTTCCGTAACCTCATTATCGATAGATGGCTACCACCTAGAGTGGAAAATGCAGATTACTTACCATACCAAAAGGCTACTCTAGGTGCAATTAAATGAACGGCGAGCCTATCAAGACTTATGTCGAACATTTGAGGGCTACGCAGGTCTGAGCGAAAGCTGCTGGCAAGCGTTGTACACTCAAAGCTGCTCTATCCAGTACCAGTATGGCACTTAACCATACACTATGGGCGAAGCTCTTAACCGCACAGCGCTGCGCGGTACTTAGGATCGTATCAGCATACAGGATAATACAACAAGTGCGGTCTTAGTCGTTGATCTTTTAGCACAAGAAAAGGCATATGCTTACAATCGTAGAAAAGACTTGGAAGCAACACGACCTAACCAGGAAGATGCACACTCCAAGGACACGATTCGGAAAGACGCAAGACTGATGGAAAAATGGCAGAGGCGATGGCGCGAAGACTCTGTCGGCAGGTGGACGTACAAATTAATACCGCAAATTACCAAGTGGGTCCAGAGGAGTCACGGAGAAGTCGGCTTTTACTTGGCGCAGGCGTTATCGGGGCACGGTTGCTCTAACCCTTACTTGAAAAAAATTAGACCACGCGAAAACGAAAGGTGTAGATACTGCGATGCTCCTATGGATGACGCAAACTATACGCTTTCTATATGCAAAAAATGGACACAGCAGAGACGTACCCTTACACAAATGGTTAATTCAGCGATAACAGCAAATACCATGGTGCTGCTAATGCTCAACTCAGAGGAAAACTGAAATCTCATCGAGACATTCGTTATTGACATAATGAAACAGAAAGGAAGAAAAGGAAGGGCAAAATAGGGTACTGCTACAACTTCCGTAGATAGCTAGAATAGGATAAGCAAAATCGATTGTCGCTGAAGTCACAATAAAAGCATCACAAGGGACCCCATCTACGATGGATAAATCCGCAAGGTAGTACCGTAGATGAAACACGGTCTAGAAAAGAGGAGATTTAGTGAGTAAGAGACTCACACTGTAGCAGTGCATTGTTGAGTTGCCCAACCGGCAATGCGCCATTGCGTACGGTAGGTACATTTCCTACTCTCTGAAAAAAAGTAAAAAAAAACAGCAACCCTCCTGGAGATGGCACTGCCAGCAACCATTGAGCGACTGGTCGGGTAGCCGTCGCTTTGGCGAGAACGCTCGAATTTGGATACATGTCACAAACTCTAGTCATGCGACGGATTTTTTGGTACCGATCGAAACTTTTGCAGCTGAAATAGGTACTTCTTGCCGATTCATAATACGTAACGAGGACTCAATAAATTAATTCTGATTGGAGAATTTCAAGCTAAATGTAGCACGGAGAATAATTAATTCCTCAAATGGAGAACGTATCAGCCTCGTTAACCAGCTGCATGTTCTTGATATTTTTTTCCGCCAATTTTCATTGATACATCATCTCGACTTAACAACAACTGGCATGTTTTCAGACTGCTACCACGCATTCAACTCCATCAAATAACTCTTTAAACCGTGGGTACCAAGCTTTTCCATATCCGGCATAATATGCGCCCGATTTATGCCCGGTACAATTTTCCTTAAGCCGCGTACAGACCGAGATTACAACGCAAATCAAGACACATGTGGTTACAGACTTATAGGAGTTCGAATTGGTGTGTACGGCGCGAGCCAACATAAGCCAACGGTTTCCAAGGTAGCGTTGGTGTTCGATTGCGTTCGCTCCTTGATCGCTACATCAAATGGAAGTTTTATTTGGTGTGGACAAGATTTGTTGCGCTTCTAGTATTCAGTCGTTTGTATGCATTCGATAGAAGGAAACTCGTCGCTCGACATTAGCATCGAACTTAAACCAACGCGGTCCAACTCAAAAATGAATTTAGGTGTGGATGATGTGTCGCCGAGCGCATTCCAATACCTTCCAACAACAAACACCTACGTCATATGTGCTTGCATTCGTTTTCCCGGCGTTGGATTCTCGGTCTGTACGCGGCTTTAGATGCGATGTGAATTCACTGACTACCGATACCTCGTACAACTTGGGCTTCTACAATAGAAGTTAATTGTTGATGGACACATTCTGTATTGTTATGGCTAAAATACGCATGAGAAACTGTACGTATTTTGTACAACCGTCTAGTCTTATGGTTTTAATGGTTATCTACAAATAATCGAAGTACAGTAAACTGGCTTAAGTTAGGATGGCGGTTTCGAATATGTCTAAAGAAAAATAGGTGCCGCGAAGCCATGATCAAAAATTGTGCAAAACATATTTTTGAAGGGTACAATCATCGCCTTTCTCACGAAGTGTCCTAACTGACAGAATACAAAAAATGAGTTAACTCGCATATACGTGTATTATTCCATGCCGGTTAATCTGAGGAAGAGGCACAACTATATATCTATTAGTGTAGGCAACATACCATTAACCTCTGGGTGTCTTCTCTGCAAAGGTAAATATATAATTCCCACGAAGAGACCTAAATGAAGATAGGTCTCTTAGTATGCAATAATCCTTCTAAATATACGCACCTCGGTGGTCGAATCATGGCCAAAGTGAAACTCTTCTCACAGTGCAATTCATACTGCGAACTGCGATAAAGGGAGCTGCAGATCTTTTTGAACCCTCTCAACTCTATCCGGTATTTTGATTGGCCAGAAAACGTCAACCTAATAATACCAATGAATTATTTGACTTCAAGAAACTTTCAAAAGGCTTAAGAATGTTGTTCACTCGGCAAACTGAGAAAGGGCAAAATATTGAATGAAGCTTATGGTAAGAAAAGGCATGTCCACCAAAATATTTTTTAAGCCTATCCACCACGATACTAGATATGACAGTATTGAGTTAAAAAGACTGACGAGAAATAGTAATACTATACATGATATTAAATTATTAACTTTTTTAGAAATCTGCTCCATGAAACGGAATTAATTATTAATAATTTTGCCTTTGTTGTTTTGTGTATTATAATACATCAACATTAGCTGGTAATATGTCAAAAGATAATGTTTAAGTTAGTTGCTTTTCTTTTAGTTTTTATTTTAATAAAAATTGCTTTGACGTTTCGAGTTGTTTCTTCATCTCATCACCTAATATTTGTGTCATAATCCACATCAATTTTAGGCATTTTTTAGGGGGTAGCCAAAATTCAAAAGTCGATCTGAAATTTTTTACATAAACTCTGCTGTCAGCAGACCAACGATTACTTAAAAAATTAAACAATCAACAAATTTTCTGAGATAATCGCCCCCTTGGTTGGAAATATGATTCTTTACTTATAAGTAAATGAAATAAATTCTAAATATCTCAAAAAGTATAATAACAAGAACTTTAATAAAAATATATTATAGGTCTATTTGACAAAAATCTTGTCAAAATTCTCACGAAGTGACCTACGTGCGTTTTCCAATTTTTTGCAAAATAACTTGATTAGCTACCGCAAATATTGAAACAGCATATGACCTACGATGAATATGGGCTGATACACTGAAATTTTCAATTGGGAAATATCTAAACTTTACATACAATACTCAATCAACAGCACTCTGATTGCGTTTTCTGGCTCTCCTGTAAAATTTACTAAACATTGGTTAGGACACTTCGCGAGAAAGCCGACGATAAGATGGATTTAGAGTAACCCGCTTGAAAAATGCTAGGGGGATCGGCGATTCAAAGTTGAAGAGCGGGGAGGGAGTGAAGAACATATTCGATTTTTTTTTAAACATTGATCTTTTGGGGGAGACACCCCCACGACACTCTCACCTGAATACGCCACCGTCACTTTGTCAAATTTATTGCCAAAATTCAACGTTAAATATAGCCAGGAGCGTAAAACAGGAATGTAAAAATGATTCGTTAAACGTGAACGACTAAGTATCCTATTGAACTTAAAAAAATGTCGCCCACATACATAGAAAGATACAATATTCTGGGAAAGTATCTTCCAAGAAAAGGAGCAATACATATTTTTTATTTTGTACTATGTGACATTGTTTATTTTTTTCAGATAATGCATATTATAGAGACAGCATGCTTGACGATAAGAGTCAGAGGTGGTTGGGAGCTACACTTAGTTCATCAGGAGTTACTGACGGGCCTGTTGTGGTAAGTTTAACCATGTTCGATCTACACATACATTGATATTTTTATGCAAAATCTTTTCTGGGGGCCCAAAGCATATTGCGTTGTGTGTCATCTCATATCGGCCCCTGCCCAGACCTGGGGTTGTCATTTGGTTGGAAAATCTAAAAAATTTAGTCAACTTTTGTTATCTGAGATGATTGAGTTTACAAGTACTATTCTCTGCAGATCCAAATATTTTACCATTTCTTGCACAAGTTACTGTTCCCATGCTTTCTGCGTCAGTTGATGTGTGTGACACTCAAACAGCTGAGAAGATAGACACTTGTCTAGCTTTTGAATGATCCCAAATCTGCTGTCTATATGTGATTTGTCTCTCTTTTATTATTGCTCCTTTCACATCTTGTATGCGCCTTTCGGTTACACCGTGTGGCCGATCTAAACACAAGTTAATTAAGCTATGTTTGAATTTTAAATACCATCTCCTAATCCTCAAGGGCAGCTTACTCTACCAAAAACTCCATGAATCGTTATATCTGGTAGTAGGTGGCGCTTTGTGTTGTCTTATTTCGAGAGACCTGAAATGGTTATATAGGCATGCTTGGCCCTCTGTAGTTGGACAGACGGAAGCAGCATCATTGTGATATATTTTGACTTGAAAAGAACTGCAGAAACAACTTCTTTCCAGTGACTATAAAAGTGACCACAAGATTAATTTTAGAAATTCAAAGCTTTCAAGATTATATATAATGGATAAATGGATGTAGCTAGTGCTGCTGCAAGTTCAGTTTGGGATTTTTCTGTGAAGCAAGTCTCACCTCACATGGTGGGAATGTTTTTTGTTGTTCGAAAATTCCTTCGCTTTGCAATTCTCTGAAATAATCCTCTTTGCGAATTTCACGCATCGGAGGCATTTGAAAAATCCGCACCGCACAATGGTGAAAAGACTCTGCCAAGATGAGATCACAGACCTCAAAACTTAAATTTATAGATTTGACCTCTCAGCTTGCCTCTCACATCATTTTGTTTTGTCTATAATCAGCACCTATCAAGACTTTTGTCGCCCTAGTTCTTCTAAAGTTTTATTTAGAGCAAAGGCAACGAATACAATGGGTGTACATATACAATTAGCACAATTTTGCATGGCGTGCCACAAGGATCTGTCCTTGGCCATTTGCTGTTCTTTCTCTATATAAATTATCTAATAAATTGTTTTTCAGTTATTTAGTAGTTAGGATTGGCTTATAGCTAACAAGTTAACATTAAATCCAAAGAAATCTCAATCCATAACAATCACACCTCATTAATTGATCAGAATTATAACCACGCAAACGTAGTGAAGTTTCTTGGTGTTATATCAGCTTAGACTTAGTTCCACTAAAGGTCCTGTTTTAACCAGTTTCCATGCGTACTTCCATAGGAAAACGTCATGACATTACCTTATACAATTCACCATGAAACTCATTCATATAACACCCGACACAAAGACAACATGTACCCAAAGCGACATAGACTTGCTAGAACAAGAAATGGAGTTAACAACCATGGGGCACTATTTTATAAAATATTATCTAAGGAACTAACATCTCTATCATACAATGACTCTACTAATCCTGTGAAAAATTTGCTATTGTCGACAGATTTTTCACCACTGACGAGTTCGTCAACAACAACTTCGCCACGTACACCTGAAGGTTCATGCTATATTATCTTTTTTTATTCGAACCATGTATACCTGTATATTATTTATTATAGTTTTATCTCTTATGGCATTCATTTATTGATTGGATGTAGCTTGTTATAATTTCATCTTTTGTACTTTTTATTGTCACCCTTTTTACCATTATATATGTGTATGACCTGTAGCGTTTGTTGTATTGTTGTCATTTATTTTCTTCTTGCTACTAACCTTCATGTATAGTATAGACTTGTGTAAGCACGTTTTGAGCAATAACATCAATAAAACATTATTATTGCTAGACCGCTCCTTGGGGTCAATTTATATGGGAACACCTTGTTTAAAGCATCTGGCAGAAGTTATGATCGGTGGAAAGACAGTACTAAATATCACTTTATATTAATATCTCACAAAGTTTATATAAAAATCAGAATTCAAATTAGATTAGTATTATTCTTACTCAATTTTTCCTCATCTGGTACCAGTAAACCCGCCCTCTACCAAACATAGCATGTTGGCGCTGAGAGGATGTGGCAGAAGAATAATGAGTCTGCTAATAGTGCAAGCGATCTGGCAGCGCTGTGTTGTTAGGCTGGGCGCACACATTTGTTTTTCGCGTTTGATTTCCGAATTCGTTTTCCATATTCGGAGACCCGAATGCATCAATCGCTAATAAAATACATTGACTGCCGCACACGTTTTCCAAACACATTCCGTACGTTCGTTTTGGAAGCCAGCCCGTGCGTTCGTAAAAACGGAACGGATAAAACCTAGTGACGTCACGCGGAACGCAGTACTGGCATATATTTGTAATGTACCGCCGCACACAGTCGGAAATTTCCATCCCGAGCCGCGCAGTGACGTGCGTATTGGTCGTCACGCCGTTGCATCAAGAGCTCGAATGCATCAGGACAATGTGTGAAGCAGAAGAACTAACATTGGCTGTTGAAAACAACTCCTGCTTGTGGGATATTCATGACAAGGACTACCACAATAGAGATGTCAAAGATTTGGCTTGGGAGGAAGTTTTAAAAGAGGTTATACAGGATTGAAACTCGTGCACAAAAGTGGAAAAAGAAAACAAGAGTAAAATTACTTTTCTTCCACTTTAATTACAACGACTATTATTGCCTACTGTACTTTTATTGTTGTAAATTGGTAATCCTTCCGTTATATACGTATGATATTTCTCCTGCCGGCATCATGAAGTACTGAGCAAACTCTTATGCTTCGGCCTCGGTTTGTACATCTATGTTGTGTATCCAGAGATAATCTCATCCAGGTATCTTGCTTAATTTATCATGTATGCCATTATGAAGTTCATCGAAAAATTGCATTGACATCCTGTAGAAGTCAAAGAATTTATCTGGACGTGCTCGTAACTTTGATCTTTTTAGATAAAATGAACTCTCGTAGATTCTCTGACTGTTTAACGGATGCACCCAAACCGACGTTTCTTTTTCTTCTTTTCTGATAATGATAATAGAAGTGCAATCGCAATTAAATCGTCGTTTTCAATCGCCAAGCATTCACAGAGCCGCCACTGAACGTACTGGTAGTATAATATTCTCTTCAAAAAATTGAACGTTTGCGCTAGGCTCACGAAATTCCGAATTGGAATTCCTGATTAGGAACCCGTATACGCAAAACGACTGTATGCGCCCAGCCTTATCCTTCATAGGACACGTGTGTCAGACCCTTCCCATCACTCAGTGCGAGTTTCAACTTCGTTCGCATTTTTGGGACTGCTATTAGTGAAGTTGTGTTTTGGTTGTATGTCACGCAGAATGTAATAGCGGAATTTCGATCAACATTGTGTCACTAAATATTGTGTTAGGCTTGCAAAATTGGCGAGTGTGATATTTGAAAAGTTGAAAAAGGCATATGGGGAACATTCCAGTGGCGAAGCGTCCATGTAACCATTGTTACTATTGGTAACAGTTTAAGATATTAAAAATATATATTTTCTGACTAAGTTACTGTGAAATAATTTCATTTATTTGTTTACCAACAGCGGTATGTAATAGTAATTCACTAAATAGCAAATTAGCCCAACGAAAATAATGCGCCCTATAGTGTCTAGGTTTTGCGAACACGATGAAGCTGACTCGCCTCGACTTTGTTCGGTTGTTACCATTTTTATTTATGGATACACTTGGTAGTCCGTCGGGGATTGTCGGTACCGGCTCGTGCCTGATCGCGGTCGCTCGAGTGCGTGGGGCGCTGCGACTATTATGTGGGCTTGTTAACATTTTTTGATTTGGTTACTCACTTCTCACTCGTTAGTAGCCGTTTTGGTTACTGGCTGTAGTGTGCGTGCAATTAAACATGGATGAGTGTTGCTGCGTAATCGATCAACTACTTGAAAAGTCATTCTCCTTGTATAATTTTTAAGAAAAAAAAAGGATATCATTGAAAATGGAAGACCAACACCTACTTTAGATAATTTTAAAAAGGAATAAAAAAACGTACTTTGATATTTTAAATTAAGTTGGTATATGGAAACTCTTGGTTATGTGGTTGCAAAAAACAGATTGTATTGTTGGCGATGTCTTCTGTTTTATACAGAAAAAAATGGTGGACCAGCGATTGAAATAGTTTTAGGGCTCTAAAGAGGAGACATGAAATTTCTCCGTTACATGTGAGATGTGTAGCCAATTTAATTCAGTTTGGTAAAACAAGAATCGAAAGTTGTCTTAAACAAGCTTTTAGGCAGCACACTTCTAGATACCGTATGTTTTTTGGCAAAACAGGAATTACCGTTCATTTTGAAGGGGATGACTTTGACAATAGAGGAAATTACATGGAATGGTTAACATTCATTGCCAAAAAAGATCAAAAATTTTCTGAACATCTAGAAACGTCGACTGTTTTTTCGGATGGCTTGGACTGGTCATAGCATGAGACGATTAGGTATAGCAAGCGCCCCAGACGCTCAGTCCTGGAATGTTTACCTTAATTTGAAAATAGTTTAAATAAAATACCTGAAATAAGCAAAAAATATTATATTTGGGAGGTTTTTGATAAGATTTTTCACATCTGGTTTTGGTAATAGTCTAGGAGAAGTCAAGCGTCGCCACTGGAACATTCCTTATCCCGTGCTCGAGATTTTTGCTTGCGCAAATCATTTTTCAAAGGTGGAGAACCCATTGAAGATGAACCCCGCCCTATGAGGCCTTCAAAATCGAAAATCGACTAAAACATCGAAAGTACTACATAAAGAATGTTGAATGAGCAGTAAAATATGAACATTTACACAAGCGAAAGATCTGCACTAATAAGGTGATAAAAAACCCTACAATTGATCCGAATTCTTGACCTGGAAAGGCATTCCTTTAACTTTTTCTTATTTTGCAAACAAAAGAATCTCAAAAGGACGTCCATTGGGGACATTCAAAAGAGTGTGACGGATATACTGAAAGCGATACCGGTTGAAGACATCCAGCGCTGCTACCAACGCTTGGAACAGCGTCTCCATCATTGCGTAGCTACTCAACAGAACCACTCTGAATAATATTGACGTTTGAAAATGATAATATGCTTTTCGATAATTCGATGTCTCACGCTTTGTCTTTGATGATACTAAGTAATGATCCCCTAATGCATTGCCAATCTAGTATCTTGTGTGTCTTTGGGGCCATGGTGCATCAAGCTCGTATCCACATCTGTGTGGCACGGCGGCGAGCGGCGGGCGCTGAAAAGCTTGTAAGAAATTAATCCAGAAGTAATGTAATCGGCCATCAACGTCACCGGCTTCGACCGTATTCGGAATATAAGGCGACTGTGGAACAGACGAGAGCTGCAACGATGAAAAAAAAATCGCTGACCGTTGCGGCTCTGTTGCTGACCCCTCCAGTTAACCAGCACTGGCAGCTAATACTGCAACAGTTTACAAAAAAAAAACAGGGTCAAGTAGTTTGACTCGATACAGACATTAATAAGCAAGTTGTGAACATATTAAAAATATCATTTTTCATATTTTACTGGCTGCCAAATACGACTAGATAATAGATATCTACGAGTAGAAGCAAAAGTTTACTGACATTTCCGGCACCAGGTACTTTGAAAAAGGACACCCAGGCGGCCGAAACATTAATAAACTTTTACTTCCTCATTTCCATTTATAAGCGAAACTATCACAGCATAACGTTTAGATGTTACATTGATATGGAAAAGTATATTTGACCATCTCCCAAAATTAGTCATTGCGATTCGTAAAGGATAGTATTTAATGTCAAACCCTCATTTTGTTATTAAGTAGGAAAGATAAAAAAAATAGATAACAGTATGTTTTAAAATAGTACAACGTTTACTTTGCAATGTTAGGCATAATTTACTTTACATGTTCATAAATTGTAATTGAAAATTATGGTTAAAAGTAATCTCCAAAAGTCTGATATTATTTTGAAAATCATGTGCTAAAACCGGACTACTAGTAAACGTTTAGATTCTATTCTTAAACATGAATACATAACGTATTTAAAACAGATGCATCGTTTTTAATTCCTTAGCGGCAAAAATTTTAATCAAACCAATTACACATTTTGATTAACTATTTGACCGTTAACAAGCTTAATTAGTTTCTTAATCTCCCATTTATAAAATAGTCTTATTGAATCTATCAAACTAATTTATTTAAATCGAAACGTAATCCTCTAGATTCATTAAGCCGCTTACTTACATTGAGTACACTGATTTAATTAAAATTAACCAACAATTAAAATCAGCTTACCTGCTCCAAGTAAAGCAGTTTAATTATATTTATTAAATCTGTCAGTTTTAATGACTCTTTTTTCTTAGTTTTAAAAGTATATTTGGATGTAGACTTTAAAGGAACAAATTCTGTTGTGCTATAACAAATCTAAGATATCAAAAAATAGGTAAAACCTGATACCAGTGATAATCAATTTTTTCGAATAAAAAAACTTCCTAATATTGCAACCTTAACAAAATTCGATATTTTTTATTTTCATTGATCATGAACTTATCATATTCAAGGTTTACCCATTATTTTTCGGATTTGAATTGTACAAAAGTTGTAAATTTAATTTTTTCGCGTCAGTACTGCGCAAACAACTTTTCCACTATCAGCACTTAATCGTGAACAAGCAAGTTATAGCTAAGATACTGCTTACACTTGGCAATAATGGAATACAAATAACTAGACTTATTTTCCATACGACCACAGAATCATAGTACCGGAATTGTCATTAGGAAAGAAATTTAGTGGCTTTACAAATATTCTCTGGGCAAGTATAGAATAAACAATCATTAAAAAACAAACAATACTTGTCATTCCACAAACAAAAATAATACATATATACAAATAAAAAGCATCAGTGATAAATAAATCACATATGCTATTCACAATATTCACAACAACTGCTAAAATACTCTGAAACGCTATAGAAGGGATTGTTTAACATAATGTTTTGCTTTAAATAGATGCAAGTTGCTTATACCCTTTATGGAATTTGGTAAGTGGTTGTAAAGTCTTACTGTCATAACTGTGGAAACTTTGGCGGTCAACGATAATCTATGAGGAGGAACAACTATGAGGTGTGACTGGCGTAGTACGTAACACTTAACTTCTTTTCTTTTGATAGAAAAAGCTTCAAGATTTTCTTTGATGTAAATTAGGCATCTATACATATATAAAGAGTGAACTGTCATTATCCCCTATTGTTTGAATAACTCTTTACAAAAGTAACGCCGACATTTGAAAGACATTGTTTTCAATATTTTTTCTGAATAACAAATACTTCGTTAATACGAGAGTAGTTCCCCCAGAAAACAATGCAATAACTAAGCGTTGAATAAACACAGGAAAAGTAATAGAGCTTTAGAATACCAATGTCAACAAAATTTCTCAGCTGAAATATCCCATAACAGTACCTTGACTTATTCAAGATATTATCTACCTGTTTCTTCCATTTCAAGTACTCATCAAATTGTACACCCAAATAATTGGAATCCAGGTACTGGCACACACTTTTCTCGTTACATTTAACTAAGACGCTATTGTATTGTCTTATTGAATTGAAGGCAACCATCGCTGTTTTAGAAGAATTCAAAACTAAACAGTTACTGATGCAATAGGATGATATTACCTGTGTTCTATTGGTGGCTAAGGCATATAGATTGCTAATAGTGTCGGACTTAACAGTAAAGGCAGTGCCATTCGCGTAAAACGTTATATCTGTATCTGGACACATTGCCACGATATGAGAAAATACAGAGGCCAACAAGAACATGGAGGGGGGAGGGGCCGGTTTAGGATAGTTTCTGCTAATAAGTGCACAAAAAGCATTATCTGAAATAGTTTTGTAAGTAGCGGCAGCAGTGTATATCGAAACCAATTAGAATCCATTTAATATCAAGTGTGCGTTACAAAACGGAATCGTATCTACAGCGGAGCGGTAGTCTCTCAAGAAATTCTTAAACGTAATTAATGATATAATTATCGTGATATCATTGGCATGCTTCCTCTGCACGATGATACTACGCTAACTGCCTATCAACCGACCGAGCCCTAATTGTTAGATTTTTAACTTCCCACGTCAATAATAGAGGAGGAAGTACACTTGCGGAAAATTTAACCAATTTGAAATTTCGTATTTTGACTTTCAATCCTACGTACCGCGAAAAGCCATTATATAGGTAGCCATATTAAAGACGATTTTTCGTCCGTTGAAATGTCTTTTCGAAAAATAAAGCGTAGTTCTCAGCTGGCGAAGTTACCTTCGAAAAAAAATGGCGCCGAGCAGGTTGACTCTGCACTTTCCTAGCAATGCCGTTATCAGTTCATACATGATTAAGTTCAGCTCAAATTAGACCCTCTGATCGATGTGTAACCCGCACTGGTATTACTTATCTTGAAAAGTGACATTTTGTCTGCCTTGTTTTCACATTTTATAGGTTTTTTGTGACATAACCTAGGTTTTTCTACAAGATGTCAACTTAGCACTAGCTGTTGTATACTTGTTATAAATTCGTTTTGTATATATAATAAATATATTTGACAACCATGTTCGCGATTCAAAGAATTGTGAAACTTTTAAATAAATAATTTTGTAAATTTACATTCCTTTTTTAATTATTAATAATCTTTTTAATATGTCTATATTTTCTTTGATTCCGCTCAGCTTTAATTATCAACTGTTTTCCGACATCTGGCGGAACTGGAGGAGCAAGAGTTAATCGTGCAACTTATGTCATTCACTAGCGAATTCCTTTTAGGGCCCTACGAAATGGATCAGATGATGTAGTTTAGCTAAATAGAATGGAAGCCGCCTTTAGGTACGGTTGGTAGGGTATTCAGATTAGGATAAAATTATTTTTCACACTGACAAGTCTCTTTTCATATTAAACTAAATTGTGTTGTCTTCCGATGATAGCTTTTAAGACCTAAAACCTAATCAGCCAGTGGATAACTTAGATACTTTACAAATAACTCATGGTTTCATAAATGCGGCTATTACGCGCGAAAGGTGAGATGTATAACTAAAAAACAGAAGTTATTCGTGAAACCTGTAAGTTGTAGTTCCCTAGCTGATTAACAACGGCAGAACCTTCAGGATTTCTCAAAAAAAAGTAACAGTTTATTTCCCTTCAATTTCTAGGTTACGTTTCTCATTTCAAGTCAAGATAAATACCCTCATATTTTTGTTGTACTCTTTTAGCAGCGAGCGCATTTAAACCGAATTCCACCGCTCCCATGTCATTGCCGTGATGATATCTCCATATTTCCATAAAACATCAGAGATTCAGTCCCCATGACGTCCACACTTTTTGAATCCATAGACTTTCATAGCCTGGTTTCCAAGTACGTGATTTTTACTTCCTATGCCAATGGCGAGGAAAATCCTGTCACTCATTTCCGTCGATCTGTAGCTCTGTCGGTCAGTCCGCTGATCCTTGGCCCGTTTATAACTTGGAAAGCACTGCCAGGATTTTAATGAACTTTTTGCCACACTATACCAAGGACGATAAGGCTTTGCAGCTTTTAAAAATCGGTCCAGTGGCGGCGAAGCAACAAACGAAAGAAGAAAAATCGCCCAATATTCGTTTTTGACGCTTCAGAGGCTCTTGATAATTTTCAGAATCTTTTTGTGGGGTTGGGGCTCTCGGGATTGGACATAAGATGTTATTTTTTTAGCGTTCGCGTATTTATAAGCAAACCATTTTTATGATGGTCATATTCGAATTCAGTGTCCCAAATGACCAATGTGTGCAAAATCTTAATAACAATACCACACGAAAATTGACATTTTGCATTACAAAGCATTACATATGTGCAGATTTCCTATGACCAAATTTTCAAAAATTCGTTTCCTTGGTAAATCTTATTCGTAGATTCAGAATCCAACATCAATTTGATGCTAGAGGGCCCCGGGCGAACTATTTACTACTTCAAATTCGGTCGCAGGACTCTTTATGATTTTGCGATTGTCATATATTTGAAATCATGCTCCCATTACCATCACTGTGGTCCGCATCACGCCGAGGAATTTTTGACATGGACAATTGACATTTCCAACCTTTGCAGTGTTGTCGCTTATTGTTGATGGATAATACATTGATAATTACACATATTTGAGGACTAACAAGTAAATGTGAAGAATAATAAGGCACTAATCAGTCATGCAATGTAAAAAACGCTAGCAAAGGAATAATTCAGATGTTATTTATCATTCAGAACAAAGTCAAGCGGCAACCGTTTAAAATCTGTAGCGATCTCGACTGTGATTAGCGTTTTGGATTTCATAGCACAGAACATAAAATAAAGGAAAGAATTGGATCAAGTTGTATTCTGGTTTCAACTCCTGGATGTAAGTGACGTTTACGCCGTTCTGAGATTGATATCAGCTATGTTGGATTAAAATTATAATCATAACTTTTCGGTGATCTGCGAGTTATGTTATTTATATCATTTGTCATGTGATGTCTTGGTCAATTTTTACCCTCATAAGACTGATATCCATACATCACCACAAAGCAGCTAATACACGAGACAATCTCTTTCTTACCTTCAATAATTTTTGGGCATAAAACCCTTGGTCTACCCCGCTGAGCAACAAGTGAGCTTAACATCCTCATGCTTGAGACACATTTATCGTTACTTTTATGTAGTACAATTCTTATATATGTATAATGGGGAACATAGTTTATATCATGTAAGTATGTATTAAAAATGAAATCATTAATAATAATCATACTGCATGCTACTTTTAAGTAGATGGATACGATTCCACGTAAAGACATAGTAAGTAATGATCACAACATTATTCTTTAGTCTGTGAAAGTTTTTCTACAATGAGGATGCCAAGAGAACAGAATTCTCTTCTGCAGGATCAACATTCGTAGAGCCTCGACAATATTTGTGTATTCACACTTCAAGAAGTGTGGGGGAACACTCGCGATGACTTGGAATGAAAAGGAGAACCGGTCAATTACGACGGATATCTTGCGGCGCGAGGAATAGTCAGCCACTCATCTGCAAAGGTTGCATATGAGGTAGGATGCCACAGCTGATCAAGAGCAACTAACATACATAAGCCTCACCATATGACTGTATGAGTTTACTCTACAGTTTCGTTGGCTTAAGTTAAGATGTACGCTGTTGATCGCTGGAGCCAGTCGCTAATCAAGTCGTCACGTTCAAGATACTCAAGAAGCTACTTGATTTATGCACCTCTCCATCACCTTATAATTTCAGGAAGCAGAGCTATAGGTTTGCAGTTGTAAGTTGTAACTTATCCTTTTTTGGATTGAGCTGGACATAAGCAAATTTCCAGTTTTCTGTGAAGGTACCGGATTCGTCCCAAAAGCCCTATAACATTTTGGGTTTTCCATTAAAATCAATAATAATGAAAATGTAGCTGACATATGACTGTTCTATAATGTGATATGTGATATGATTTCCTCGATGGATGTTGTCCGTTGCGAATCGATCTATCTCGTCAGTAGAGTCGGTCTGACTGACGGCGACATTGATGTCTGTGAGTGATGCGAAATGCATGGCAGTAGGAAGACAGTAGTTGAAAACCAACCTCTCTCTCTTTCTCTGTATCTGCATTGGCGTATCGACCTATATGGATACTCGTTGACCGATGACAATTTCTTTTGCTTGAACAGTGGTGTACTTTATAGACAGTTAGAGAGGAGAATAACCTTCTTTAATAGGGAGTGTTTGGTCAACAACTGTAAACGTCAATTTCGTTATACTTGCTGTTACATTTGCGGTTGCTAACGATAACTTTTCCTTCAGAAGAGAGAACGTTTTGAACGCGACCATCATTAACGAACGGTCACTTGTCAGTAGTGTTTACCTACAACTGTATATAAGTTTCCCATTTTGTGAACCTTTGTTTGATCCACCATTCAATTCCTTCATCATTTAAATCACAAATCCAAAACCATCCAAACATACAACAAATACAAACATAACCAAAAATATTGAAATAATCAAAAACTTACATGTGCCGTGGAAAATGTCAGTCTGTTCTTGTTGTAAGCTTGCAAGACTTGAGAGTCGGTATTGCTTGTCTGTTGACCGTGCAAATCTTAATATTTTTGCTTCTAACATTGCTTTGGTTAGTTTCCTTTGGGGCTAAAGTTATGCCAGCTAATTCGACCTGTCTCACTCTGGCATGTTTGTACATGGACTACTTGCAATTAATGCGGAGGCTGATAGAGTATACTCCGCAGCCAAATTCGTCATTTTTGTTAGATCTGTCAGTGAGGATGTTAAGAACACCCTCCTCGTTCTGGTTTTCAGAAGCTGCCGTAATAGCATAGGGTCGATCAAAGATGAACTTCTGAGGAATTCTGTCTATGTCTGCCTGCAGAAGTGGCATGTCAGTAATTGCCGTATTCCACAAGGCTGCGTTAGTAAATCGTTACAGAGTGTACTTTGTCCTACTCTGTTTCAGCGTTCGTAATTGTTTGACGTACCTGCTCCATGCGTTCGGAAAAAGAACAAAATAAACCTTCTGGAACGTCTAAAGTGCACGTTTGTTTACTTGATTTGCAAGCAATTCGACAGTTCAACGGACTGCACAATCTGATCAGCTTAGGGGTCAGTTTCTTGATATAGGGCAGGACAGCAAAACCAGATCTGGAATTTGGGATGGTGGTTATATTGTTTGAATTGGTGTTGTTGTTGGGAATTCTATCGGTTCTGTTATTAGTAGTTGTGAGAGCATTGCTTGTATCATTAGAGTTTGGTAAAATACTGGGAGAAGAGCTGAACAAGATCTTGTTAATCAGACACTTCGGATAACCATTGTTAATAAACAGTTTTGATAGCTTCCGTAAATTTGAAGTATGGAAAGTCTCCTCTGAGATACTTGTTTCCATCTGTTTCACCAAATTGATTTTAATCCTTAGTTTATGGTATGACCTAAAATTGAGGAACCGGCCTGAGGATAGGAAGACAGATGTTAAGCAACTGAGCGTCATTTACTCATATTTGCTAAACTGCGAAAAATTCATCTCTCCAAATTTTGACTTTTCAAAACCATAAATGGAATCTGTTTTTTGGTCTATTCCACCAAAAAATTCCATTCCATTCAAATTTGAATAATTGCTTTCTCATAATTAAATAATAACTGTTAATTCAATTGCCCATATCATAATAATATAGTTAGTTCAACTGCCTCTGGTCGGATTGACAAGTTCTTACCCAACATATCTTGAAAATCACACTATCTGAAGTGATTTGGCAACATAGCACACGCCTTACAAAAGAATTTTCGTTCCATCCATCTACACGGACACTGCTAACCTTCGGCCATCTGTCAAAAGGTTCATCTTACTCGATGTAATGCTTAGCTTTCGTTTTAAATATTGTACCATGTATCCAGCTTTCACCATGTTACTGGGTGTTTCCCTCATCCTCAACGTAAATAACATTTAGCAACATCCTCACATACTACTGTAAGTTAATTTAAATTCATTTTACATAATTGTTGCTACTTTTATCAATGTAATTGCAGCTCCTGATGATGATGGCAAAGACCATTGAAATCTAGAGAGATTAAAAAGTATAAAGAGTCTTCCTTGCTTAAATTTTGTCGAAGTACCCAACAAAAGGCGGAAGCTTTAATTTTTCACCTAACTGGTCTAGACGACAATGACCACGTCTCAAAAAAAATTATATATATATATCTATATATCTATATATATATATATATATATATAAAAATGAAAGTACCAAAAGGGACAGGCACTCCTCTCCGCCATCTTTATCCAACTTGCTTATGAAAACACAGTGCTTCCTTCTTTGGGATTTAATTTTTTTTACCATCCGTTTTGTAATGGCCCCTTTAAAAGAAACTGCAGTGTTACCTAATAGTTATATTTGTCAGGACTCGACTACTATATAACTTGGAAAGTTCTGCACGGATCTCGATGAAATTTCCACACAAGGTAATCAGTATACCAAGGACGAAAAAGCTTTGTAGTTGTTGATAGTCGGTTCAGTCTCGGCGGAGCTACAGGACAAAAAAGCGAAAAAAGTAGAAATCTAAATTGTTTGTGTGTTTATGCGCCACCAACCTCGGTAATTGTACGCACTTATTAGACATATTTCACACATATAGATTTTCCCGTACATTTGCTCTCGATGAATGCCCTGCCATTACTAATACAGTGCCGAGCTGCCGAGTCCAACGCGTCATGCGCTCGGGTATAAGGGAGAGGCGACGTTTCCAGATGAACGGTAGTACCAGTAGGGCAGCGAGGGAAAGTGTGTGGATTATTTGTATAGGCCTGTTTGATTGGCTTGATCCGTTTAATTTCTATGCTATACATGTTCGTAACTAATTTTTTTTTCAAGAGAAATTTCAAGTTCTTAGTGAAAATTTTTTATTTTTGTAACCTGTAGATGCACGGGAACTAAACCCCGTACACTGGGGTGTTTGGTAACGCAGAATTCAAGTATAGTCACCAAGAAATACTAAAGTGTCTCTAAGCCTTATTTATAGTATGCTTTGCCTCGTTAAGTTTACTAATATTTGACGAATAATCATGTGAGCCATTCCCAATATTCTTCGAGAACTGAGGATATTTCGAGCGCGCTACTGGAAAACGATTGGCACTTGTTTCATGAAACATCGCCGGTCAATGGTATATTTATTTTTCCCAATACCAACGGGACATTTTTTTCTCAAAGTGGCTAGTCAGAGACGATTTTCAGGGAATCTGGTATAAGGCGTACGTAGTCTTAGCGAACGCCAACGTTGGCAATTTTAATAGCACATTCCAACCTACTAGTCATATCAAACGTACGACTTATATTATATTAGTCAGTGCCTTTCTTTGTTTCTTGAACAGACGCCATTTTCCTTTTAAGGAAATCGTTTATTACTTGTCATGTCATCAGCATGCCAGAGAAAGAACGCCCTTCAACCTCTTTTGTGATTATTCCTTAGATTGCGATTCCAAAATGTATTAACGACGGATGGGAAAATCCCATAACCTACACAACAGTCCGAGAGATGGCAACGCTGGCACCTAAAGGCGTTGGTCGGTAGATATAAAGTGCCTTTCAGGAAGATCCGCCCCTTACTTATTCTTGAAGAAGTCCAGTTACCAAGCTAGGATTTAGGGTGATTGAATTGACACATGAGTACTTTATTTTAGAGTAACTATAACAGTTAAAGAATTCAATATGGCGGCAGGCAGTACCTAATAACCGTAGAGCTGTCAAAGTTGAGCGTTTTTGTACAGTTAACTGCTTATAACTGAACAACCAGTTATAGTAAACGAATCTTGTCTTTTTGGGAGGATTTGTTTGGATTTGCAATATTATATGGGAAATTCGGCTGAAAAAAATGTCATCTTTTATAAATGGAATGTTTCGTATTTTATTACATATTCATATACAACATACTTTTACACACATATATAATAAATATTACACATAAATATATACAAATAACAACAGAAATGACCAACAAGGATCAAATCAATAACAGAATAAAACACTTTTCAATGAGGTAGCTTTTCAACTTAATTTTAAAAATGTCCAAATATTGTGCTCTTTTAATTTGCTCCAGCAACTGTTTTATTATTTTTGGTCCACAGATATCGAAACACCAGTAACGAATTTTGAAGTCAGCAAGTTGCTGCTATGATAGGGATATACGTGGCGTGCCAATTAAATTCCGGGAATGCAGTAACAACTTGAGGTCTGTCAACACTGCGTCACCTGTCAACTTCTGCCCGGCAAAAGCGCCCTTGAGTTACAGTCCAAAACTGAAGGCGATTGTACGTGTGGTTTGAATTTTGTGAGTGATTTTTGAAAGAAAGCTTTAGAGTGGTGTCGTGGAAATGGGTGACTCTCATTACAAGCAAAATGTTGTGATCCAATTTTTAGTGAAATCTGGCTAAAAACCCTCGGAAAATTGCATGTGGTGTATGAAGACAAGTGTATGTTGAAAATACTTGTGTTTGAATGGGCAAAACGGTTCAAAGAGGGGCGTGAATCAGTAGAAGATAATCCCCGTGAAATGCGAAAATCGAGGGTATTCCAACGATCCCGCACCCTCCCTATAGCCCCGATATTGTCCCCTGCGACTTCTTATTCCCTAAGATGAAGTCACATCTCAAAAGAACTCATCAGGGTGGCATAGAGGAGGTGGAAGCAGCTGTAACGATGGTGCTGAATGGGCTAACTTAAGACGATTACCAAGGCTTTTCTGAGTCGTGGGAGCAGCGTTTTGTAGAGTTAAACGAAGACTATTGTGAAGGTCGATAATAAAATTTTACGTGTAATTTGATTTGCTTGTTTTTTTATTGACAAATTCCCAGAATTTAGTTGGCACACCACGTATCATATCGTGTACGACCCTATTCAATTAATAATTTGTTTTATTTACATACATAGATAGACCCTATCAGAGAACAAGCTTAATATAATATACTTTTTGATGATTGGTTGTTGAGCTACAGGCGGTTCAATGTGGAAAAATGCGCAACTTTAACAGCCTCAAATTCTGAAATTTTGAAAGAGAGTGACTTTATACTCTAGGGTTATAAGGTATTCTCAAGGATCTTCAAACACATTCCGCTTGAAATATATTCCAAGATGGCTCCTACCCGCCACCTTGAAATTTTTCAACCGGCGGAATATTTTAATCAATGGAGATAGATACCTTTCATATTTGTAGATGCGATACGTTAAATAGTAAGAAACAATATTTTTTTAACGCCAAGGAATCTTTTTTCTTGCAGTCGCACATATAAATAGGACAGATGCCTTATTGGTCAAGCCCAAAACACTCTCAAGCTTTGTATTCAAACTTGTGAGGGATCGAAAAATCATATCAAATAGTATTTTTCAACCTGAGCCTACAAAAATTCAAATAAACATCCGACAGGCTAGCTATATTTAGAAAAGTCCCCGAGTCCTTTAGCGTTGGCTAAGCGTCCCGTGTTACCATTTCAGATATTTCTGGCTCTGCTGTGTCCACGTCTTACCCAGAAGATTGAACTTTCTCGTACACCTTGCTTGCTAGAAATAGAATGCTGTCCAGACGTGGGATTTTGTTTTGGAATTGTGTTTCATTCACTACAGACCGTTTACATCTTTTTGTTTGAGTCATCGATACTATATTGGGTATACCCATTTGACCGGTTTTTGTAGCAAAATATGTTCTCTTTATAAAACCAGTGTATATAATCTATGTTTTTTGGCCTGGACTTTGAACCAGTTTTGCATTCAGTGCAAAAATATCGCACTGCCTGAAGCAAGTCGAGTTAGTGTTGGCAGCTGTCAACAACAGCTACTGTTCTCATAGTTTTCTTTTATCTTGTTCATTTTAACGTAACAGCACAGCAAGAATATTACGTAAAAATCCATATAATGTCACTAAAAATCGGCTCTTTTCCGTGACTACTCTCTGTGAGCATCACTTATGCAGGAATGACTCAACAATCGTGTTACTTGAGATACTGCAACTCACATCCCTTGATAGTTGCAAGCTGCCGAGACAGTCTATAGATTATTCTTGTGAAGAAGCTGTGTTAAAGAAAATATGGTCGAGTATTAAAATCGCGTATGGATGGTTGTGTGTGTATAGCATACCTATGCTTCGTGAGAAAACTATTACGGAATATAATGCCCATGGAGTATATCTATTAGATGTAAGGAGTTCGATTGAAGTTGGTTAATCGAAAACTATGCTGGAAGTTGAGAGCTCTGAGGGACAGACAAATAAGGTCAAACATGTAGGTTTTGCGACCAAAGGCTTGTAAAAATAAGAACTTTATCTGCTTGGGATGTATATCTTCAATAAAATGTGATTAGAAGGTATATTGCTTAACAAAGTCAAGTAATTTCTAGCTTTGCATAGATCTCAAGAAATTGTATTTGAGTCAAGAAACCAACGGAATTATCATCAACACAGATTAGTACAATAAATAAAATCCACTCTTACAACTACAGCCTGATAGCTCTGCTTTCTGTTATAAGTAAGGAGATGGAGACATGCATAAATGGCGAGCTTTTGGACTACATCGAACGTCAAGCCTTGATTTGCGTCAGGCAGAATGGTTTCCGGCACCAGCGATCCACAGGAGACCTCGTAGCTTATGTCACGCAATTGTGGGGTAAACTCATCCAGTTTAATGTCGTTGTTCTCAATATCACGAAAGCATTCGATCAGCTGTGACACGCTGCCCTCTTATGCAAACTTCCATCCTACGACTTCCCAGAGAAGCTCTGTAGATGGGTGGCTGACTTTCTCTCTGGCCGCAAGATATCCGTCGAACTTGACGGGTTCTCCTCTTCATCCCACAACGTCCACACAGGTGCTCTCCAGGGATCCGTCTTAGCCCCTACAATTTTCCTCTTACATATCAACGACCTCTGTTCCTGCACAATCAATTCAATTCAGGATGGCAAGCCGATCTCTGCTGGTGAGCTTGAAAAAAGAAGACTAGCAGCGACTTCCTCACTGACGAGAGCCCTGGAGGTTATCACTGCTTAGAAACGCAACAATACTGTACAGTTTAATGCTTCCAAAACACAGTACTGCACCTTGGCGAACAAAAAGAGACCCAGCGCTCATCCGGTTTTGATGGATGGCCGAGTTTTGCCAAATAGCCATTCATTTCAGCTGGTCGGACTTCAGATCTGGCACGAACACAACTCATTAATAGCGGCAGCTGCTGTAAACTGCAGTGTTGCCTTCCGGCTATAGTATAATACAGCATATGTCACAGAGACAAACCATACAACGCAAGTCTCATTACGTTTAAGCAACACGTACAGAAACTACAACTGAACATGAAGTGATTGACAGTTAGTTACAAGGTCACAGTTGTATCGCACCCGCATTAAGTAACTTAAAAGGTGTCATGATATTGATTTTTTTTCACATTATATAGGTTTTTAAGTAATAACCTTGCGGGAAAGGTCAAAGAACAGAAAGAACATTTCTCTTTGACAGATGATAGCACGAGACGAGAAAAGAAGTGATAGATATTTTATATTGTTTAGAGGAAAACATAGGATGAATCAAGGTAAAATAAACTGTTATTATCTTAAGCAATCTGTGGTGCAAACTAAAATTGATTGGCTGCCATTACCTAGGGAATGACAAAAAATGGGTTTTGTTCCAGCAATAGTTCATTCAAATATTTAAGGCCCTGAAAGCAAATTTTAGGTGCTATCTTATAAGTTTTACGATAACTTCTGTTTTCATAAAGTCGAAAAAAATCACCATCGGAGAGTGTAATGTTATTACCTTATGAAAACAGAAGCTATTTGTAAAAGCTGTAAGTTGACTCCTAATTAGGTTTTACGGACCTGCGGAGAATGTTGCAAGATTTAGTTTAGCATTAGAAGTGTCAGTTTGAAATTTCCCTATTCCCAATAGGCTTGGAAACCCGCCTTAAATATTTACTTTCTGAACTGATACACATTTGTGCCCACTTTACATCTTTAACTACTGGTAAATCATCTGGCAACAAATTCAGTATTAGCATTGAAAAGCTTTCAATTTTGTGGTTTGTTGGGGTATGCTTGAAACTTTAAGTTCCCCCTTACCAAAAAAAAAGAAATATGACACCGATGGATCTAATGATATGGGGCAACAATCCAAAATGCGATTAATCGAGCAAAAAATGTGTATCAACACAGCAGGTGGACATTTCCAAGATAATAATGGCAGTTTATGGATCATAGCATACCTTAGCACTTAAAGTTTGGCAAACGGATCTGCAACAGCGAAAGGAATGCGACCGAAAATATTCGATATTGCCAAATTTAACTACAAAAAAGCAATAATAATAATAAAAGTAATTTTTATGATTTGAAAATCGATTTTTCACAATTCCAAAAAATATTAATTCAAAATACTGAGAATTTTAATGGGTTGTTAGCTCTATTTGTATTTAGTAACTATTTTTTACTACTGAATCGTATTATAAGTAAACATTTTTCCAAAGATCTTATCTACATCGGTTGAGCTGGCAACAACCACCCGAAAGGTATATTGGACACCGCCTAAACGAATCTGATTGGCGGATATCCTCACATGTTTTGTCGCCATGAGAAAATTCGACTCCCTATTGGGTAGCGTCCCAGACAATTTTTTGCTCCTTTCTTAGAATATCCATACTATTGAAAAGTCCAGTGGCGTAGGTTTTATCTCCGTTGATTGTCGTGTATGAGTTTTACAACTATTATTGTTAACTATTTATTGTTCTATTAAGTTTGTATGTTTAGTGCTGTGTGTTTTTTAATAGTTTAGTGTTTTGTTATTTGATATTGTTATTCGTTTTAGTATTATTTTTTAAAATGAACCAATTTACTCGCGGAAAGACGCTTCATAGCCAAACAAGAGAAGTGATTGCGAATGTTTATAGGTTAGTAATAATAGTATGCAATAATTGTAGTTTTTGACGACTGAGTCTGAATATAAATAAAAAACAAGGAAATGCTAAGCTAACATTCTGATGATTATTTATAGGGTTTGCGATGAGGAAGCGGCAAACAATTCCCTCAAGTTGCCGCTTAAACGTAAGCTTGATAGGGTGTCCCTTTATACCGGAGTCGGAGTATCTTCTGTTAGGAAGACTAGAAAATAACCCGAATAAAATGTTATCCAGTCCCGGAAAAAAAGGACCGCGTCAGTCTCTTGTTGAGAAAGATGAAGATTTTGATTTTCAGATTATTAGACATTTGATAAACAGATTTTATCTTGAATATAAAGTTGTCCCGACAACTAGGAAGTTATTACAAAAGTTGCGAGAAGACTCAAATTTCCCCTATTCTAGGGAAACACTCAGGAGTTTATTAAAATCAAATGGTTTTTTTTGGCGCAAATGTCAAAATAAAAGAAAAGTTTTGATGGAGAGGCCCAATATATTGCAATGGAGGTACAAATACATCCGTGAAATACGTAGATATCGTGAAGAAGGGTGCAATATAGTTTATTTGGACGAAACCTGGGTGGACAATGACTTGACTTTCAAAAAATGCTGGCAGAGCGAAACTGTTTCTGGTGTAATAAGCAGTATAGGTTCTACAGGTAAGCAAAAATGCTATATATATGTTAAATTTAACTCTGATTTGTAACATATTATATAATCGTCTTGTATATTTTAGGTCGACTCATTATAGTGCATGCAGGTTCAGAAAATGGATTTGTTGACAATGCCTGTTTGATATTTAAGGCGGGATTAGCTACAGGCGATTACCACGGTCAGATGAATCGGGAAAATTTCACACGCTGGCTCACAGAAAAACTCCTCCCGAATATACCTGCCAATTCGGTTATAGTATTTGACAATGCTCCATATCATTCCGTCCAGGAAGATAAAACCCCGACAAAATCATCTTCGAAAAAAGATATAATGGCCTGGTTGACAAAGAAAGGTACTTATGACTCAAAACATGCATGTACATATCAAACTATACAATAAAATATTTTATAGGCATAAATCATGAGGCAACTGCCAGAAAATTTGACTTGTTCGATCTGGTCTTACTTCATAAGCCCCCTGACAACCAAAAAAAATATGTAGTTGATCGGATCATAAGATCACATGGACATACTCCTCTAAGAACACCTCCTTATTTATGCGAGCTAAACCCAATAGAATTAGCTTGGGCAAAGCTTAAATTTCATATAAGAAGCCGCAATACCACTGGAAACTTCAGTTTAACCGCACTGAAAGAAGTTACTCAGGAAGCGATGTCCTTAATATCCATTAATGATTGGCAGAAATTTTGTCAACATGCTAGGGACATTGAAGATAAATTTTGGGAAAATGATCAATTTATGGAGGAAATGGAACCAGTTATAATAACTATAGGGCAAGATGACGACAGCGAAACTGATGACGACAGTGACGACGATGATAATGATGAAGTTGACGAACACCAATGCTAATTCAATAGGTGAAATGTAATTTTGAAATGCTGTATAATGTAAGTATTATTTATTACAGAGGTTATAAGTTAAACGGATATGAAATGTGTTTAAAGTTCTTTGTTTCTATTTAAGCGACACCGATGCTCTAGAAATATCCACATCAACAGTCCAAAATTGCAACAATAGGAATCCAGAAAGATGCGGATTATAAAATAAAAATTAATTCTGGTCATGTTTCGGCTTGTGGCACTTTTTAAAGTAAATGAGCATATTATAAGATCACGGATGTATAATATATATATATATATATATATATATATATATATATATATATATATTCTCAAGGTAAAAAACCACGTTAAGTATCTATTTGTATTTGAAAAATATATTTTATTTACGGCTTTGACAAAAACGCTAGCTTGATTTAGGTTTTAAATCGCGCAGTTATCATGATTTTTTGAATTGTGGCAATTTTGGGAAGTGAGTAGACATTTTTCCGTTTGTTGAAGTGTAGAAACAAACTCAAGTGTTTTTTTACATGGTGTAGATTGTAGAGAACAGCTATTTTTGAGTTTACCCGAGACTTTATTTATTATTATGGACAATGCTCCATATCATTGTGGGCTTATTGAGATACTCCCCAAATTTAAAGTGAAACATAAACGTATAGTTTACTAAATTTAAACCAATTATGAAATAATCCCAAACTTTTATAAAATACCGCACGCCGCTGGCATTTTATGAATGAAACCAGCCATGTTTTGCTTTCCCCTCACCGATACCCCGATGTTGCAGATCCGTTTGCCAAACAATAATTCTAAGGTAAAAAGTCATGTACCTGAATAACACGAAAAGATGTTAGAACCGTTAATTTGTTCGACTAGACCAAAACAATAGCGAGAGAATGTTAATATGGTACCGTATCCTGTATCTGATGAGTAGAACAATCCTCTGGTGATTTTTTTGACGGTTCGGTTCAGCCTGTTGACCTCAGGGTGCACAGATCAGACGCGAATATAAGGAAGCGGTCATAGATCAAAGCAGTCAAGACCTTATAAAATTAGTAAAGTTTTGATATCTATTAGTTCTGTCTTAGATCAGTGGCGTATGTAGGGGCGTTCGAGGGGGGGGGGGTTGACAACGGTACAAAGTGCTGGTCACGTTCTGGGCAAAATTGTCAATTTTTAGGCGAACTATTACCAGAGGCATCGTGATGGGAGAGTCAAGAAAAGTAGGGTTCTAGGTCCAAGCTCCAGCTACGGCACTTTCTTATTTCTTGCTTTGCGATTAAATATCGATATAGTCAACGCCAAACAAAGTGGCGTGCACGTCATCACGATAAAAATTCCCCGACCTAATGCCTAGGTTTCTATCACAAACAATTGCTCTATTGCAGTTTCATATTAATGTGATATATAAATTGTAAAATGGTCATTACTCTCTTATTATGGTTAATAGTCATATAAACATTGTTATTAAAATATCACATAAGTTGCTTTCTGATAAATTTAGACGCATTATGCGAAATAAAATGTTTTGCAAACGCTCCAATCACTTATCGACATGTAAACGCACTAAACCGATTTCGCAGCGTTGACACATTGTCACCTTGAAACTTATTTAAACTGGGAACTGACATTTGTATTAATTTTGACACTGAATCAATTTGTGGCATTTCAAATCTTTATAAATCCTTTGGCCCCGCATACTGTCAATCAACAACTGTTTGTTTCAAAACAAAATTATTCATTTTACGAGTAGATAAAGGCAATTTTGGTATATAAAGATGCCCAAACAGTTAAATAGTCGGTGTAAGGAACTCGTGGCCTCGTTAATGCACTACTTTGAGCAAAAAAGGGACAACAACGGGCCTTTGTTGCCTTTAAATGCTGTTCAAGAGGTAGGTTACTAATAATTATATGTAATGTATATTAATAATAGTGAAATTTTATTTCATTTTTTGTAGCGTGTTGCTGCTGCTTTAAAAATTAGTTTAAGGACAGTTAGTCGTATTTCCGAGGGTGTGAAAAGTGATGCAAATTTAGAATCGCCCAAGAAAAAGCGGAGTTATATTAAACGTGTAACCAACACAGCGACATTGGATACAAGTGCCATTCGAGAAGTGATCTATAATATGTATCACAAAAGTAAGATCTTATTATAATAACTTATCAGAAATTTGCATTAATTTGTTAACTAAATTATAATGTCATATTACACATGGTTTCAGAAGAACAAGTTACGATACAAACTTTATGGTCTCGATTAAGAGATAGGGCATTATTTGATGGTAGTGCCACGTCTTTAAGGCGGTTGCTTAGAGATCTTGGATTTAAGTGGCTTAAGGACAATCCGCGACGAGGGCTCATGGAACTACCAAGTATAGCTTTGAAAAGGGTGGAATTTCTAAGGCAATACAATCAAGCCAAGGTTGAGGCCTTATACCAGTTTGTCTTCCTCGATGAAACTTGGATATTTCAAAATGGGACCATAGGTCGCTCTTGGCAAAATGGAAACCAAAAAAGCGTGAAAGCTATTAAAACAGATGGTAAAAGGTATGTACTTTTACACAATTTGCACTATAAAATTTAAAACTAATATATTTTAGATACATTATATTACATGCTGGAAATGAAAATGGGTTTATTGAGGGTAGTGAAGCGATATTTTCTTCGAAAACAAAATTGAGCGATTACCATGGAGAGATGAACCAGGACAATTTTTTGAAATGGTTTCAACATCAGTTATTAGAAAAATTGGAGAGTCCATCTATGATTATACTGGATAACGCCCCTTATCACAGCATGATATTGAACAAAGTGCCCAACAATGCATGGACAAAAAAAATATCCAAGACTGGTTGACAAATCAAAACATACCATTTTTAAACACAATGTTTAAAACAGAGCTATTGAGTATTGTTGCTCGGTACATAATGCTTCTTAATTATAACGTATATATTTTGGTCGACAGTTTATATTTCTTTTGTTTATTCCTATTCTTAAAATAACTGCTTTTTTAGAAACAAACCACCTAAAATATACGTGATTGATGAATTGGCGGAACAACATGGGCACAAAGTTCTTCGTCTGCCTCCTTACCATTGTATATTTAACCCTATTGAGTTAATTTGGGGCATAGCAAAAGGTTACTATAACAGACATATTGGTAGAGATGGTAACAGTGAAAAAGACTGTTTGGATATGTGGAACGAGGCTCTACAAACGGTTACCCCAGACATGTGGAAAAATAGTGTTCGACATACTGAGCAAGAAATTTTTAAATGGTATGAAAGAGAACGAATTTTTGATCGACCAGACATCGAACCTTTAATAATCAACTTTGAGAGTGATGAAGATTCAGATTCAGACAGCGCTGAAGAAAGAAACTCCGACTAACTTTATTGTACAGAAAAAGCTTACACCAGTAGCTTACCTAATTTTAGAATGCATTTTTCTGTATGAATTCTGTAAAATAAATACCATGCATAAAATTTGGAGGACCCCATTTGGATTTTTATTCAGTACCTTTAAGCTATCAATTAAATATGGTAGTTTCATAGTGTCATCTGATCAATAATTGTCATACTTAATGATTATGCAAGTACAGATCTATAATTTTATTATACTATTATTTTTGTTCTCATTTGAGGTTAATATTGCTTATAAACCTAGATATGTAAATAATAAATTTTATTATTTTACAAAAAGTTTGGCAACAATGTAAATTTTTCAACACACCCACCTTGATGACGTGCACGCCACTTTGTTTGGCGTTGACTATACGTCTGACAAAATTTGAGTATGGGTTTTGAAGCTCGTAGATGGTAGCCTTAAATATTTTAAACCTTCTTTTGAAGCTTTAGTAGACACTAACTAACTAAATCCCAAACCGTTTGGTTTTTGGTTATTTTTTGTTACATTTTTGGAAATTATATTCGAAGTATTGCGAAGTCATTTTTCACATCACATCAATGTTTCATCGTGGATGCGGGCCAATCTGGCAATAATACCACTGAGTTCATATGGAGAAGTGCAATGAAAATATGCATTTTATTTTTTGTGCGAAAACAGTGCTTTCACCGCATCAATTTTTGTTTTGAATTACATAATAGATAGTCCTATATCAATAATCTATTGCGAGGGCAAAATACCTGTAACATTCAGTTGTCAACAGAACACATTTATGCCTAAAATTTTCGCAGCTTACTAAGCAGATTGCTTTGAGACAAGGGGCCCTGATTAGACTTAGGCTTGATACTCGGCAAGGTAAGTATCTAAGATGTAATATATACAGGGTATTTCAGAGAGACGTGCCAATATTTTTTGGGTAGAAAGTACATTCAAAAATAAAAAAAAGTTCCCATAAATATGTGTCTAAACCTGCCTCCCTACCGAGATACAAGATGCCGAAGTTTTATTTACGAAATTGAATAAAAAATATATATATGGATCAAGCTACCGAGTTAAGATTTTGCACGTTCAGTGTGCACATCATAAGCAATAAACACACATAGTTTACCAGCCCAAAATAAACCAGCAACGTAGAAACTGGGGTAGCTGGACCGCTGGTAGGAAATATTTTCTATGCCACTAGCCCTTTCGGGGAAAAGAAGTGCACTTTACAAAATATCATTTGAATTTTTGGTTTGAATATTTGAGGTGAAGTCCTAAAATATTCTAATGAAAAAGGTTCTCCTCTCCTATTCTGAAAATACCATAAATCTTGATATTGGAAACACTAGGCATGTGAAGTAAGCTATGGCACCTCATTACAACATTAATTGAATTATCTTCATTCAGTAGCGTAGAATCGTTAGATTCTTCAGCATTTCAGATTAAGAGAGATCAACAAAAAAGATATCATGAATCGTTGGTAATCTCGGACACGAAGTATGAGGACGAAGTATACAGATATACAGAAGGCTTTCAACACTGTTCGTACTATGCCAGGTATTTCCCAAAGAGTCAGAGAGCCTTTGTGGCGTAGAGCACGTGTTGAATCCACTTGTGGTCACGTTCAATATCTCCTTTAGGTTGTATGTAACAGCATTTATTCAACATTATTTCTTATTCCCCATGTTATGTTCTCATAAATTTAGAAATAATCACGTAAGTTACTACACAGTCGCGCAAGTTCGCAAACATTCCAGGCCGCGCCTCGCACTGTGATCAAAATTAAATTGTAAATTCAGACAAGCCAAAATTATTTCAGTATACAAAACCGATCAAAATTATTTTTTGGAGCTATAAATAATTCGAGTAGTCAAAGCAATAATGCTTAAGCTATTTCAAATAATTCACTTCTTTTGTTTGCTCTATTTCTTCCTTCCTTTCTTTCCTACTTTCCCTTTTCTCCTTAAACATGTTTGGTATCTGGGTAGCCAGATCTGACAGACTAACAGACCGACGAGACTTTTAACTAAGAGCAAAGGTCCACCGGACCGCTCTGACGAATAATGACAAATAGAAATCACGTAAGTTGTATCAAATGTAATGTTTATTGTTGTCGTGTTCAATTCTTATTAGCTTCATTTATTTATTTTTGAAATAAGCGTGTTCTATGTTTTGAAGTTTCTTTATCTATTAACAAAAATGAATATGCCGGCAAAATCAGTGGCGTGCATTGACAAGGCTTAATGAATGGTAAGCTTCTACGCTACTTTTTTAAGGATACGACACGCATATTATTAAATTTATTGTAATGAGGTACCATAGCTTTATTCACATGCTATATACTGTTTCCAATATCAAGCTTCACGGTGTCTTCAGATTAGGGGAAGCTAAACCTTTTCATACGAATATTTTAGGATTTAACCTTAAATGTTCAAACCTAAATATCTCCAAAACGAGTGATCTTACAAAAATTCCTCGAGAGACAACAGCTATGGAAAATAGAATGGTATCGTATAAAATGTACTTCTTTTCTCCGAAAAGGCCAGTGGCATAGACAATATTTCTTACTAGGGCTTACTGAACGTTTAAAATCTCATCTTAGTATCTTTTCCGGCTCCGTAGATATAATATAATAATCTTGGTAGGGGAGCATCTTTGGACCCATATTTATAGGAACTTCTTTGTTATTTTTGGATGTACTTTCCACCCTATTTTTTATTATTATCACGTCTTCCTGACACTCTCTATACAAAGTGAACCTAATAAAGAGTGAACTTATCAAATCTATTTACCATCAGTTGTTCTCCCAAAGTTGCAGAGTTTTGCAGAAACCTCAAAGTACGTAGTAAATAGTGTGGAAACGCAAAGGGTAAGTAGGATTAGCTAGGCTATTGCGAAATGTATGTACATGTACAATATATACTTGAACTAATAATAATAATATTCAATGACCTATTCTAACGTATAGGCCTCAAGGTGTTTCTAAAAGTACTATTTCCATACATATAAAGGAAAGCGACATGTGCCTAGAGAGTAAATAGTGCTAGCTGGTTCGTTGTGAACTTTTTTAGTAGAATACGTACAAAGGGCTAATCTGGTATTTGTGATTTTGGTTTGACCTGTTGGAGATCTCTCGAAGGTGATATCCAGTTACTGTCGTTGTCCAGCAAGTTAATTGGGAAAGCACTTAGACTTTTTGGGTACTAAGCCGCAATTGCGATCTAAACCAAAAATAGCAAATTTTTCTACCTGCTGCAAACCTTTGGCGGCTGACAATTCCATGTCAGCTATGATTTTCACATTTTAAAAGTGACACTGCCGTTGCATTTGTGATGAAGCGTCCTTGCCAGTCAGGTTATGGACAGATAAACAACAATCACTGGTTTTGTTTCAGGGGTGCTAATTAATAAAACAACACAAGTAATTTAGATGCAACAGGGTAAGTATCTATTACCTATATATGCTTTTTTCAGGGAACCTAGTTTAATGCCGCTGACCAAAGTGAAAGGATTACCATAAGAAACCAGAAGATTGAGCACGCTGTACAATATAGATAATTTGGACAATAAACCTAAAAATGATATACTGTTTGTGTTTTTCGACAACAATATCTTATAGCCTAAGTGGCTACATAGTAACAGATACACAGAACATTTATAAAATTCCAGTTTGCAAAAGAATTGTTAACAGTGTCTTCAATATTTCCATTTATCCATATCACAGATGTTTGTTGGGCTGGTTGCCTGCATTAGATTTTCAAAAACAAAATGATGAAGTCACATTTTACAGGGTGTGGGAAACTGGAAACTGCTATAAAATCTTATGTCTATACAAGCGTCACTAGAGGAGCAAATGAATGAATTTAGCACAATAGTGAAAGTATTTCAGCCTATAACAAGAAGGCAATAAGTTTCGTCGTTCCAAAAAATATTTCATATTCGCAGAAGACTGCTGAACGTCTATTCGTTATTTTACACTTTTTACACTATTGCAGAAGGTAACATTTTGAACTTTTTCTGTGATCATTGATATAGGGTTTTTTTGTTACAGGCTTGTGCTCCAAGGTACATTTGGTTTACCAAGGATCTCAATAGGCGAGACCCTGTTGGAACTTGTTTCGTCTCAAATGGAGCCTTCAACAGCTTTGAGGAGTACTCACCTTGCCGGACAAGTAAGGAAATTTATATTTAGATTTTCTAGTTAGGTAGCGACAATTTTCTGTTTCTACATTATCCGAAGAAATTCGAGTGGGGAAGATCTTTTGTTCTAACTTGCCTAGTATAAACTGACTGTCAGTCATTATTATGAAAAACCGTCGATTATTTTGCAGATAGCGAGTAAAATCATTTTCAAGCTTCATACATTCGCCCAAATTGTCCAGATTATTGCAATATTCTTTGCCTATACTTAATCAGCTCCGCTAAATATCGATAAAGCCTACAAGTCCACTATTGTTTGGCGATACACACTATAGGTTAGCCCAAAAAATCAAATCGCCCAAAAATGTATAATCAAAATGCTTAGCAGATACGGCCAGCAAGGAACATGACATCGATTAATAGCCTGTAATGACAACAGTTACAGCCTACCGTAAAATGCAAATGTTAAATTCTTTATTGAACGTTCTTGAAGGACGCGTTATTGTTTGTTTAGAAGCTCATATGAGATCATTTCTCAAATGGCAAGGAACGGAATTATCTGTTATTAGTAGTACTTAATAAATTGAAAGATCATAAAGTTAATCTTAGATTTAGTCCATCATTTCCCACCCCTCTCTTTCGAAATCAAAACCATCTGCGTCGCATAAAATTAACCACCACACGACTGGCGTCACTCTATGATTTACTAACTCTATTTAGCTCAGCAGTCATGCTGTCTTTCGCCGGTGCGTTGCTTAAATATTCCTTAGCCCCTCCTTATTCGGTTATTTAGACTACGCGAGCTCAGTAAATACCAGTTTATATAGAGAGCTCTTGACAGCTTAAATGAGGATACCGTACGACTTCTCATAAATAAAGTTCCTTGCTTTAAACCGACTTGTTCGGCATTTAGTCTCTGTTTTTGGTAGCAGAAAATTTTTTGTATGAGGAGGCATACATTGACTAAACGTCACGTATTTCACGGTTTGTTGCCTCATATTTTACAAAAAGGTTTCACTTTGTGTTTATCAAACGGTAGACTTTTCAGCTTGTATCAATAATAAAATACGTATTGTTTATAGTTGTACCCGGATATTTTCTTAACAAGTTTCCTACTGTTACAAAGATTTTCATTTCAGTGGAATACAAACATTTTTTTATATTGTACATGAAGTGAGCAGTTCTGTAAATAAAATATTCCAAACACCATTTTTAATTATTTGACAAGATAACTAGTTTAAGTAACTTTAGTTACCGTTCAACAATATTTCTGGTCTTAAGTTCAGGACAAAAGCTTAATTTTCGAATGCACAAATAGGTAGCTAGATAACAAAAAAAAAATATAAATATCAAATATACAAGTGTTTATGGACCTGATTTAAAAGTTTGGGAAAGGTTAGCAATAAGCGACAATACCTTTTTGGTTCCTTTAGGATCTTTTTAGGGCGTCAGAGTTACAATTTTTAGTGGAATCATAGTGACCTTCGTAAAGCAAAAAGTCGCAGGATGTTCATTCTGTTATGGTATAATCAGATGTCGCTGCGGAATCTCGTTTTATCTCGGATAATTTTTTGGACGGGGAAATACCTATAGCATTATGTTGACTATCTTCATGTAAAATACGTTAATCAATATCAAGACTGAACATCAATAATACAAATTACTTGTATTTTAATTTTACGTGATACATGAGAAAAACGGGTACAAGTACAAAGCATGGGTACTATCGATAACTTAATGCGAAGAAATCTTTTATTTTATTATATCCTTTTGTATCTCAGTTACTGAAGACCATGTTTACATGCTACTAATCACAGTTTGACTCAATTACCCATTGTCTTAAACCAGGACAAGTATCGACTTCCTATGCATAAATTGGCATGAAATCTATTTAGATGTTAAGGTGGATAGTCCAACCCACTGCTGCCATCGCTATTAGATCCCACTGAGTCCAGGAGACTGAAAAGGAAATTGCCACTAGACTTGCAAGACTGAGGTGACATCGTTGGATGTCTGCTTCATCCCGTCATGAGGTACAACTACTTAAAAATTGTACCATCCAGCAAATTAGCTTATAGAATGTACATACACTCTGATCGCTAATAAAGTAGAGAAAAAAAAAAAAAAAAAAAGGTGGATAGTATGGTTGACCTTTGGCATTTCTGATTTATAATACTCAATATTTTTAGTTTTATAGCACATGTTATTTGATTTTGTTCAGATCAAGTTGTTAGGAGACTAGGTATAAACAATTCGCAGGGGCTGATTTTATGCTAATAGGCAATTTGTTGTAAAACGAAATACAGTTGAAGATGGGTGCAGCTTCGAATTTGGCTGTTCTGTGCACTGGTGTTCGTAATAAATTGCAATGTACATGGTAGAGTCCTTACACGATCTCAGATAAATTAATGTGGATTTACAAGACTCTCTAGGGGTAAGATCAAACAGTAGTCGGATAATTCGCTTCTGAGAGATGAACACTCGGATACATGCACTGCCTTTGCCCCAGCTCAAAATATTGAGCGACATATGTGAGTAGGTATAATACAGTTTTGAGACCATCTCTATCAAGGCAGTTCTTTAGCTGATCTACGGTGTAAAAGGCGGTGTTCAACTTTTTACAGACACTGTCGATCTATGTGTTCCAGTTTAGATAGATTTCACCTGATTATCTGGGTTAATATTTGCTGAAAGACCTGGATATGGAGATTAAGAGTTACGCAGTATCGTATTGACATTGTCTTCGAGTTATTAAAAATTAATCGGTTTTGCTTATATAGAGGGCAAGACATTTCAAAGCACCATATTGATGAATCTGTGAAGTATTCATTGACAGGTAGTAAGTATGGTGGTTTGAAATTGGTTTTATTAAGGTGGAGTAGAAGCTCATTCATATTTTCTTCACTTAAATGTCTCTTTAAACGAGTTTGAAGTGGATCTTCTATGTTATCTACCGGCGAAAATATTTTAAGAATACGTGCCAAATGGTCCGCAATTTTAGGATCAATTATTACACTACCACAATTATTTTGTGGCAAATTAATGACTAGGTAGTCAAAAGAGAATCGGCTTGTGTAACCAGTTCGGTTAGTATATTCTCTGGAGGGCTCACGAATATGTAAATTAAGATTAAAAGACTCTAAGATATCTAATAGTATCTTAGTGAACAAATTGTCTTTCTTCAAATAATCAATATTTAGGTCTCCTGCTAAAATAATTTGTTTAACATTCTTCGATGCAACTGACAGAGCCTTGCTCACTGTCAAGGAATAAGTTCGGGTTGCCAGATGGGGGCCTATAAATAGAAATTACATCAGTATGAATGTTGTTAATCTTGCAAGATATTCCAGTCATTTCAATGTGCGATTCGATAGACGAATCTTGTATACTTATCAATTGCCAAACTTTGACACTGTCCTTTACCATTATTAGCGAGCCACTACGAATGCTAGACTTTCTGGAGAAAACAGATGTTATTTTATAACCTGGAAAATCTATATTACTAGAGTCACTGCATAGCCAATGCTCAGATGCGCAAAAAATGTCAATTGAGTTTAATTCCAGAAACACCTCAATTTTATTGTACTTGCTAATCATAAGTTGTGCTGCTTATGGTAACTGTGCAATATTTGTTGAGTTGTTCTGTCCGGAAGGCAGTGGAGCGATGTGTACAATTGCCTTGAAAACTGTTCTTGTATGAATATAATATAAATAATAAATAGTACGAGGTCTTGAGTTATAGAGAATGAAGATTAGTTTTTAGATAACCCAAAAAGTCATTTTTTAAATGGAAATAACTTTTTCATAATTTCGTCGTAATACTTGAGTAAGTAAGTAAGGTGAATTTAGCAAATTAATAGTTTTCGAGATGTCTGGAAATATTGGTTTTCCTGTTGCTTAAAAGCTCCATAAAGTTCTTACTACAAGATAATCTCAGTTGGTCATGGCGGAAATCGGGTGAACTACTAATACCCGTTTTTCAGTCAGCAAGATTGAAAAGAAATCTTACAAAGCGCATGCGAACTAACGAAACAGTTGATATTTTGCCATTTTCTTGCGACTGTCGAGTCTTGCAGGAAAATCAATCAGTTTGATTTTCTGTTCAAGATTGCTTGCAGTTGATTAATTTCCAAGTCCCGTCAGTTACAAGAAAATGACAAAAAGAGTCAGCTGTTTTGTTAGTGCACATGCGTCTGATCAAGCTCTCTCTTGCATTTGGTGACTGTAAAACGGGTATAAGGATATCACGTTGTCACTGCGGGATGGCCAATTGAGATTATCTTATGGAAGAAGCCGTTTAGCAAGAGAAGAACCAATATTTCTATATATCTCATGAGCTATTAATAATTTATGAAGTAGACAACCTCATGCAAGATTATCTTTACTTTCTATGCTTAAAAGGATGCAATTATAAAAAAGGTTTCCAGTTTGAATATCGGCTCTTTGGGTTTCTTAGAATCTAACTTTTTTGACAATCAGTCGGAAAAAAAATCGAATGTGCGGTATTTTGTTTTTTGGATGCTATATGATATGTACACCACGAAAAAGCTCTGTAGTATTTGGAAATCGGTATCGAAACTGCGGAGAAAAATGACAAAAATGAAAAGAAGTCGTTCAAACTTTGTTTTTTGATGTTTTAGAGGATTCTGGTCATTTTTGAAAAAAATTGTATTCGTTGAAATTTAATTTTTTGGCGACAGTGTATTTCTACGCTTCCAGCTCCAGTAATTTTACAGAGACGACAATTTTTGAATTGTCCAATGTTAGTAGAACTGCAAAAAGCCTTACACAGTGTCGACACCTCAGAAACACGGTCTTTTCTGCATCCACGAACTTCGACACGATTAAGATGGGAGGCGTCATGGAAGAAAGCTCTGATGAGGATATCCCGTTGATATAGCGGTCAAAGAGTGCCAGATTTCCAACGGGCGGTCGCATCGGTGCAAAAGGGTCCCGAGACTGCCCATTAGAGAATTAATATCGGTCAGTCGGACAGCCCTCCTCTAAACAGCATCGATCATAGGTAACATAGTCGGCGCGGCAGTACCTCACACATGTGAGCAATACTTGAGGCTAGGTCTTATCTGGGTCTTGCCTCAGCCATTTCAGCATGTGTTGACTGACAGGTGCAATCCAGGAAGGATATTCGCATCTGCCCGAAAAAATATTCTAAATCGTTTTTTTAATAATCTCTTTGAAAAGGGATCCTTTATAATGAGTCTGCATGTGACCAGGCCCAAAATGGCGCCAAAGATTGTTTAAATATTATTTGAGACATATTCCAAAAATTGTTTTTTCGCTCTGGACAAGGTTGTATGAACTATTGTCTAGTTTTCTAAATATAAGCATCTAAATGTATTTATATTCTGCGTGAAGGAGGGACATGCTGGTTATGATGCTAGAATCCTAATAATATCGTATATAGTGTATAATTTCCCAAATAAATGCTTAATAGCCAAGTCATTTAGGCGTGCCTTCGGCTGTTTCATAAAATCGACGCCAAACATGCCATCTGCCATCCCAAACCCCATAAAACCATGAAAACGATAAAAAGTTAATATCAGTTGTAGACCACATTTGTCAAGCGCTGCAACCTGACACGGCGTGTCAAGTCCTTTTGTCCCCTATGATCCCATCTTAGACGCATCAATAACCTGCTATCCTTTCGGAAGCAGAACAAAGCAAACTTTATGCCTTTTTGGCCATTGCGCCGGATATACACGCGTTGTAAATGACGAAAACGAAACATGTGTCGGCCATGTGGGCCAAAATTAGACGAAAGATGAGCCCGCCCGCAGAAAGCACGTGACGCTTGAAGGCTAACACTTGCAATGCGGTGTTGCCACGTCTGTGGAACATTGTGTGATATTGGGTTTAAGATCGATGCATAAGAGATCATACCTAGACAAGGAAAAATCGGCGACTGCACAGGAAAACTTCCACTAATGTTTCCATCAGACTCTTGTTTTACCTGGTCAAAATGATATTTCAATGCAACCTATCAGAGTGATTTCAAAAAAATTGCAATCAATTCTCAAACGTTTGAAAATTCTGACAGATCAGGGTCCAGATCACCGAGAACTTGTTATGACCCGAACACATCTCATCAATCGCAATAGTTGCTGGGAAAAGTTAGGTTATCTGTTTAGTTTTTTTCTTCGCATAACCTCAAGACCCTGTTTGAGACTCAAGTAAGACCCAGCCTCAAGAAGTAATAATAATAATAATAATTTATCTGCCAAATACAATTATACAAGTATAAATTTCAAAGACTGCCACAAAGGAGTATCAATGACAAATCAAAGTAATGACACGGAAGAAAAATCTTGTGTGTGGCCATCCCACTATTGTCAATTGTATATCCGCGGTTATAAATGAAGCCGACTAAGTATTTGCTAATGAACTATGTGCTTCTAACGCACGCACTGATATAATTTGGTGCTACAGGATCACTGGTAGAAACGACGAAACTTTGAACTGACACTGTGGCACTTTAACTAAATTCAATAATAAATAACATAAATTAAAAAGCTAAACATTAAAAAAAAAGAGTAGACTTATTATAACTAACCGGTGCCAGACCGAGATCAGCAGCTGCTTAATAAAAGAACTGTCCTCAAATAAAACCAGCTTCCAACCTACAATTTTTATCCCCTCCAAACAATGTCTGAAAATGAGCAGGAATCTCTAAAACGTTGTAACACTATCTTCCAGTAATTTCATTTTGGTCTCCGTAGTTCCGGCACCTCTGAATCAATTTTAAAAATCTACCGCTACCATGCGATTTAATATTCGAACTTCACTTCACAAGTTCTCTGTTGCTGAAGGATATCTGCATCACACAAGTCCGTGTTTCTCATTTATGTTGGTTTGTCAGTCCGTGTCAGTTGTATATCCGTGCGTCATAATTATTGAGTCAATCTACTTGCCGAAAAATCCAGTAAACCATCATGGACGGAGTAACACAAATTAAAGGTTAGACCAGGCTTTCTCAGCCGTTTTTTTTTGAAGCTCCCCGGACTATAAATTATATTTTCATGCCCCTCTTTACTTTTTCAATAAATATAAAAAAAACGCACATTATATAGGTACAAAGACTTTTATTTTAATTCTAATAAAGAAACTCCAAAGGTTTAAATAAACCAGTAAATGTTTTTTATCGAAAAATAGATACTAATGTGGTACTTGCATTGCATGTTCTGTACCAGTTGGTTGATTCTAGGTTCAGTTTCTGCCAGAGCTATCATCAGGTCGTTATCGACATCAAGACGATTTCGCTGTTTAGTTTTAATTAAAACTAGAGAAGAAAAGCCTATCTCACATAATTAAGTTGAAGAAAAAGGAACTAGTATTCGTAAAGCAAGAGAGGCAAGTGTCGAATTAAATGTCTCCAGTGTTAGGTGGAAGTCATCTTTCATGGACGAATCAGCCTTCATTTCTAGAAATTCTTCCTGAACTTCTTCTGGTGCTTGTCATGTGCCATATTGGTGACTCTGATGTCTCGATAGTATCGGCGAAATTCGTCTTCCAGCGCTTGCAAATGAGTTTTTATGTCAGCTTTTAAATTTGCGTCTAGTATGTTATTTTTTATTGCTTCGAATAGCCGAGAAAAAAATAAAACATTTTCATTAGACACTTTTTGATTCCAAAGTTGAAGATTTGATATGAACCCCTGAATATAATCATAATTGCTTATTAAGTGTTGTTTCTGCCCTGAAGTTTCAAGCTTAGCTCATTCAAGGAGTCAACCTCCATTGAAATGTGTCATCTTTGAACATTGTCAAGAAATCGTGTTTTTCTTTGAACTCAAGAAAAAACATTACCTCTTCTTTCAATTCATAAAAGCGAGCCAACATGTTGCCTTTGTGATCAGAATCGAGATCCTCGCAAAGTAAAGTAAATAACCGACTGTTCGAAGCGCTGCTCTTGATGTAGTTTACAATCCTTATAGACGAGTCCAAAGTCTGGCGTAATTTCTGTGGCAATGTTTTGGAAGCCAAAGCTTGCCGATGAATAACCCAATGTGTACTAACCATTGCGGGATTTTTTTCTTTGAGCTTTTTAGGTAAGCCCGATTGTATACCTATCATTGCAGGTGCGCCATCTGCGCAAAGTCCAATGAGTTTCTTACAATCCAATAAAAAAATTTTCGACAAAATTTGATATTGAATTTAATATATCTTCAGATGTAGTACCTGCTATCAAAGATTGGGAGTACAAACTCTCTTCTTGAATGATATTTCCGCCGATCAACGTAAAGTATTAACTGTGCACAATTAACGACGTCGGTGGATTCAACGCAACTAATGGCAAAAAATGGCGATAATTTTACTTTGCTAATTATTTGTGGCTTTATGTCTGCTGCAATGTCATCGATTCTACGCTTGACTGTGTTATTCGAAAGAGAAATAGACTTCATTTTTTGCTCTGCATCTTCTCCTAAAATTATCTGCGTGGCTTTTAGGACACATGGTTTTTATTCATTCTACACCGATAGTATGAGGTTTCTTTTGCTTTGCTATCATAAAAGCTATTTCAAATGAAGCTTTGAGATGCTGCGATCCCCTGTGAGATAAATTCCCGATTTATCCAGTCTCATCCGATTGAGTGATTCTGCTTTAGAAGAAAAAAACTCTTTCGTTTTCAAAACCAGAGTAGGATGTTGGTGCTTCAAATGCCTTTCAAGGCGATGGGGCCTCATGCTATCATTACGTAAAACTTTCATACATATCACACACTTAGGCAATTGTAACTCGTCTTTTTCTATGAAGGTAACTCCAAACTTAACGTAATCTTCGGAAAACTTTATTTTTTCGCTGCCATTTTGCACCTATAACAATGAAACGAATAAGTAATAAATAAATAAGCAAAATACCTACATGTAATAATTATATGTCCATTATTTTATCTTAATAACGTAATGAATTCAACTGTATATTGGCCACTGGGAGATTTATATGTTTGTAGGCAGGTTGACGTTATAATAGTAATTTTAAATACATTTGGAATCAATATTAGGTACTTAAAATTCGTCGTTTCAAAATTATTTTGACACGTTGGTTTGATTGTGATGTGGTAAAAAAGTCCTAATGGCCGATCTACGAACGCGTCTCCACTCAATCAACAATTTAGTAAATTAAATAAAAATGATCACTGAAGTTTGTAAATACACAAACTTACCTTTTAACAGTAAGGCATAATAATTTGACACACTCATATTTCTCAACAAAACATGTACATCGAAACGTAAAATTTTTTGTAAGTTTGTGGGAATGAATGTCACAGATGCTCATCCGCGTCTGGTAGGTACACAATTGTTTTCTAAGTGATGAATTTTAAGCGGAACGCGGCGGGGGTGCGCGCGGATTTCATGTTGTGACTTGTCGAAACTTGTATAAACTGCCATTGACGACGCCGGGTTTTGAAACAGCGGTTGACAGAATTAGTGAATATGATATTTCATTTCTAATTTTATGCATGTAAATTAAACATTACATTGTAATGTTAATGTTGTTTGTTTTTCTTGGTTTTTTGTTTCTAAAATGCAAACGCTTTCCACCCCCCTTGACATCTCTCTATGCCCCCCTTGGGAGGCGCGCCCCCTGGTTGGGAACTCCTGGGTTAGACGAATTGGGTGCTACTCTTGAGTATCATATAATTCAGAAAATAAGTGTAGATATAAAATTCGTAGGTCATTTACAAAAGTATCGCAGAATGCTAAAGTAATACGTACTCCTAATATCCAAATATTGCTAAAATATATAAATATTCTCATGTAGCAGTGTGTCAGCTACGACTAAGAAACCACCGCAGATTCACTAGTTGGAGCTTGTTACCCATTGCTTAGTGGCCTCCACGACGATGCTGTATCGCGCCGAACACGCAACGCTAACGATTGCAAATTATTTCGAATTATGAGCTCATTAGACATCGGACTTTACCGGGGCAGAAGCTTCTTGATGATAGAACGTCTTTGACTAATACTAAGTACGTAGGTAACATTTATAACCCCCTACAACCCCCAACCCCTACAGAAAATTTTCCGAAAATGATCAGGAGACTCTAAGGAGTAAAAAAACGAAGTTTGAATGATTTTTATTTTTTCGTGTTTTCGGCCCCTGGTTCCGCAGCCACTGGACCGATTTAAAAAAGCTACAAAGCTTTTTCATCCTTGGCATAGTAGTAACCTTGCGTGTGAAAATGTCAAAATCCTAGCGGTACTTCTCAAGTTATAGGCGGCTATAAGGTTAGCGGACAAACAGACGGACCTACAGAAATGTGACATGTTTTTTCGTGAAGTGATATAACATCAAAAAAAAACAATATCTCAATTTCTAAATTTTCCGCCATTACAATACTTCCTCACCAGTTGGCGTAAACATTGAGATGGGTAAGTTCTGCTTTAATGCGATGAGACTTTCTGAAAATTCGATTGTCTTCAAGGAAATAATGAATAAATATAACATTTTTTGTCTCCAAGTATCTGAATTGTGGTTCAAGCATTTCTCTTTGAGGGGTCTCATAACAAGGACCAAAATGTTTCCCTCATGAAAAGTACTGAGGTTTTCCTTAAATAAATTAAGCAATGTATTTTCGCTTCCAACAGTTTTTTTACATTATCTCGCTCATTAGGAAAAGTACCCACTAGCATTCGCTATTTTTCAAGTATCCAGTAGGGAAGTCTGGCAACACTGTATTATTAAGTCCACTTTGAGTATGCTCGGCCTGGTGTTAGAAAAGACATAAAACCATAAAGTGATTGCGTGACTTGATTTGAATGTCCATATGACGCTATTTACACAATGTAAAGCTCGACTTCAGGATACATGCATGATTTACATGATAATACGCCTGTTGAATATATACATGTAAGACAAGAAGTATTTTTAGCGAAAATATATCCCCAAATCATTTGACGTTTAAAAAGCCCTTATTTTTAATGAGCCAATGTACAACAATATTTTTGAAATTATGAAAAATACTATCCTTTTTCCTTGGAAAATTATATGCGTTTACTGAGTTTTTTTATTCTGTTTTCCAGTGAATTGGGGCTACCACAGGCAAGGCTCATGTCAAGCAGGATTTAGCGCAGGAATAAACAAGGTACTTATTGCTTCAAGCATGCGATTACTTCCCATTTTTGTCTTACAAAGGAACTATTAGCATATTACACCATTATTTAAATGCAAGATCTGTGCATAGGTGGATACTAAATGTAAAACTTGTGCGGAGGTTGCTAAAATCTATCGACCTTATATCAGTATGATTAAATTATTCTGTGTTTTATTGTTATTATAAGGAGCATATGTAACAAATTCGAGTTTCATTTAAATAAATACAACTTCATTCAATAGCTCTCTTCTGAGTATATAAAATTAGTGGGACACCCTGTACCTTTGAACTTATTTTTGAATGTACTATCTGTCCTTTTGAGTTCTCATTCTTTTTAAAGTTTTACGTCTAGCTTAATAGCAAACACTTAATCAAGATGCACTTTTCAAAAAAATCCACAGCGATATTTCAATCTCCAGGAGATTCTAAAACATCTTCCTCACAACATCCTGGTGTCTAATCGTGCACCATCTTGTGATTTATACACTTTTAACGGTGACATTTTTAACCTAACAAACGCGTTCTTGTACCTGGTGTGTAACTCAGCACGAATGAAAACATCTTTCTAAAATTAACAATTCGGATCACACATCAGATCTAACTTACGTGTCCTGAAAATATATTCAAATTTGTCTAAGGTGGCGTTAAGAAGCAGTTGTTTTTTGTTTTTCGTTGTCATAGAAAATGATTTGTGCTATTTTGTTCTGTGATGACAAGCTTATAATAATAATAAAATGAACTGTTTTGAATATATCATTTTTATAAGGTGTGCAGTGCAGCCTTTTTATTATGAATATAAAATGAAATTGAGTTGAATATTAAAAAAATAAATTCTCATAAGCTTCATGCCTGTTCGCATTGATAAAGGAGTCTCTAAGCGGTGAAAATAACTAATTGCAATTTGATCGCATTTATGAAATTTTGGCATCTAAATATTCCAGAGCCTTGGTATTTTAAACTCTAATCATTTTTCTTTTTATTTTAGCATCTAAATAAATTAAAAGTCCAAAATTCGCAATTTTGACATTTCTGTCCAAAGCTCACCCATTTTCTTATATCCTAGCTGATGTAGACCTAATAGCTTCCTCCATAAGTGATGACACTGAAAGAAACATTTTCACAGCTCGTTCCACCAACCTCATCACTGACTATTACCACAACAACAATCTTAATAAAAAACATTCCTTCTATTAGAACTGGTTAAGCAAAACTAGGAAATTTCTAAAACAACATCTTGAACTTATTTTTACTTAATGTTACAGAGATAATGTTAAGACAACACTATTTTTATCTTTGCAACAATCTTATCAATGATGATCCATCAAATCATGAAATTAATAGAGATCCTACATCAAAGGTTGAACAGAAAGGTAATGACACTGTTAAGGAACTCCTCAGCACTGGACAAACAACCCAAGAACAGAAAAGAACATTGACTACTTATAACTATGTCCCTCCTAAATTCTAACCACTTCCAAAAATACATAAACCTGTACTCTCAGTAAGACCTATAGTAGCATCAATTGGTTCGTTCACCCAGGCTTTGACCTCATTAATATCGGAAATATTAAAATCGGCACATAGTGACGATTACTGCATCAAACACTCTTGGTGTCTCTCGCCAGTTCACCAAGTAACTAATACCTCCTGATCACATTATCGCCAGTCTTGATGAGATAAGTCAACACTGCAACATACCTCTCGAATCTTTCACCAACATTATATCATTTCTCTTTCATAACAACTACTTCTCTTTCAACAACAAAATATATTCTCCGACACATGGTTGTCCTATGGGATCTGTTCTATCACCAATTTTGGCAGAATATGTTATGGATGATCTGCTTGATACTGTTATTCAGACACTACCCTATAACCTGTTCTTCATAAAAAATACGTAGATGACATTATTGTGTGCCTTCCCTCCAGAGGTGTAGATAGTATTGGCGAAAATTTCAACAGCTATGACCCTTACATCCAATTTACCATTGAAAAAAAGGATGAGAACATATCTGTCCCTTTTCTAGACCCAGGACTCATCCGCACCAACAATAATGGTTTATTGGTGGACTGGTACCAGAAACCCATGTCTTCAGGCCGTTTCCTCAGTTTCAGGTCATACCATAAACTAAGGATTCAGATCAACTTGGTGAAGCAGATGAAAACAAGGGCAATTAGCATCTCTGACAATACTTTCCATACTTCAAACTTACGGAAGCTATCTAAACTGTTCACCAACAACGGTTATCCGAAGTATTTGATTAACAAGATCTTGTTCAGCTCTCCTCCTAGTATTTTGCCAAATACTAATACCAACAACAACACTAATTCTAATAATAGTATAACCACCATCCCAAATTCCAGATCTGGTTTTGTTGATGTACCCTACATCAAAGAACTGACCCCTAAACTAATCAGACTATGCAGCTCGTTGAGTTTCGAATTGTTTGAAAATCCGTCCTCATTATAAACTATATTTTTTCAAAGATGAAAGACAGAGTCGCGTTGCTTGGCTTAGCCAAAACAGGGTACTCCATCAATTGTAATAATTGCAATTAAATATACGTAGGTTAGACTTCCAGATCTCTAAAAGGAAGGATTACATCACACAAAAGTGATTCTAGACTTCATCCTGAGAGATGTGCTCAGGCATCACATGTCAATACAACAGGACACCCGATGAACTACACAAGTATCAAAGTTCTTGATAGAGAAAAACACCTATCCAAACGTTTATTCCTGGAAATGACTCACAACTGAACGTCATTTAATCATATTTGCTAAACTGCGAAAAGTTGGAGCACTTACACATCTCTCCAAATTTTGATTCTTCACAACCATAAATGGAATCTGGTTTTTTGTCTATTCCATTCTTTTCCTCCAAAATTGTATCCCATTCAAATTTTAATAATTAATGTTTTCCTCATAATAAAATAATTGTTAATTTAATTGTCCATCTCATTAATAATATAGTTTATTCAACTACCTCTGGTCGATTGTCAAGTCTTTATTTAGCATACCTTGAAAAATCACACCTTCTCAATCGATTTGGCAACATAGCACATAATTTACAAACTTTTGTTCCATCCATCGATACTGACACCACCAGCCTTCTGTCATTTGTCAAATGTTTCATGCTATTTATGATCCTGTACTACACCATCTTGTGCAACATCAAGTGGTTGGTTCACAATGTAACTCGTAATATGTTAACGATTTCAACTTTCATTCCAAATATTTTTAATGCGTTGTGCTGTGTTCCTGAAATACAGCTGTGTGCGTTTTTTACCATTTTTAACGAATGTACCATGGATCCAGCTTTCACCAGGTAACTAAATGTTTCCCTCAACTTAACCTTTAATAACATTTAACAACAATGTCACATACTATTGTAAGTAATTTAAAATCATTTTTCAGAATAGTTGCTATTTCTTCCTAATGTTATTGTACGAGTAGTTCCTGAAGATGAGACTAATAAAGTATCAAGAGTCCTCATCGCTTTAATCTTGTCGAAGTACCCAACTAAAGGCGGAAGCTCTTTTTTCCACCTAACTATATATATATATATATATACCCTTGAATTTCTTTGGGTAGAAGGCAAAGTATTGCAAAAGTACACTCTTATAACTTCAACTCGAGCTTTCGGAGATCTATGTCTTCATCGTCTGGGGCTGGAAACAATTATTGACAATAGCAACAATTAACAATTAGGAGGAAAAATAGTTACTTACTAAGTCGGCGAGATTGTTGCTGAAATTGTTTTTAAACAACAGTGAAGGGAACACATCGTCGATAATAAAGAACTCAACAACAATCTCGCCGACTTAGTGAGTAACTATTTTTCCTCCTAATTGTTTTTTGTTGCTATTGTCAATAATTGTTTCCAGCATAGATCTTCGAAAGCTCGGGTTTAAGTTATAAGAGTGTACTTTTGCAATTCTTTGCCTTCTCCCAAAGAAATTCAAGGATATTTTCTCCTCACAGTTAAGGCAATTAACTATGGATACTATATATATTACAGTTCTACAAGACCCCTACTGAGTGGGGCCGTGGTAAATGCTTGTTCCGGAAGTTGTTGTATCCAGTATACAACTTCTTCTCGTTCAAGTGATTGTCCACGCGTTAAGGAATACCTCAGTACCGATTGCCGGGTGGCGGTACAAGTCCGCCAACGGGCCACTTTAGGTCTATTTAACATCACTAACACGTAAAAAGAAGGTGGTAGACAAGGACCAGTCGACCGAGGCAGTACCACCCGCTAGCTTTTCCCAGGGTGTCTTATAAATGTCCGCATGTTTCCACACCTAAGCTATGCAGTCGGTTATCCTCCAAAACAAAGAAATTAATGATGATGGATCCCTCGAGCACTAAGAACTCCGGACGTAAACTCACTCCACTCTCGGAATGTCCGGGTGGAGGGTGGGCTCGAGGGAACAACATCGAAGATAAAATTTGTTTTTCGAACATCTGCGGGATTAACAGCAACATTGATGCTGTTCATCACTACCTGCAATCCAATCGTCCCGCCGTGCTTTTCTTGGCGGAGACAAAAATCTCAGAGTCTGCACCGATTAACCATCTTAACTTCCCAAACTACGAGGTGCACTCCAATCTGAGAAAGAACGGGGGAGTTGTGGCTTTTGTACGCAGCAGTCTTTCCTGCTCCAGAGATGTTTCTTTGGAATCAGACCGGAAGGACATTCTGTGGCTTCGCCTCAACTCCAAAACATCACCCAAGTTTATTTGCTGCCTTTATCGCTCTCCCTCGGACCATAACTGGGATGACCTACTCGAATACCTCGCCGTCCAGATCGACTTCCTGAACATCAATCATCCCGCTTCAGAGGTAGTTCTTCTCGGTGATTTCAATGCCCATAACGAGCTTTGGTTGGGCTCAAACAAGACCGACGCAGCAGGTCGTGCAGTCGAAGCGTTCGCTCTTACCCAAGGGCTGACTCAGCTGGTGACGAGTCGTACTTTTTTCCCCCGCGTCTCGTCACACGCCAGTAGCCTGCTGGATCTCTTTCTGACCACGCATCCTGCCCCTTACAGCACTGCTGTCCTGTCCCCCCTGCGTAACTCAGACCACGGTGTTGTGGAGGTTAGGTTTCGGTCAGAATCCGCTGTGGCAGCAGAAACTCGTACAGGCCGCAAAACTTGGCATTACGGACATGCCGACTGGGAGGGGCTCAGAGATTTCTTCTCTAGCTTTCCTTGGAAAGATGTCTGTTTCACTGACGCGGATGCGTCGGCTGTCTGTTCTTCGATTACCGAAATTATCCACGTTGGAATGGAGGAATACATCCCTCACACAGTGAAAGTGTCTAGACCAGGGTCCAACGGCTGGTTTAACAAATCGTGTGACGCTGCTCGTCAGCAGAAGATCAAGGCACACAGAACCTTCTTACAAAACCCCACTGTAGAGAACAGACAAGCCGACGTTGAGTCCAGAAACAAATATAAAGCAGCGGTTCGCAATGCCAAAAAACAGCATGATATAAAAGTTGGGCACAGGGTAATGTCGCAGCGCAATGGCAGTCGGTCTTTCTGGACACTGGCCAAGCAGATTGAAAAGAACTTCTCACACAGTAGCCTTCCACCACTCATGTGTCAGGATGGAACTATTGTATTCAACTCAAAGGCCAAGGCGGAAATGCTAGCCAAGATCTTTGCTGCCAACTCCACCATGGACCCCCAACGCCCAAGTGCCGTCAATTCAAAGGGTTCCCTACACTATGCGGAAGGTAACATTCAGGCCTAAGACCGTAAGACGAGTGCTCTTTTCGCTCGACATCAACAAAGTTTCTGGTCTGGACTCGATTCCTGCCATTGTACTGAAGAGGTGTGCACCGGAGCTTGCTCCAGTTCTTTCGCGTCTCTTCCAGATATCTTATGAATCCGGCACCTTCCCAGAAAACTGGAAATTTGCTCATGTCCAACCTATCCCAAAAAAGGGATCTAAGACCGACCCTTACAACTACAGGCCTATAGCTCTGCTTTCTGTTTTTAGTAAGGTGATGGAGAGGTGCATAAACCGCGAGCTTCTGGACTACCTCGAACGTCACGGCTTGATTAGCGACACTCAATTGTGGAGTAAACTCATCCAGTCTTATGGTGAGGCTCATGTCGTTGCTCTTGACATCACGAAAGCATTCGATCAGCTGTGGCACGCTGCCCTCTTAAGCAAGCTTCCATCCTATGGCCTCCAAAAAAAGCTTTGCAGATGGGTAGCTGACTTTATCTCTGGCCGCAAGATATCTGTCGTAATTGACGGGTTCTCCTCTTCATCCCACAACGTCAATGCGGGTGTTCCCCAGGGATCGGTCTTGGCTTCGACACTGTTTCTCTTACATATCAACGACTTCCTTTCCTGCACGATCAACCCAATCCACAGCTTCGCTGATGACAGCACTTTACATGTAGGAATTCAGAGTGACAAGCCGATCTCTGCCGCTGAGTTGGAAAAAAGAAGACTAGCGATGACGTCCTCTCTGACAAGAGACCTGGAGGCTATCACTGCTTGGGGACGCAACAATCTTGTACAGTTCAATGCTTCCAAAACGCAGTACTGTACTTTGACGAACAAGAAGCGTCCCTGCGCTCACCCGGTTTCGATGGATGGTCGAGTTCTGCCAAAGAGCCATTCATTTCGGCTGGTCGGAGTCCAGATCACCGAGGACCTGATCTGGCACGAACACATCTCGTCAATAGCTGCAGCTGCTGGAAAAAAGCTAGGCTATTTGTTTAGGGCTAAGAAGTACTTTTCTCCCCATGACCTTCTCACTCTATACAAGGTCCAGATAAGGCCTAGCCTCGAGTATTGCTCGCACGTTTGGGGTGCTGCCGCCCCGTCTACATTGTCCATGCTCGATGCTGTCCAGAGGAGGACGGTCCGACTGATCGATGACTCTTCTCTAACAGACAGTCTCGGGACTCTTTCGCACCGGCGGGCTGTCGGCGATCTGGCTCTTTTCTACCGTTACACCAACGGGCTTTGCTCCTCGGAGCTCTCTTCCATGATACCGTCGCGCGATGTGCCTGCCAGACAGACCCGCCTAACTTTGGCGTCCCATCCTAACCGTGTCGAACTTCGTACATCCAGAACCGGCCGATACGACCGCTCCTTTGTCCCGAAGGTATCGTGATCTACAAGAGGGGGCTTTTCCCAGTTCTATTAACCTTAGGCAGTTCAAAAATCGTATTAATAAAATTTCTTTGGGATCATCAGAGCAGCCGCGGTGTTCCGGCATTAGGGCTTCTGCCTGCGCGGCTGCTTCGATATATAAAAAAAAGGCCTTAAAGGCCCATGACTTTCAAAGTACAGTACCGATATCGTCTTTTTGTATCTTAGTCCCTTTACCCTGACTCTATTCTGTAAACCAACCCTTCTCCATGCATTTCGGTTTGCCGCCTTTTCTCTCCATGCAGTTACTCCTAACATCCCTAAATCCTCATTAACACTATGCATCCATCTCTTTCTAGGCCTTCCCCTCTTCTCTTTTCTCCCGTTCCTTCTAGCAGTGCTTTTCTGGCAAGTATATTGTCGTTCATGCGAGATACGTGCCCTAACCATCTAATTCGTTTAGCCTTGACTGATTTTAAAATAGATGAATTCCCATACATTTCTACTACTTCGTTATTTGCACTCTTTCTCCATAGACCTTCACTAACTTTAACACCCCCAAAGATCCTTCTAAGAGTTTTTCTTTCCCATACCTCTAATTTAACTTGTGTTTTTTGCGTTATTATCTAGGACTCACATCCCTACATAACCGCAGGCTTAACTACCGATCTATATAGCCGTATTTTTGTTTGCTCTTGATACATTTTTCGCTTTGAATATTTTATTTAGAGCTCTCACCGATTTGCTTCTTTTCATCAGTCTTCCCTTTAATTTCTGCAGGATGATGATATATTGTGATAAATACATGATTTGATGTCGTCTAGTGGTATTGTGGAACTGATACAAAAAATAGTCTTCCTACATAACAAAACCGCAAGCCACATTTCTAACCTCAGTAAAGTTATTAGCCACAAATTTACTTATTCACCTGAGCTGCTCGCTCAGAATCACTATCAGAACTGCTACCAGTCGGACGATAATGTTTGTCCTTCACACTGTCATCTGAACTAGTACACGAACCATTTTTGTTATTTGTATCTTTGCAATATCCATTGTTTCCACTATCGACTGATTTTTGTTTTTCACCCATCTTGGAATTTAAGTAGTTTGTAGCTTTAGGCTTAAAAATGTGTGGGGTATATTGATTGTTCAAAATCACCATTTAGATATTATAACGACATCTGCTAGCGAATTACAAAAAAAAATATACTCTGGACATAAATACCTACGCCACGGGAGCTTTTACATGGAAATGTGTTGTTTTATTCAAATGTGTCTTAGGTACCTTACTGCCCCAAGCTCTTCATATATATATATATATATATAGATTTTTAGGCAGAAAAGCACGACAGCATTGTCCTGTGGGCGCTTTCCTTTTTGAAGGGTGAAATTCAATATACAAGCAACATTGATAAACATATTCCACCTGAAGATACCCAGTTAAAATGGGAAGAGGCGAAAAAGTAGGTCATAATGCCATCTATGAGACAGTAGCAGAACCAAACGCTCCAACTCTAAACTTCTAAATCAATTTTTCTGTTCTGCTATTGTACTATTATAGATCGCGCTAGTATATTTCAGATACATTTTTTGGATGCTGGAATATAGCATATGATCGAATACCTTCAGGTAGAATACGTTAATCAATGGTTCCTTGCGCTTTGGAAGCATGGAAGAAACTAGAAATTTTGAATTTGAAGCTTTCGATGTGAACGAGTGTTTCGATTCGGATGTCACACAATCTTATTTATCTCCATGCCTCATTTACTGATTATGAAATCGTATAATAATAAATACAAAAAGGAAATAGCCTGAACAGCAGCCCCATAGACGGTATGCACGACGTCATTCCAAGCATGCCCCGAAAGTGAAGCTCGTTCCGTCCGATGAGGTCAAAATAAACGTATACAAAGATACAGAGTGCTCGTGAAAGCCGTGCAACAATTAATTCGGCTCTTGTCACGGAGACAATGGTCAATGTTTTACAAATTTAACGCCATAACAATAAAATAGAAGGTCGTTAACATGGCCGTAGACAGTGTCCGATTAGGCGTACAGGAGAAAGAAAAAGAAATCATGTTAGGATAGATATTGGTCAATACTACCATATATACAATTGAATAGGGAGTGCGTTGCTTGACGCGAAACAGAACCTCAAATTTTTAAGTATCTTTGGCGATGAATGAAGTTCTGGAATATGATAAGCGAGAATACCTTGGTAATTACTTTTTTGGCAAATAGTTAATTATTCCGCACTCATATCTTGTAACTTAAAAAGTGACTATATATCGATTTTTTATGACACTATGTAGGTTTTTTTGACATTACATAGATTTTTTAAATAATAACGCTGCGACAGGGTTTTCTATTTTGGACAGAAATGGTAAAGGGGCTGCTACGTGACGCAACAACCGCGCTTCGCACTCGATGTAAATTTGTTTGAACATTATTTTTAAAGCAAAGTAGAAAATTGGTCCCAGTAAGTTTTCTCTAAGGTTGACCGTCTTCTAGTTGTGAGCGATATATTGAGAAAAGTAGTCTTTGGGATCTTATAGGCAAAGATTGAGACACAAATAATGATTGTTAACCGAGTGTTTAAGCATTAAAAATGACCAATTTTAGGGCTTTTTGAATATTCAATCGATGGTTATAATTTGAAAACGGTCAAGTCGAATCGTTACTGAACACCTTTTTTGTTCATAATGAACCGGGAAACATAAAATAAGGCACATCCGACAGACGAAAGAGATGAATTTGGTAAATTTTCTCCGGTCTAGTATGGCAGTTGATGGTACGCCCATGAGACCAGCATCAGATGGAATTTACATTATCAGCGTTACCTTTATGAGAAAAGCTACCAAGTATTTATTGGCGATGGAGCTAAAAAAGCTACCTCGACCTGTGCTGGTAAGTGCAGCGGTGCTTCCACAGAGATACAATCGCTAACAAAGATCGACTCACGACCAACGGACTATACAGTTCCATCTGGGGTACCATTTCTGAATACAGTCCGGCTGGGATAATGTGTCCATTGCGTCACGATTCATAATCTTTCGCTACGCGGCCTTTTGTTTTCCCATACCGAAATAAATAGTAACTTTTTATGGAAAGAGGATGAGAGATTTGAAGAGAAGATAATCACTGCTTGGGGATGCGACAATCTGAAAAGAAAAGAACTTCAATTTTGTTTTTTAAGAATTAAAATCGATAAACAATTAAGCTAAATTCGGAGCTTTTTAGCAGTATTGAATAAATGTTTATAACTATTGCAATAATAATTATAAATGCCTAAAAATTCGTGAGAATAAGGAAATCATTGATGTTAATAAGTGTGCTAAATTTCAGCCGAATCGGTTTAGTAAATTATGTAAAAAGCTAATTTAACACAGAGACGAATTATTTAAACAGCTGTTCTTGCCCAAGATATGGTCTTAGAACATTTTACTAAAGTGAAATGGTTTCTTGAAGGTTTCAACTTGTTTCAAACTTGTTGTTAAAAATGATGTTAGAAAATAGCCATATTTATAGTTATAAACATTTACAAAACCCCGTTATTTTTAATATAATTTATTTTAATAAGTTGATCTGGATAGGTGGTTGAAAAACCCATATTTTAAAAAACTTCTACGACCAATAGGAGCCAAGATAATTTTTCAATATATTATATGATATATTAATTTTTTCAAATTCATATCTCCTTTGTTTATAAACGTTGAGACTTGATATTTTCACAAATTTTAATCAAGGATTTTAATTTTATGATCCAATTTATAATTTTGCTTCTAGTTCAAATGTCTTTAGGAAGTAGCCACCTAAAGTGAAGGTACTCGCGAAAGTATTTTCGGATGAGGTGGTGGGGGAATCAGCTTAAGCTCGATTTATTTTTTGAAATCGAGTCTTCAAATCGGAGCTTGCTGTAAAATTTTGCATTATCTCGGTTTCTAAGCAACGTAGAACCTTGTTTTTAATTTGGGGTAACTCGTCGAAATAATGACGGCACATTTTCATTCTCCTGGAAAATCGGGAAATCCCGCAAAACTTAACACTTTGTAGTCTTCAAAATTAAATTACTATGAAATAATAATAAATCAACAATAAATCATTTACTTTTACACTCACTCTAATAAAATAATTTATATTTTACAATAACATGGTTAAAACATAATTCAGTTAATTGATATACTCTTAACAAAATACACTCTAAAAAATACTGATTCACGTTTGCCTTTCATTTAAATTTATTTTATTTGCATTCTTTGTGTTATAATAATATTATATAATGTATTTTTTTTACAGAATTTTATTATTTATTTAATCTTGATCCTCCGTTCTAACTCATTTATCTTGACGCTCAACTTCTTCAATATTAAATTATTATCTCATATTTTAAATCACAGAAAACAGTAACTACCGCACAGCGCAAAACATAAACAAGGACTTCACAGTACACGAATGACTAAGTATATCAATGTCATGCGTCAATTTCTCAATGCGCGTCTGGTTTAAGTGATCATGTCTACTTGGTCACATTGAAATCCCGATGTGTTACAACTAAAAGTGACTAAGTAGAGATGGACAATTTAAGCTGATGGCAATTTTCACCTTTGGAAACTTGGTCATTAATAACATTATTTAATGCACCTGTTCCTATATTGTGGAAGACTTGGTCAGTTTTTCCAGACAAAAGAATTTTATTTTTGAGTAATTTGGCCACAAAAACAAAAAAATGGCGAATTTGGACATAGTCACTTTTACCTTTAAGCCCACGATCTGTATAACTCATTTCTTAAAATAAGTCATCGATTTTCTCAGTCTGCTCTTCATTATCGTCAATTCCAGTTACAGCAAGGCTGTAGCATTTTGTGTCATCATCACCTTCATAACAATTTATGCACAAAGGTGTGCAGTTTAACCTATGTCTTTTGCAACTACACCTACCCGTTTGGCGACCAGTAGTATATTTGCAGGAAATTTGTTTGATAGTAGCGTCTGGCATTAAACTGTTCATAGTACAGATGTGAAATTGTTGCTTTATATTGACCCTAGTAATCATGTCGTATTTAATTTCTGGAACATAACTATCTTCCTTTTTTCGCCGCAATCGTTCACAACTTTTCGTTCCAGGTCCATCGTATCCTTCAAAGACAAACAACAACGCTGTCAGATGCTTTTGTAACAGAACCCCACAAAAATGTTGCAGTAAAGAGCCTACATCTACCACATAAGTACTTTCTTCTGATGGAAGTGCTGGAATAGTGCCGAATAAACTGTAAAAAACAGACTTGACTGCACATGCCGCCTTCATGGAACAAAGAAGGAGGAAATGGAGCTAGTTCAAATTGTAATTTTTCATTATTTCGACGAGTTACCCTAAATTAAAGAAAGTAGGTTTTACTTTCTTTAGAAGTCGAGATAATGCAAAATTTTACAGCGCGCTCCGATTTCAAAAAATAAATAGAGGCAGAGCTGATTCCCCCACCACCTCACCTTTGAACTAATAGTAAAATTATAAATTGGTGTATAAACAAAGCAGATATGAATTTAAATATCTTGGCTAATATTGGTCATAGAAGGTTTTTTTTAATATCCGTTTTTTAACCACCTATCCAGATCAACTACTTAAAATGAATTATGTTGAAAAATGACGGAGTTATTGTAAATTTTTATAACTATAAAAATGGATACTTCTTAACATCATTTTTAACAACAATTTTGAAATGAATAATTAATTTTTTGCAAAAATACTTGTAGTTGAAATCTTTACTTTTGTAAAATGTTCTAAGATCTTATCTTGAACAAAAACAGTTGTTTAAACAATTCGTCAATGAGATAAACAGTCATTATTTTTCCATTATTACAACTATTAAACCGATTCGGCTGAAATTCGCTCACTTATTAACACCAGTGAGGCCCTCATTCTCACCAATTTTCAGCCATTTATAATTGTTATTGCAATAGTTATAAACATTTGTTTAATATTGCTAAAAAGCCCCGTATTGAGCTTAATTATTTATCGATTTTAGTTCTTAAAAAAGAAAATTTAAGATCTTTTTATGCTCTAAAATCTCCAGCTTATTGATTATTCATAAAATTTTATTTGAAAATTATACAACAAAATACTGAATTTTGGGCTTTTCCCATTGTTTATGCAACACATATCTGGCTGTACGTATTTGTCATTAGAAAGACCACCTTCCATTTAAAACTTTCAGATATTGCATAAACTTTTTTCATCTTTTTTTATCTGGCCTGGACTGTTATCCATGCTTGATGTTGTTCAGAGGAGGGCTGTCCAGCTAATCGATGACTCTTATCTAACGGTTAGTCTCGGGACCCTTTCGCACCGACGGACCGGCGATCTAGTTCTCTTCTACTACTATGTCAATGCTCTGTTTCATCATGCCGTCACACGATGAGCCTGCCAGACAGACCTGCCAGACTTCGTCGTCTCATCCCAGCTGTGTCGAACCTCGTACATCCAGAACTGGCTGGTACTACCGCTCCTTTGTTCCCAGGGAGAAAATCGAATTACCGAAGTGTCTTTAATAAGCTTCTAATAGCTATCGCGATGACCCGGTATTTAGGTTCCTGCCCACGCGGCTGGTTCGGTAGTAGAGGTAGTATTTTATTCAGCCAAAATACTATCACATGGTTCAAATGGCATATCACCAAAAAAAATAAAGATGAAAAAATATGTTATGCGAAGATACATCCATAAAATATGCAATCATGAATTTAAACTTGAAATTGTATGTGTATAAGACATTAAAATAATTGAAACCTTTACGAAATAATGTAAAAGATAGTATTCAAAAAGATCCATTTTTAACGGTGTTAACAACCACAACTGAAAAATTCGTTAATCGAATGAAAACATTTATCAGTTAGATAATTGAAAAACATTCTTTTGAAACTACACTAGCTATCAGTATCCTTCAAATCTCTAGGTGGAGCATTATACATTGCTACAAAATGATACTGTGGTGACCTAGTGTAAGTTATAGTCCTAAAACGATTTGATTTCAACTTGGTGATTCTTTTAGTACAATCATTTTGCATCTCGAAGTTGTTGATGTTACGTTTACCATGATTTACGCATTTATATATAAAAAAAGTGCAGTGAGCCGTTTGTTGTCGATAAAAGCATGCCTGCAAGTTTCCCTGAAAGGGATATTAAATAATAGCCGGATGATACGTTTATGTGAAACGAAGACTCTGTCGCTCTACCTCAGTATAGAATATTATATTACAGGTATACACAAATGCATAGTAAAGAGATAATAGAGATTTTTCATCTAAATATTGCAATATTGCTTATCTGAAATTCAAAAGTCATGTCTGCATCAAACCAGCTACCAAGAAGTTTAACATTGTCTACCAACTGCAACCAAAGTTGATTATTGAAAGCTGTTGTGGTGACTGAAGGAATATTTTTTTTAATGTGAAAGTTGATCAAGATAAATGATACAAGTTCTTCAACAGACCTGCTAGAAACCGTGATTGTAGTATCATTGGCAAACATTGTGGCTTTACCCTTCTAAATAAAATTTGGAAGGTTATTTATGAAAAGTATAAATAACAAGGGTCCCAACACAGATACTTGCGGTACACCAAGGTAAACTAGGTATCTATCAGACAATAATTTATAAATTCTTACAATAATACTTCTGTTTGATAAGTATGGTTTGATCCAGTCTAAAATAAGGCCTCTAAGACCAAGTGAATGTAGTTTTTCTAGTATTATATCCTTACTCAGACTGTCAAAGGTTTTCGATAAATCAAACATGAGACTTACATAAATTACTTTGATCTAGACATAATTTAAAAGTGCAGGGGTAGCCGTCTCCACAGACATATTAAGCCTGAAACCATTCAGATAAAATGTTGAATCTTACAGCAAAGTCAGTAATAATGTCCGCTAAAAAAGCTCTTGTCTTAGGTAGAAAAGGAGTCGTTTGCGCAAGCACTTGTGCATGCAAATTGTTTAAATGGGAGCGTAAAATCAACAAATACGTTCTCAAGCTTCGACCAATAAATTCCTATACCCCAATGTTGAAAACCTCATAACATCATTCACATTGTCGACGCACTAAACTTTTTTCAATCAACACACCTTAAGCCATGTAAGCATGCAGCGGAAGAACCGTATCGTGTCTTTAAAGACGCCATAATATATCAAATAAAGAATAATGTTTATTAAAAACCAATCAAGTGAGACGCTATTATGACTCAGTGGATTTATTTTTATAGCTCGGGGCATTAACGCGTATACAGAGGAAATGTCCGGCGTATAATGAAGCAATCGCACACTTTGACAGCACTTCGGCATCCTTTATTACATGCAGCTCAAACATGGGCGAACAGAGAAGCTGTTGGACGAGATTGGGACGTGTAAGGCTAAGTTCAGATGACGCGAGTTCGCCTGACGTTAGCTTTGTAAATACAAAAAATTAATACTAGTTGTTCTTGTGACGGCGCACGTTAGAAAGCGTACTCGCATACGATACTATATTTACTAGATGCCGAGTACCTCAACATGCGCGTAAGCCAGCGTCGACCAGTTCAGCAATAAGTTCAAATCGCCGATATGATAGAAAACTGGTATCTTCAACAGGAGTTTTATGTTTCCTATTGTGAGTACATATAAAGCTAAAAAAATCGCATAACCCAAACAAAGAATTGTACCACCAACAAACTCATAAATATATGTTGTAGAGACCCAATAACAGTACACCTTCACGGCATACAGGGTTTGTCTGGAAAGTAATGGGACTCATTTTCTTCCGCCATGACTGTACTTCGGAGCGTGCGCGCACCGACTGGATTCGAAAGAGGGCGTTCCTAGCTAACGAATGAGCGGCTGGTCAACACTTCGACAAACACCGATAATGTGACTCGTGTGCGCAAAGTTTTGAACTCAGACCGTCGACTAAGTATTCGTTTGATTGCCCAGATGTTAAATTTACCAAAATCTGTGGTTCATGACATTGTGAGACAGCATTTGAACATGCGCAAGGTGTGCGCGAAGATGCCCCCAAAAGTGCTCACTGACGACCAGAAATTGCGGCGAGTGGAAGTGTGCTAAGAAAATTTGAACATGTGTGAAATGATCCCCAATTTTTGAATAACGTAATCACAGGTGACGAGTCGTGGATCTTTGAGTATGATCCCGAGACAAAGAGGCAATCTTCCGAGTGGCACACGACGGCGTCTCCTTTCCCAAAAAGGAAGAATGAGCAAATCCAAAGTGAAAACGATGCTCATTGTCTTTTTTGACATCAAAAGCATCGTCCACCATGAATTTGTTCCTCCTGGTCAAACCGTCAACGCCAAGTTTTACGTGGAAGTGCTCAGGAGACTCAAACGAAGGGTCAGTCGGGTCCGACAAGACATCGCAGCCGACTGGAAGTTGCACCACGACAACGCCCCGGCTCACACGGCCTTTCTTGTGAACAGCTACCTGACCAAGCCCGGCATTCCAAGGCTTCCGCAGCCGCCCTACAGCCCAGATGTGCCCCCCCGGGCTTTTTTTTGTTTCCTCGCTTGAAAAGGCCGATGAAAGGCAAGCATTTTGAGACGACAGAGGGTATCCAAGCAGCATGCACCGCGGCTCTCAAGGCTATTCCGGAGAATGCCTTCCGTGACGCCTTCAATGCTTGAAAATCGAGCTGGCAGCGCTGCATCGACGCAGAAGGAGCCTATTTTAAAAGTTTTTAAAGAATTGTAACGATTGGCTCAATAATTTTTTTTAAATCGACGCAGTCCGGACAAACCCTGTAGCTTTGCAAATAATCAGTCGACTTCAGAGTGATTCTGCGCATATATGGGGCCTTTATAACTATATGAGTTTGTTGGTGGCACAATTCTTTGTTTTGGGCTCTACAAATTTTTTTCTGTCTTGAGGAGTCACCCCTTATATGCGAAGAATCACTCTGTAGTCTCCTGATTTTTCGCAAAGCTTTGTCGTAATTTGGAGGACTCTACAACCTATATGAATCTGTTGGTGGCATAATTCTTCGTTTGGGCTCTGCGATTTCTTTCTGTTTTAAGGAGTCAAGTCTTACATGCGCAAAATCATTCTGCATTCCCCTGATTTTTCACAAAGATATGCCGCAAATATGTACTGCTATGGGGTATCTACAACCTTTATGTCTTTGCTGGTGGCACAGTTCTTCATTTGGGTTCTGCGAGTTTTTCTGTTTTAAGAAGCTAAGCCTTTTGAACCCTGTAGCTATGCTATAATGATGCACTCCTGTGAAGTCTCTACCACAAATATTAGTTTGTTGGTGGCATAATTCTTCGTTTGGGTTCTGAGATTTCTTCTGTTTTAAGGAATCAAGCTTTATATTAACATAATCACTCTGTAGTCCCCTGTTCTTTTACAAAGCTATGCCGTAAAGATGTATGATATATATATATATATATATATACAGGGTGACTTTGAAGTTGAGTCATTAATTTTCAGATAATGATTGTAGAAGGACGATAAACCAAAATATGTGTGTAAAAATAAAAAAAAAATTAAAAAATTTTACCTTGTTTTATAAAGTATCCTCCCTACAAGTATTTCAGTGCGGACCTGTATTTGATCGTGAGGTCTTGGAGCACCGGCATGCCGTCACCTGATTCACGAGCCCGTTGTACTACATTAACAAAGGCACGAGGGGTTGGTTGCACTCGATTGGAAAACCGATCCGCATAAACATGTGCCATTTTTTATTTCGTTTGAGCCACGCAACAGACACCACTATTCACTGACACTGACTGTATACAAATGAATAAAATAATTGTAAAAACATCGTTCCAAATTCTTTCGCTTTTTTGTTTCCGATGCGATGAACCGATACGGCGGATTATATCCGTTGTCGCCAAACACGAGCACATGATATTATTATTGAGACAGGGCGGTACTCAAACTTCCAAAGGGCTATAACTTTGTTACTTTAATTTTACCAGAAAAATGGTAAAGGAAAAAACATTTCTTTTGATCAGATCTACTCACTGTTAAAATAAATGACTCAACTTCGAAGTCACCCTGTATATATATATATATATATACAACACATATGAGTTTGTTTTTGGCACAATTCTTTGTTTAGGCTCTGCGATTTTTTTAGTTTTATATGTACGCATTCGTTTGTGCCGTTTGTCGAAATCACCTTGTTTATCACTAATTTAGTTCAACAAGCATTTTTACAGGAGTAGTACATTTAGGCCTAATAACAATAGGAGCGTCATGTAAGAAATCATTTTTGGTATTTTGAGTATTAATATAGCACACTAGCGCCTGTTCTCGTTTTCCCATTCTCTCCACCACTGGTAATAGCAAATTTCGGGATACTATCTATAGTCTAATCATATTAGCAAATTTCCCCGAAATAATTGTAGTCTGGTTTTATTGGTGCAAGTTGTTCAAGGGGGTATTTAAAAGATGGATGTATAAAATGGGTGCACCAATTTTTGTGGGAAAACTTTTTATTTGACAACAAAGAATGAGCAAACGTGTTTTTGGTATTCAATCGAAAGAGTTGACAGGAACGAAAATCTTTTCATATAATATTTTTAGGTATTTATGAGACCTACAAAATGAGACTACGCGTAAAAAGATCCGACTAATATCAAAAATGTTATGGCCGAAAACCGAGGCAAAATGCAGGTTTTGGCACTTGTTGGTAATGCGACTATAATTTCACGCAACTACTTGAAAATCTTCAAATCCGTAGGATTCATACTTTTAAATAAAAACAACAAAATTGGATTATATTGGTCAAGTAGTTTATTTGAGATTTTCTAATTGTTTATTCCAAAATACCTATTTTCCAGCCATCACAACTAGTTTATTGAGCAATATCAGGGTTCGTCCACATAGCGTTTAATAGCAAAATACACGTGTTTACCTTGCCGATATGAATCACAAACCGTTCCGAAAGATAAGTGTTATTTTTATGCGAAAAACAAAGGTTACGTTTTTTTCTTCTAAAGAAATTCAAACATTCCGTATTCGTGAGTCATAAAACAAATGCGCTATGATATTCGAAAAACATACATTACTATACACATTCCAAAACAAAGCGGATGTGTTTATCTTCGTTTGTTGCGAATTACTCACAAATACGAAATGTTTGAATTTGTTTAGAAGAAAAAACGTAACCCATCATTTTTTGCATAAAAATAACATTTATTCCAGAATTGTTTGCGATTCATGTCGGCAAGGAAAACTAACGTATTTTGCCATTAGAACTAATTCTGTATATTGCTCAATAAACTAGTAGTGATAACCGGAAAGCAGGTGTTTTGGGATAAACAATTACAAATTCTCAAAAACTACTTCACCAATCTACTACAATTTTGTTGTGGTTAAACCATCGTCGCATTACCAACAAGTGCCAAAACCTGCAGTTAGCCTCGGTTTTCGGCAATAACTTTGCTATTAGTCGGATCTTTTTACGTGTGATTTCATTCTATAGATCTCATAGATAAATAAAAGTCTTATATGAAGATTTTTTTCGTTCCTGCCAAGACTTTCGATTGAATGCAAAAAAACACGTTTTCTCATTTTCTGTCGTCGAATAAAAAGTTTTCCCAGAAAAATTGGTGTACTCATTTTATGCGTCCATGTTTTAAATATCTCTTTGAACAACTTGCAGCAGTAAAACCAGACTTTACAATCGCTTCGCAAACCAGGGGTATTTTCGTCTAATATGATTGGACTACTAGAATAATTTGTTTAGAAGCCTTATTTGATAATAGGTAACATAATACAACCCTCAGCAGCTGAAAATACCAGTTTTCTAGCATATCGGCGATTTGAGCTCGCTTCCTTACTGGTAATTTCATCATATTCGAATCTGAATCTGACACTAATAACTTCAGGGACGTTCGATGCGCATATTGAAATTCTAGACTCTCCCATTGCCTGTTCAATTGGCGCTCGTCTTTAGAAGCGTTTAGTCGACATAACCATGTGTCTTTCCAAAAATTGCTTGAATTGAAATGGAAAGTGGAAAATTTAACGCAGGACTTTTTATTGATGAAATTGAGAGGAGACCTGTGATTTTGGATATGCATTAAAAGTTCAAATAAGACGCCAAACCAACATACTTTTTACAGAAAATGTTTCATTAAAGGTAGATACGTATTTTGGGTAAACACCTCGTAAGTCACCACATTCCTTTTCATTCAAATAACACCTTGTAAAGCCGGTCCCAGACACTACGTGCATTCAGCGAATGTGCGAACTTTCGGACTATGTACTACGCCTTCGGTCAGCTTCCCTATTTGCAGAAATGCGTCCAATATCGAATATTTCCTGTAGAGCAACCAACACAAACGAACTAAGCGGAGCGCGACGCTAAACTTAAAAACACGTAAACAAATAGCCGTAGCGTCTGGGAGAAATGCCGAAGTTGACTACGCCGCACTCCGCCGCACTACGAGCTCCTTTGATTCGTGTCAGTTTACCGACAACCGCCGGGAAAATGACGTAGTACGAATCTTCGTCGAAGGTAGCCTCCCACACGCTACGCGAATAAGCTCGAATACAGAATATTCGCCGAATGCACGTAGTGTCTGGGACCGGCTTAATACACGTTCAGTGCAGAAATATCGTAAGGCCGGGACTTTGCATGTACTACCCGATTGCGGCTACTTCAGTCATTTAAAAATCAGTTCCAGTTTCCGTTTTATTTTCATATTTATGCAGCAAAACATCAATTTTAAATTCACCACCTACGAAAATAAGTAGTGTCTGACAGAGCTTTCGGTTTCGGCCAGTTTCGGCCCAAAATCAGAATTTCGGTTCAAATTAGGCAGGAAATCCGCCGAAACCGGTTTTGGTTTCGGCCGAATCTAAAATTGGACCGAAATTTCGGTTTCGGTTTCGGCTGAAGTACTAGTTTCGGTCGGACACTAAGAACAAGATTACGGGTCTTATCCGGGTGATGGTACACTTAACATAACCACGTATTTAGGGGTTATTGCAGATTTAACGCGTAAACAACAGTGTAATATGTAATTCTTCACAAGAAAAATCTTGGTTGGAGCACTTTTTATATGGGAATTTGTTTTTCCAAAATACCAATTTCCAGCAATACCTTGATGTCAAATACAAAACAATGACGTTGTGGAATAGACCACAGGAGATATAATAAAAATAAAGGAAGTAAAAAGGTATACTTGCTAAGAATGAGTGAATAAATAATCGAAACTAGTAACTTGTACTGATAATAGGGGAAAATTACCAAATGGATAAACTAAAATATAATTGTGTAAAATTAACAAAAATAGGCTAATAAATAAACTAAAACAATATTTTTTGAAATAATATAACTAATAAATAATCATATACAATCAAAAACAACAAATAAAAAGAGTACCTTAAATGGTACTTTCTAAAGCAACATAATACAGATCAGAAAAGCTAAAAATATAATGCAGTGCTGTAAAAATTCGCATGCATGTACTGTGATCGATAATCGATATATTGTGGTCTATTCTACAACGTCACTTGTTTTGTGTTGCTTTTGACGTCATGGTATTGCTGGGAAATGGTGTTTTGGAAAAACAATTTTCCATTTAAGAACTGCTCCATCCAAGATTTTGTTTGTGCAGAATTACATATTACACTGTTGTATATACGTTAAACCTGTAATAACCGTTAAATACGTGGTTATGCTAATTGTTCCATCACCCTTATCCGCTTTGCCCGGTTTCCCACCAAATCAGTTGACTCAATCCTTCACATTTGTATGAGTGAGAAGGTCCTTTAAATTTGCGCTTAATATTTTAAATAGCTGTTCGTGAAGATAGCATAAAGATGGAACAACACCTATCTTGTCAGTTTTTTGTTGAAAAACTACAATTTGATGCATGTCTAAGAAGTACGTAGGTTTTCTACAACCGATTGCCTATAATTGAAGTGGTAATGATAATAATAATAGTAATAATAATACTCGACTTCGCCTATTATTATTACTATTATTATTATATTTACACATTTTTTAGGAACACTCTGTATACCCAACTTGGGGCAAGAAAATGTAGAACATTGCCCATGGACCATCCGAATTCCATTCAAATTGTTATACGATGATGGATGATTAGTTACAGTGTTTATTACTTGGTGAAAGCTCTTCTACAAAAATGGTGAGAGTGCCATCTATACGTACCAGGGCGCTGTGACTAACACTGTTGTAACAGAATTGCTACTGGTATGCTTGAAATGCATCAAAAGGCATAATTACGTTTGTACATTTCTCAGATACTCCGGATGTTAGAAAGATATTCCTTTCGTTCAAATATAGCGGTTTGGAGTGCACGGTCGTTACACAAAGCAGTAGAAGAGATACGCACCATAAAGTAGCGGTATGACAGCAAGCAGCATTTGCTGAAATTCTACATTCGACCCGTGCCCGAAGAATTTTAACGATGCGACCACAATTTTTCATGTTCGCTCAAGTGTATGTTCCGCGCGTATTTTCCGCTTCTCTAGTCGCATGCTTTACAACTAGACGTACTTCTCTTGTCGTAATATAATGCAGCATTACACGTGGTTACGGTAAATTTCTATATGCATTTGTGTAATATGGAAGTTAACAGTATCACTAGATATGCTGGTTACTAGGGAGGTGAAGGAAAATACCTCGTCAATATGAAAACGCAGTTCGAAGTACTGTGACTAAGCAATTAGATGCATTGAACTTTGACTGTTACAAAGTGCTGCAGCTAATGGGATCATTAAAAGTAGAGAAAAATAGTACATTATTTATAAAAACCTCTCCGATTTTTTTGATATTACATTATATAATGAGAAGCAATATCATTCATTTCCGTCGGTCTGTCCGCTAGTACTTGGCCCCTTTAGAACTTGAAAAGTTCTGCTCGGATTTTTATGACTTTTTGCGACAAGGTTGCTATTATGCGAAGGATGAAACACTTTCTGAAAACCGACCCAGTTACGGTTAAGAAACAAAAACAGGCAGAGTGATAAATATTTCCGGTACGGGTGTCGACCGGAACGAAAATAGAATTTAAACCTGTCGTGAACTGGCCATTGGTAAGATCTAGTCATCACAGTTGTGATAGCAACATTGTCGGATTGCTGGTATGGCAGAGGATATATTTATAGGTCTATTGGAAATGGACCAGGACTGGGTACTAATTTTATTGTACATTTATCATTTGCATAGAAAACTGTATGGTATATATGTTAAATGAAAAGAAAGGACTTAACAAGATGAGCTCAATTATCAAAGTGATCTAAATCCAATATGACACTTGCCGTAAAATTATTGATTTACTTTTTTCATAGTAACCCCTATGATAAGGGTATCAAATTCAAACACTCTGCAAAATGGCGATTTACAATTTCCATGGTCGCCCCTATACTACTATGGGTATCAAATGAAAGGGCTCGATGAGTTCTCTTAATAGAATTTATGAAAATTATATAGAAATTACCAAACTAGCTTTTTGACATCATAAATACTAAGAAGGAAGAAATCAAGTAAAAAATCATTTTTAAAAATAAGCTTCTGATAATAAAATGACTAGAAAATTTATGAATATTTTTGTTGAATGCTTTTAAATGATAACACAGCTCCTACATCTCAAATTTTCAAATAAAAGTGTGTTACGTTTTGACAGCAGGAAAAAGGGAACACGATTTGATTTGAAAATTTGAGATGGAGTTTTGATATCGATTGAATATTTGCAATCGGAGAAAAATATTATCTACTCAAATTGGTGCTACATCTTCTTAATATTAAAATTCGGAGTTTCGTTCACAAATATTTTTCGACTTGTTTGACCTTTTTGGAGAAGTAACTTTTTGGAGAAGTAACTTTTTGGATGAATTGACTATTAAAAAGTTCCAAGCATATAATACTGGTCTGAAAGTATACGCCATGATAGAAAATGAATACCTTTTGTTATTTCTAGTTCGCGTTTTTTAAGATATAAGATTTCTCAGTTTCGTTGACTATTGCCATCTCACTGCTAACTTTAAATGCGAATAACGAACTAGGCATACTGGTGTGTTCAAAAAAATTCGGACCATTCCCTAATTATCGAGCACTCTGTACAAATTAAACCCGGCTAGTAACATAACGCATTAATGCCCAACGAATACATGTGGCGCGTGAAAAAAGCCAGCCAGCTAGAGATAAAATCAACATCTCACGGCGGCAAGGTGTGGTGGTATATACTCGTATGTAGTGGTTGGCCTGTGATCCGAACCGAAGCAATTCATTTTTTAATCACACTGCGAGCTGTCGGTGGCTGTTAACGCCATCTTGACTAGCGTACTTGCCGGGTCCGCGCTTATAAATTAGCGATTGTGCGATGCCTTGCCTTAAGTGCTTTGCTTCCTTTCTATCTTGGCCGCCGCGACCAACGGCGATAACAGTCCGAGAGCCAGCTTCTTTTCTCTTCCCACATCTACTGGCGAGGAAGTACTGTACTCGCAAAAAAATTATATTGAAATACGTTTTTTGGATTTTATATATGACGATAAACCAAACTCATTTGCTCCAGTCTTTCTGTCTGTAGGTCTCTCTGTCTGTCCGCATGTACTTGCCCCGTCTATAACTTAGAAACAACAGCTTGGATTTTGCTGAAAGGACGAAGTTTTTGAAAATCGGTCGAGTGGCAGCAGAGCTAGGGGCAACATCACGAAGAAAAATCGATCAAGCTTCGTTTTTTGACGTTTCTGAAGCTCCGGTAATTATACGTACATATTGAACAGATATCGTAGAATAATACGCGTCTCTGCTTCTTAACATCCTTCAATTACTGCCACTGTGCCCCGCTGCCGCTTCGTGCGGACCAGTACATATGCGGGAGGGCGATGTTGCCAGATGGTCGGTACTACCGGTAGGACAGGGAAAGAAAGTCTATAGACTAACTGTATGAGCCTGAGTTTAACCAGATTGATCCATTTAATTTATTTATTGAATGTGGTCGTAACTAAACTTCTTCTCAGTGTGTACTTGTGCTGAATAAAATTCTTCATGAACTGATGATGGCGTCGAGTGGGAAGTTATGAGTCAGCCTACTTGGCTTCGTTTTCGCACCTTCACCTTGGTGGACCCTCAATTTTGCGACATGTTATACGAACTTACGTTAAAAATATCGCATTGTCTTCGAGGCAAATAGTTATTTATATTTCGAAATTTTGAAAATCACAATAACTTTTGCGATTCACCTTTTCGATGTTTTCCAAACGTCCAAATTTTTCGAAATCTCAAATGTTTTCCAACTTTTTTCCATATCTTGAGAATCTCCATAATTCTGAAAAATAAGAATTCTAAGAATTTTGAATTTTAATATTTTGGAAATTTTTAGAGCTATGAAAAAAAAATTTGATGTTTGGCCTTTTGTATGTTTTGGAAGTTTTTAGAGTACTGATATTTTCGATAAATTAAAATATATGGATTTTTTTTATAATTTTGAAAGTTTTTCAAATTTGGAAATTTTCTAAATTTGGAAATTTTTGAGTATTTTGGAAATTCAGTATATTATTAAATGCTAAAATTTTGGAAAATTACTAGAAATTGTGAAAATTTTCGGAAGTTTTAAATTTTGAAAATTTTCTGTCATTCACTGGTGCGTTATTGTTTGTTTAAGATGTGTGCAACCCTCAATCTTCACATAGGTCTTAAGGGTCGAATATAAATGTGGGCCTGAGTATACTCTAAATTACTTTGAGGTTCCCTACTGTTAGACTGCATACCAAGGACTAACTGAGCCTCCAAACAGCAAAGAAATATTTTTACTTCATGATGAGAAACTCTGTAAAGTGTATGAGTCTACACATTACAGAAATTATTGCCAAGATATAGCTCATATATCAGAGACATATAGGGTGTCCCATTTTAATCTATCTTCCTAAATATTTCGAAAACAGCTTTAAACGAATGTTGTAGGATTTCAAGGAGGAAAAATGTTGGTTACCCTAAACATGATTTTCCCGGCCACCTTCAAGATCATTTCAAAGTCAAGCGAATATTTTCAAATGAAACTTTTTTACACCGGAATTGGAAAGAGGAAGAGTTTTACGTCCGAAGATGACCTTAACTGTAACCTTCAAGGTCAAATCAAGACATGGAAAACAATTTGCTCCAGCAAAAATGTTCTACAGGAAAGTTGTGAGCTCACCCAAAGGTGACCTTGACCATCATCTTCAAGGTTACACGTTTGAATATAAAATTTTCTGCTCTCTGGAACTTTGACATAAAAATCAAGCGGTTGCCTTCCAATGACGGATTTAGAGGAGCGCGGGGAGCAACTGCCAAATCTGATATTTTTTTTTTAAGAAAATGGTATATATTGCTGTATCTCAGTGTAAAATTACCATCCCCGCTTTTCAATTCTGTTACAAGAACATTACCTCTCAAGAGACGCTGCGTAAGTGCTAAGCATGCAGCCACCACCCCTCTCCCTTCTCTTCAAAATTTAAACGCTGCTAACCCTTCCCCCGAGACGAACATCTTCCTAAACATGCTACTATAACAACGCTGCGCCCGACCCTTGATAGATTTCTATATCCGCCATTGTTGCCTTACACATAACTTTTCAGATTGACACGACCCTGATTTCGAGTTTAAGGTATGTAACATTTTCTGATTTTCCAATTCCAGGATGAAAATGACGGGTTTCCTTCGAACATTTTGGCTTGACCTTGAAGGTCGGGTCAAGATCACAGACCAAAAACCTCACAATTGTGCTGTCAACCATTTTTGTTAGAGCAAATCGTTTTCAATGGTTTTACTAGAACTTGAAATGGTTATGGTCAAGGTCAAGGTCATATTCGGACGTAGACTTTCCTCTTTTTTCCAATGCCGCTGTAAAAAAGTAGGGGATCTATTAGAAAATATTTGTTTGACCTTTGGATGACCCTGCAGGTCGTGGTAAAAGTCATGGTCAAGGTCATCATCATTCCTTCGCCTGAAACTTTTAAAATGGGACTACATGTATAGCCGGGTCATATCCCGCAATATTTTCATGGCGGCTGGTCTATAATAACCATATTTACAGTCAAACATTGCAAACAGAAACGTTGATAGTTTATATGTAGATACCACGAAACTGCAATCCAATACAGGCTGCTCCCTGGACTGTTTCTTTCTAGTCTTCTTCAGGCTATTACCAAGAGTTATCGCCTCATCGGAAATGATCATTGTAATTTAGCAATCGATACCACAAACCAACTTGGGCGTATGTTTGTACATGCAAATCGAGTGACTTCAATTCCATTCAGCATATTTGACAGCGATACTACCTGAGTAGGCGTTTAGCAGTTACAATAATATGATTGATGTATCTTCTGAAATTAATCCTTTGGTTCTTCTAGACGTTCATTCTTTATGGAGACGTGGGAATAGTTTCAGAGGAAAAATCGTAGTAGAAACTTATCGTTATATTGAAGGTAAGCAAAAAGAATGCTGGAACCACTGATTAACGTACTCTGTCTGCCAACCGTATGTTTTATTCCAGCATTCAGAAAGGGATCTAGTTTGAAAAGGGCTAGAGTCGTTCTTCTACTGACTCATAGATGAGGCTAAGACGTTCAATACCTTTTTGTACGTTAATAAATCTTGCTTGTACATATATTAAATCTCGCACTTCGAACAGGAAAGCGCCTACAGGGCATTACTGTCGAGCTTATCTGCTATAAAAGTTTTTTCCTGTCTAAAACAAAAAACAATGGTTACATTAAGGGATTGCGGCAGTAAAATACCTAAACAACATTTGAATAAAAGCCACATTTCCATGTAAAAGCACCCGTGGCGTTTATGTCCGAAGTTGTTTTTTTTATAATTCGCTAGCAGATGTCGTAATAGTTTGTAAATTGCGATTGTGAACAATCACGATACTCCACACACTTTTACGCAAAAAAAAACTATAAACTAAACAAATTCCATGGTGGGTGCCAAACGGATATTAATGGATAGTGAAAACAATGGATGTTGGTTTAGTTCAGATTACAGTATGAAGGACAGACAGAATCGTCTGGTAGATAGCAGTTCTGATAGTGATTCTGAGGGAGTGGCTCAGGTGAATAAATCAATTTGTGACTTATGACTTTACTGCCGTTACAGATGTGGCATACGGTTTTGTTACGTGAGAAGAGCATTTTTTATTATTATCATCTTTAATGAGAACGACTATCGTAGACCGAAAATAATTTTAATACTTGTCAATAATATGTAATTTTGTAATGGGTTGCTTATGCTTGTGTTACGCAGAAGGACTCTTTTTCGGTATTAATTCTACAGCATTGCTTAACATTTAATGCTTCCAAGTCACAGTACTGTACCTTGAGTAACAAGGAGCGCCTGAGCGCTCATCCGGTTTCGATGGATGGCAGAGCTCTGACAAAGAGCCTTTCATTTCGGCTGCTCTCGTCAATTGCGATAGATGCTGGGAAAAAGCTAGGCTCTGTTTAGGGCTAAGAAGTACTTTCCTCCACAGAACCTTCTCACTCTGTACAAGGAGCAGATAATCGAATTATCTCCTAGCCTCGAATATTGCTCAGATGTTTGAGGTGCCGTCGCCCCGACTATCAATTACTCTTCTCTAACGGACAGACTCGGGACCCTTTCGCACCGACGCGACAGGCCGTCGGCAAACTAGCTCTCTTATATCGCTAAGCCTACTGGCTTTGCACCCCAGAGCTCTCCGTCATGATGCTGCCGCACGATGTGCCTGCCAGACACAATCGCATGACGCCTCCCATCCTAACCATGTCGAACTTCATACATCCAGAACTAGCCGATATGACTGTTCGTTTACCCTAGGGTATCGAAATTCTGGAACAATCTACCTGAGGAAGCTTTTGCCAGTTCTGCTAACCTTAGGAAGTTCAAAAATCGAATTATCAAAGTTTCTTTAAGCTCCTCATAGCAGCCACGGTGCCCCGGTATTTAGGTTTCTGCCTACGCGGCTGCTCTGGTATAAAAAATCTATGAGACAGTAGAAGAATCTGACACTCACTCGTTTCACAATATAAAATTCATTTTTGTATTAGGCTACCGTCTCACAGATGGCGCTAGTATTTTTAGGATTCTTTTTAAGGTTGGTCGGATTCTTAGGATTTATCTTTAGTAATGGTCTCATTACATTACTTTTCTGTGTTCTGTCAAATGCGTAAAAACGTATTGATCCTATTTATCGTCATCACTCAAAAAGAAAATGCAAACTTGGATAAGCTTTTATTTAAAACATTGAATAAGATGTATTATGTTAATTTTGTACGGCCACTGTCGCTATTCCTTCAATCCCTTTTACTTCACAAATTTTAACAGGAACATCTAAAAAATGTTTTCTTTTATCTGCTACCATAACAGAAAAAGAACGTTATAACTTTTCGGAGAAAAAATCAATCAACTTTGATCAATTCTTATAGAATTATTATCTTCAAAGAAATACCTCAACAAACTTGTTGCAATACAATATGACTACTTTTCTATAAATTTTTTAGAGCAATTGAAAGAGAATTCGTCTTTGTTTATAACACGATACAGTTTTGCAAATAAGCAATTTCCTAACAGAATTAACTGTTATAGAGAGTGACATCTGGATGTACTGCTAAAACGGACCTAGACGGTCTTTAGGCAGTTTTATGCAGACTTTTACTACCTTTTAGTACATTTTTATTACAAAATCACTATTTTAAGTTAATAACGCGGTATCATTCACAACTGTTCAGGCATAATACCATTATTACACTTTCGTTTTATGAACGGATATACACAGTTACGTAGTATTGAGTTTTCTTTATAATTTTGTGTTTTGCATGAATACAGGTATATGGCTGAACTATTTTAATAACATTTAGAATCACTAAAAAGAGGTTGTAAAGCTGTTGCTTAATAATACTCATTATGTGGCGTATTGCGTTAATATCTTCAGCTGTAATAGTAAACTCTCACCTGGATTTTAGCATTACCATCTAATTTTTTGAATTCCTGGTTCCTTGTGGCTTAAACATTTCTGTAAATAAAAACTAGAAAAACAACCAGGGCTATCACTCCTACGTAATAGATGCAATAGTCTACATTTTCCATATCCATTGCCATATAGTTCAAATGCTCAACGATTCATAGCGAATTTTGAGAAGAAAGTCCAGAAAATGACTCAAAATATGTTAGAACAGGTTAGGTTGTCACATTTGAAAACTTGAGATTTTCTATTATAAACATACATAGTGTTATCAAAATAAGACATCACAAAGTTCCATCTATTATCAGAATTGTCCACTGCGAAAGTGAAAACATCAAGCTGTCTGCTGGAACTGTATCTCAGCTTGTATTGTCAGCCAGATGATACGGGTCATGCCCGTGGCCGCTAGATGCCGTCGATTTTGCTGCTGTAGTAGATACGGTCCTCTTGCCATTGAACAATCTAGTACCAAATATAGCTTTCGTTCGTACGACCACAGGAGGCCAACGTACAGCATCTGTTTCGTGCTATTTGGCAACTTCTCAGTATGGTGTAGGCTTGATCTCGATTAATGGATGTGCAACTTTACTGTATTCAGAGTATGAAGTTTATCGGAATAAGATATCAGAAAGTGCCATCTATTACGATAATCGACCACTGCGAAACAGGCTGTCCGTTGGAACTATATTCCAGTAAAATGGCGATTAAATAATATTGCAGAAGCAGAATCGGCGGCATCTAGCAGCCACAGCTGACAATGCAATACACACTCAGGTCGCTAGCTGCCGCCGATTCTGGTGCTGTAGTGGATACGGTCTACTCGCCATTGAACAGGAAGACTGTTCCAACAAACAGCTTACTGTTTTCACTTTCGCAGTGGTCGATTCTGATAATAGATGACACTTTGTGCTGTCTTATTTCGATAAACCTTATACTCTGACGTGGTTGCTCAGCCTTCGTTCGCTGTCCACCGAGATCAAGCCTGCACCATTCTGAGGAGTTGCCGAATAGCATTAACGGTTGGCCTTCTGTGGTCGGACGAACCTAAGCTATATTACTAGTTTATACGTCGTGTTATCGTCCTATTCAATAATTATATCGTATGAAACAAAGTTGATAAAATAGGCTATTTTTTTTCCAGAAAGGAGATCGGCTATACGTCGGAGCACCTGGTAGCTATTATTGGCAAGGTAACGTGTCTTTGAGTTTATTTAACTGACTGCCTTCAAATCTCTTCTAAATATCTACCCTTAAACCATTTCCCCCCCAAAAAACAACATTGCAAATCAGAGAAACTACTGCAGCTACTGTATTAGAAAACTTTTTGATATGCTCTTTTCAGTGATAATATTTTCAGCTTCATGTACATTTCGATAATACCAGAAATAAACCGTACTTTCGTTATTTGAAATGCAACAACCTCTAGATTATAGTATTCTTGGAATATTAATGAAAAATCAGAATAAAGGGTGTTCTTAGATTCTAAAAATTCATAAGGGGTATTTAGGAATTTTACGGAAATTTCCCATCTTCAAAATGCAGTTACTAGTGACAGAGTTCCTTGTTGCTGAACGTTGGATCCACTGGCACAGAAAAAAATAGTAACATTATTTGTGACTTCTTGATTGAGTAAAAATTAGCAACGATTTCTAGTATGGGTGCTCCAAAAGTCCTGGAACGGCAAGGTACTCAGAAATATAGAAGCGGTAAGGTTAAAAGTAAAACAGTTGAGGATCAGGAATTTCGCTGCTTTTCAGTGGTGACCTTGAATTTGACCTTGAGCAAATCAAGTGCCATACAATGTTATAAAACAGGAATCCTTATTTTTGACCCCGGAGACGAATATAACAGGAAATTTTATATGCTGGTGAGACCTTGAGTGAACATTATTTTGACCTTGAGCATCCCTGGCCAAGGTCATGTCCAGAAATAAACTTTTCAGCGTTATCCGTTTCCGGGATACAACATACACAAAGGATGCTATGCAAAAAATGTCTAGACGTTGATTTTATCGCCAAAGTCGTGGCGAGGGTCAGTTTCAAGGTCACCAGTGAATAGCCAGAGAAATTGAAGCTCCTACCGTCTTTGAGTCCTTATTATGGCTTTACCTTTATAAACATTCCTAAAATTTTGTGAAATTCACAGTGACTTTGACAAGGACGCTATAGCTAAACGCTTCAAATGAGATTTTTTCCCGATGAGCTTGACTCGGACGTTCAAGGTTAAAGTAATGTAGGTAGCCCATTTATCGTGAAAAATATATAAATATATTCTGCTTATCCTGAGCACTCTCTAATGAAAAATAAAGTAAACAAACGATGAACCATGGGAGTGATAAGTGACAACGCTCTTATTTCTAAGGTTTTGACCAAGGGAAGAATATTGCAGTTTTGACATATTTTGTTCTATTCTCGAACGCATGGAACAATTACGAACGCTGAAATTGTTACAGAGTGGAACAAAATACACTCTGTAACAATCGCGAATGCAGCCCAGCTGATTATTGTCCCCAAACTCGGACAGAAATGGCAGGGCTGTCACTGGAAAGAAAACAGCCCAAGCGTCTATCAGACGACCATCATATTTGGACGAATCAAAATCCAGGTATAAATCACGTGATCTATTAGCTCGATCAAGGATAGCTTGTGTTGATGATAGTTGGCGGGAATGTCAGAGGAGGAAAGCTTGTAAGATCCTAGAAAGATAGACAAACTGAGTGGGAAGATTTTTTAAATGTCCATACTAATCCATTATTAAACAAAACAATAGCCTACCATTGGAACGCCATAGGCACTAGCGTAAGGTTTGCAGTTGACATCCCGGTAATTAACAGGCATTATAAAGGTATCAGCGCACTATCTCTTTGTATTCAATGAGCGGAATTTTAACAAGCTACAATTGCTCAAACATTATCAAATATCTTGCCGTTCTGGGATTTTGGATCACCTTATATGAGAAGAAAATTTGGAAGAGACCTGATGTAGCCTGATCTTAGCAATGCTTGCATGTGAATCCTTATCCTTCATAAGTTCCAGTCTCTCCTTTTTCCATCTAATAATTTCAGGCTTCTAGAAATCCTAGAGCGTAGACAGTGTGGTAAGGCAATGGCAAACCTGAACAATTCTGTTTCAGGCCAAATGTACTCGATTGACGCACATGCGAAATTCAACTATACGCCCGGACTATTTGGAAATCAGGGCTACGGCGCCAAAGGTACCAACTTACAAACACCAAAATCCCTAATCTGCTCACACACACTCACCGAACCTAGTTTTGTTGGTTTATTTTTAATTTGTTTTTGTTAACAGTCATCCAGTTAGTAGGTGTTGGAGATTTGAAGAATTTTTTGCCACAGGTGTTTTTACTAAAAGCGGAGTTTCAGGATTGACGCATGTTCCATTCTCTTTTACATTAGAGCTGGGTCAAATCGTTCCTTCTGGTGATTCGATTCCACGGTTTCGATACCGGCCTCGGATTTGATTTCCTCGATTCGTTCACGATTCCGATTCCGGCCTCAGGTTTGATTTCTTCGATTCGTTCACGATTCTAATTCCGGTTTCGGAACTGACTTCTTCGATTCGTTCACGATTCCGATTCCGGACTCGGAATAAGTTTTTTTATTCGTTCACGATTTCGAGGTGCTACGTTTCCTTATCTAGAACACCGATGCTGACTCAATGCTGGATGATATGTTTTAGATACTATCAGAAATTGAGCCTACCACAATTTATAAGAAAGTCTCTCATGTTTTCAACAAACGTCCATCCTAAATTTGCTTCATTCGTAATTGAATAAAATTAAAGAATATTACATTGAGATATTAAACATAGCTTTTTATATAGGAAATTTACTGTACTTCTAGATAAAAAATAAAATTTGAAATGCAAGAGAAGTTAAGTTGCAATACCGGAAGAAAATGTTTCAAACCAAAATTTGGGTAACATCGACCACCTTTATAATTAATATTTTTTCTCCAAAATATATCTTAATTTATTTGGACATAACTGTTCCGTTTCTGTTATATAATAACAATAATAATAATAATAATAGTAATAAGGGATGTATATAATAGTAAACGTCTGTATTCATAACTAGCAACAAGTTATAAATGGGCGAAGCTTAGAGACGGCTATTCTTCCATTCAACCCTCAAATAGTGATAGTTACTACGAATTTATATTAGTAAAAAATTAATTTATAACAATAAAGGCATTGAGAAGACAGAAGTAATTACACTACTATATAGTTAGCGACATGGTTTGAGTTTTAATCTTCTATCGACATCGACTGGAAACAATATAAGATCTACAACACATCTAATAAAAAAAATTCTAAGTGAATGAGTCTTAACTTCGTATACATAAACCCAAAAGCTACTGGTGGAAAAGCTTAAAAAATTACCCTCATCGCGATCATATAGCGAAATATAGCTGAAACAGGTTACAAATTGTATAAAATTCGATTAGGCTCTTTCTTTTTAAGCTTACATCATTCCAAAGGTAGATTAACCTGCTTTCTACTATTTTAAAAAAACAGACATCTAAACACAGGAATTGGTTTTCGTGACGTTAAGTCAAAATTAAAAAAAATCAACATCTAAAATTTTTCTCTGAGCATACAATCAAGAATTTTCTATACTCCAAGCTCCATTACTCCATACCAGTTAGTTCCTCATTTGGAGCAGCTGCAATCAATAGTGCGGCCATTCTTATTGCGGTAGTAGCAATTCGCGAATTTTGCCAGTATCATTCCCTTCAAACAGTTTATACAAATTCGATCCAACCTGGTTGGAGTCGAAACCATCGGAATCGGAATCGAAACAAGCGGAATGGAGAATCGTTGAAATCGAAAGTACCCGAGTCGGAATTCGAATCTAAACCGCCGTAACAAATTCCTTTCAATTCCAATTCCTTCGATTCCTGCTGCGGTATCGTTCCTTTGGAACGATTCGTTCAGGACTTATCCAGCTCTACTGTACACTGAAGAAAAAGAGATATGTAGCTAAACTCAAATAAATGGCGTCTCATCGAATTTTTAAAACCTTTTATTTTTTTTCTCTCTGTCATACACAACGTATTCTAATGTTTCATTAAAATGTAATATCTTTGACTTATCTATAGGCCAAGGATTACAGCAAGTAACTATAGACCACAGAGTGGCAGTATTTTTAATCATTTATATATCTACATATTTTTTTTCTTCGCATGAGGAAGAAAATGGGCATGGACAAGTTGAAGCTACTCCAATCTTTGGGATATTCGTACAAAGCCGTATCTCTTTGATTGGAAGAACTAATTGGTTAGCCTAAACACTTAATATTACTAAATTTGTAACAAGAGTTTTAACGTTAAGAAGCTTAAAAGGTGGTAACAGGAATTAACAAAAATAATAATAAACAGGGGTTAAATAATGACTTATTAAGGCGTATCAACTTAGCGAACAAGAGATAAATTGGATAATAACAACATTGTCGAATTTTCGTTGGAGGATTGACAAGGATGTGGCCGCTGAATATGTATGAGTTGGTTTCTTATTTTTTTTTTTGTTTCGGTAATTCCGTTATTTCAAATTATACTCAAACGTGTTTTGGGAAACATAATCAGGGCGCTAAACAGATAGATATGTGAATCGGATATTTTATGCTGTGAGCTAATGCAGAAAGTATCTTCTTTAAACGTATTCACTTATTCATGTTTCGGTGCTAGTAAAGTTTCAGTTATCATTATCCCTGAAGTGGTATCTGAGAGAGCATCTTATACGTTTTTATTCGTTACTATTTTTACAATCATCGGTGTGTTAATTTTATCGTTTTCCTTTAATTTTGATGTCTTTCATGAATTACTTTTATCATAATTTTGTGGGATTGGGTTTCCTGGGAAATCACTTAAAGTAACAATGCCTTTGCAATCTAGTTTTATTCAAAATATTGAAATCATAGGACTTTCAATTATTTTTCTGCAGATATTATACTCTTTTATGTAAAGATTGTAATGGTAGATAAATATAAGAACTAAAACTTTTATTCTTATGTCCGTTATGTTTCAATATTACTCTTCGCTCCAAGAGCGCCCGCAGAAACTTTTTTCAGGGGAAGTCATCGATAAGGGGCTATCTTTTTTGAAAGCGCATATCTGTTCTCAAACCTTGTTTAATAGCCGAGGCTTGCAAATTTTCTCGGGGAGGGGAGGGGAGGTGTGGTGCTGCAAACCCAAAAACTCTAAAATTGACTCATATGATGATCCAGTGTCTCCACAAGTCTTATCATAGCTAGACAATTTCCCATGATAAAAAATGCTCCATGTAATATATTTGTATACTATTTAGTACCCAATTAGTTTTTACTGTCTAAAAATTGAAATAACTTGATTAATTTTGATTACAACAAGCAAGCTGTGTAAATATGACCCGTTTTAAGAAAATAAGCTTAGAACAGAGTTCCAAATAGAATCATAATTTTTTACATTGAAAACATTTTTGAGTAGAACATGCACTAGGAATCCTTCCTAATGTTAAAGAAAAACATTATCTTATAACTTCAGCCTCTCATATGAATCTAGTACTGAGGGTATTTTGTGGGAAATTCTTTAATCTTCTTCAAGGCGCTTCAAATTCATAATCAGGAACTTTGAAGCTATTATCATTGAGCTGTTACAAAAACTTATTGGAACCTTATCTTTAACCTATGAGCTCATTTTTTACTACCTCGTTTTGAAAGAACATTTGTAAATAATGAGCATGTTTATATACACTCTGTATTCTATTCATTTCATTTTATTTTGTATCGTTTTTCATCTACATCTTAGCCAATAGCTTCCGCTTCGTGTTACCAAGCTATCTACCAAATACAAATCGCTTATAGCTTTACAGCAATCATTCCTAGCAACAATCATAATTTATTCAGGGTGTCTCAAATTTTCAACAGTATATTCATCTAAGCAATTTCTCAACTTAACATTTGCTTGATATTTTTCGAAAGCCAATAATTTGTTTTGTTGAATAAAATTGTGGATATTTGGTAAACTCTTCTTGCTAAGATAGGAAATACGTATACGTATAACCACTGATTAACGTATTCCGCCAAAAGATAGTTTATCCATTACTATATTCGCGCATCCGAGAAATTATCCACGATGAAATCAGATACCGCAGCCTCATCTATGAGAATTTGTTACAGCTATGTATGTTTATCCATTCCGCGATAATTATAAATCTACTTTGAAAAGATTAGTGTTTCATAAATGGCGCTGTAACCAACTATACTAAGTGACATATAAATCCGAACACCCAGTTTAAATGGTTTTATTTTAATAAAATTTTGTATAAGTACTTAATGAAGCATAATAAGTAAATGATAAAAATTTCAAAATGATTGCACTGCTTTAAAGCCCTTTGACCTTTAATAATGTGTGGATGCACCCTGATGTGCTACGCATTCTCCAACGCGCCTAGGCATGCTTCTGATCAGGTGGTCAATGTCCTTCTGTGGTATCTCATTCCAGGCAACCACCAACTCCTCTCGAAGTGCTTCTAGAGTCTGAGGAAGACGTTGCAAATTGAGCAATCTCCTACCCATCATATCCCACACGTGCTCAATTGGGGATAAGTCGGGAGATCTTCGTGGCCATGGTAACAATGTGACATCATTATATTGAAAGAAGTCTATTGTGACTCTTGCAACATGTGGTCGGGCATTATCTTGTTGGAAAGTTGGATCTGCCAGGGTGTCAAGATAGGGTAAAAGATTGGGTTCTAGAACTTCGTGGATATAACGCTGCGCGTTCATGTTACCTCTGATGAAGATTAAAGGTGACCTGGAACCATAAGCTATAGCATCCCAAACCATAACTCCAACAGTGTGATGAACATGTCTTTCAACAAAAAACTGTGGATTCCTCCTTTCACCACGTCGCCTTCTAACCCTGGCACGACCATCGTGCATGCCTAAACAAAATCGAGACTCGTCACTAAAGACAATACTGTTCCATTCCTGATCCCAGAGTGACCGTTGTCTGCACCACTCAAGGCGATTACGTCGGTGTAAGGGTTAGAAGGCGACGTGGTGAAAGGAGGAATCCACATTTTTTTGTTGAAAGACATGTTCATCACACTGTTGGAGTTATGGTTTGGGGTGCTATAGCTTATGATTCCAGGTCACCTTTAACCTTCATCAGAGGTAACATGAACGCGCAGCGTTATATCCACGAAGTTTTAGAACCCCATCTTTTACCCTATCTTGACACCCTGGCAGATCCAACTTTCCAACAAGATAATGCCCGACCACATGTTGCAAGAGTCACAATAGACTTCTTTCAACATAATGATGTCACATTGTTACCATGGCCACCAAGATCTCCCGACTTATCCCCAATTGAGCACGTGTGGGATATGATGGGTAGGAGATTGCTCAATTTGCAACGTCCTCGTCAGACTCTAGAAGCACTTCGAGAGGAGTTGGTGGTTGCCTGGAATGAGATAGCATAGGAAGACATTGACCACCTGATCAGAAGCATGCCTAGGCGCGTTGGAGGATGCGTAGCACATCAGGGTGCATCCACACATTATTAAAGAAAGGGCTTTAAAGCAGTGCAATCATTTTGAAATTTTTATCATTTACTTATTATGCTTCATTAAGTACTTATACAAAATTTTATTAAAATAAAACCATTTAAACTGGGTGTTCGGATTTATATGTCATTTAGTATATATATTAGCATGGGGATTCATAAAAACAATTACAAATATCAACTTAATTTGACATTTCATTAGTATAGCACCCGATCAGCTAAAATGATAAAAACTCCTAAATATCATCTAGAGAAATCCTCAAAAAACTCTCAAAATGAAACTATACAATCTATTACCAACTAAAATGAGAAACCTCCACTTTAATGCTTTTTAAACTACTGAAAAATATGTTCTACAGAATAATGCATTCTACTCGGCCCGTGACTACACTGTTTCCCCCAAATCTCAAATCAACTCATGATGGTAACGTTGTGATTTAATTGTTTGTATCTATCTGTGTGTGTATGTGTTATTTTCGGTTCAATACTGTTCTTTTTGTAACTAAAATGACTTGCTATACATATAACTTTTTTTAAAACGTAGTGGTCAAATAAATCTTATCTATTAGCTACAGTGCTATCTACGAGGCACTAAACCTTTTCAAGATTTCTAATTATTGTCGAGAGGAGAGACATCGCTGTGACAAATTCTTATAGATGACTCTAGGAAATCTCATTTTAATTCGGATAATTTTTTGGACGTGCAAATATTGTATTAGGTTGAAGGTAGAACACGTTAACCAATGGAATTTGTTTCTCCAATATCCTCAAAACGGAATCAGGTCAATTTTTTATCTTAATCTTATTGAAAGTATTATTCATTATCAGTTTTTCAAAATATTTATTTAGTGCCCAGATTTATACGGCTGCCGGAGACAGGTATTTTTCATAATTCTCATCTTTTGACCCTATTTAATTTTATTCAGTTTTATAGTGGCCTTTCTGTAGGACAAGATTACACTAAAAGTAAGAATAGATACATTGATACCACTTCAAAACTAAGCCAAGTTATTCGTCGTGTCGAAATTTTTCTCATATTCCGTTTAGTATCGGTTGATTCTAAGAGCCATAAGAGCCTATTTAGAGACACCCTTATACCTAAGTGTCTAACCACGATGCTTCCTTTGAAGTCTCTAACTTAATTTCTTTGCTCAGGTTCGGTTCACCAACAGAGCTTGGAGACAAGGTCAGCAGTGTTTTCGACAAGAGAGGGTAGCGCTCCAGATGATGACTCTTACATTGGCTACTCCACTGTGGTTGGGCACTTCAGGAAGGGAGAAGTGTATGAAGGGATAGCTGTGGGCATGCCTAGGGGCAACAAGCTGAGGGGAAAGGTAAGTTTTAAAGACACTCAAAGATAGTGGTCAGCAAATAAGATAAAAGCATGGAGCACAGGAACTGTTTAAATTTAACTGTGTTAAAAAAAATCCTATTGAAGTTCAATGAACATCACTCGATGCATACTATCTAATAAGAATACGGTTATATTTTTACTTCCCACGGCTACTGGCGAGGAAGTATTGTAATCGCGATAAGTTTGATGAGGTATTATGTTTTTTAGATATTATACAGGGTGTTTGGTGCATCGTTTGCCAAATTGAAATGGCGGACAGAGGAGGTCTTTTTCTATCACCCCAGGTCCCTCAAACAGTTTTTAGCCCAACGGCACTAATTATGTAGATTTTCTAATTTTTTGTAGTAAAAACTCCAAAATGTAATAGACGAAATAAAAAAAATAAAGAGTATGTCCACCTAATGATTAATTTATCTTAATGGGTGATGTAACAATCTTACAATATCAACATTACTTGCCAGCAGCATGTAGTTTTTTATTTATAAACTCGCAAAGGGTTACAAAGAAGAACAAAAAGATGTAAGTCTCAATTTTGAATTTCTGAAAAAAAAACTAAAAGCGTTCACGTTCTTAGAATTCTTTTAAAAACTACTCTAGTTTATCCCGATTCTAACGGTATGCCACAAGTCACAAAAAAGTTTAACTAACTTATTGAATTTGAAAATTTTGTGTACAGGGGAAGGAAAATAAAATAACGTGTAAAATCAAATTTCAATCATTTATTATTTTTTCTGTTTTACAAATCTTGTTCGAATTATTGTCCTCTAATGCGTATGCACGCACGACACCTTTGTCTTATCTCGACAGTTGTCGTACTTAGGCGAATTTCTTGCCGAATCATACCAAACACCTCTTCTATTCTTCGGATCAACTCCATTGTTCCAACTTCTGTCGCATAGACGAGTGCTTTTGCACGTCCCCAGATGTAAAAATCCAATGAAGTTAGGTCTGGGGAGCGTGCAGGCCATGGAATAGGACCATCTCGTCCAATCCACGCATTCGGAAAAACAATTTAGATGTACCCGCACAATTAGCCTCCAGTGTGCAGGACTGCCGTCATATTGGAACACAATTCGTAAATGTAGATAATTATCTTCGTTAATACGATCTGGCAAATAATGTGGCCCAATCACATGATTGCCAATTACTCCTGCCCAAACATTCACACTGAATCTTCTCTGAAAAGAGCTTGGCCTCTTCACTCTTGGGTTCTGATATTTTCATGCCCAATGGTGCAGATTGTGCAAATTTAGTATCCCTTCCTTGGTGAATTTGGACTCATCCGTCCACAGAATACTTGTCAAAAAGTCCGGATCGTCCACGTCTGTGTGCAGCAAGAAACGACAAAACCGGACTCGGATGTCGAAGTCATTGTTTTCAAGACCTGCAATCAAAAAAATACGGGTAACATTAGTTGCCGTCGCTACATGCTAGATAAAAGCGACAAGAAGTTTCCATTGCAGACAGTTGTAAGTGTGATAAAAAAATTACCTACCTTGTACAGCAAAGTAGTGGAAGGCATGTTTATTATTCTGGCGAAGTACTTTCGACACTTTTCAAATGGAAATTCCCAGTGATGAAGCTACATTTCGGATGCTTTGAGTAGGATCTTCCTCGACAAGTACCAAAATCCTCTCATCGATGTTAACATTGTGTCGCACTACGACACCTCTTGGTGAATTATTGCTCACAGTAATGGTTTTTTGTAAGCGTCGATAAGTGTTTTGGAATGTGTGGCGAGTAGGTACACGCCTGTTAGGATAGCGCTCTTCGTAGATTCTTTGCGCTGCTCGTGCAACACAGTTAGTTTGTCCGTAGACCAACGACATGTCTGCATACTCTGCATTTGTAAATGCAGCCATCATCAAAACAGAACTCAACGAAAACTGACAAAACAACAACAGTCACAGGTCGCGGCACTACGTAGAAGTAACATAAGCGTTAGGCAGCCAGCAGGGACGAACCTCGATGGAAAAATGGACCCACGTCGTCCCTGTCGGTTAGCCGCTCAACTAGTAAAAAGAGAGAGACAGATGATACTGCACCACTGTGTACGAGGGAGACAAAAGTTTTTACCTGGGTTGTACGTGTAAACTATACAACAGAAACAAAAATTCATTGTTATTATCCGACCGAAAAAATTTGTCCCTGTACACAAAATTTGCAAATTCAAGAACTTATTTCAACTTTTTTGTGACTTGTGACATACCTTTAGAAGCGGGATAAACTAGAGTAGTTTTTAAAAGAATTCTAACAACGTGAACCCTTTTAGTTTTTTTACAGAAATTCAAAATTGAGACTTACATTTTTTTGTTCTTCTTTGTAACCCTTTGTGAGCTTATAAATTAAAAACTACATGCTGCTGGCAGGTAATGTTGATTTTGTAAAATTGGTACATCATCCATTGAGATAAATTAAGTAATCATTAGGTAGACATACCCTTTATTTTTTTAATTTCACTTTGTGTATTACATTTTGGAGTTTTCACTAAAACAATTAAAAAATCTAGATAATTAATGCTTTTGGGATAAAAACTGTTTTAGGGACCTGGGGTAATAGAAAAAGACCTCCGCTGTCCGCCATTTCAATTTGTCAAACGATGCACCATATAATATAATATGTATGTATGTACATCACGAAAAACCATGTCAGTTATTTTCGTCGGTCTGTCTGTCGAATTTTGATAAAATTTCAACACGAGCTTACTACTACAACAGCTTTATAGTTCTTAAAAATTGATCCAGAGACGGCGGTGATACGGGCGAAAAGGGGATATAAAAATTGCTCAAATTTCATACATTTTCAGAAATTTTTTGTAGAGGCTAGGGGAGTTAGGGTTTGTAGGGGTGGAAGAGGGTATACCTCATTTTTTGACGTTGATATACTTATACGCCTTCAGCCGCGGCAATTATACGCACCTATTAGACATATTTTGCTCATCACAGATGATCGTACATACGAGTATTAATGGTCAAAACTTAGAATGATGGAGAAATATTTCCAACCGTCGCGTATCGATAATACATACTTCGCGGTCCGGCCGATGCATGTGCCTCTCAGTCGGCCACCGCTGCTCGACTGCTGTGGATTGAGCCGTCAATGGTCATCCACGCAAGATGTAATCATTTTTCCCTTAGGGAGAGGAGGAGGGCCATCCATCGCTAAAAGATAACTTTGTGAGATAGCGTACCTTCCTTGAAAACTTTTTGGGGAGCGAGGGATAGGATATTTTCTCAGGGGGATAAATCCTAAAGAGCCCCACAATTATACAGGAAATCATGCTAAATATGCAAATTCTCATTACATGAGCCTGTTTGACTAACTTGATCCATTTAATTTGTAGCCAACTTTTTTCTCACAAGTGCTATTTTGTGCCGAACATAATTCTTCATTATGAACTGATGACAGCGTTCTATAGGAAGTGCAGAATCAACCTACTTGACGCAATTTTTTTTCGACAATTTTATTGCGAGTAAAGTCGCATCTTCGCAGATGAACCTAAAGTAACACTGATTTTATTTTATTTTTTTTTTTAGATTCTGCTGTTTAGTTGGGACCTGAAAAACTACAAGAACATCACAATCAGCGAGCAAATTGGTTCATACTTTGGGTACTGCTTATCAACAGCTGATGTCAACGGAGATGGTTTTGTAGACATAATTGTTGGAGCCCCCATGCATACCGTACCTAACAACGAGGGCAAATATGATGTTGGAAGGGTTTATGTTTTGTATCAAAGCAGTAACTTGGTAAGGACGGAAATATATTTTTATAGGGAAGTACCAAAATGGAAGAGAATTAGCGTAACGTACATTCCGCCACCTTTAATACGGCCACAAAGAAACACATATTGCCGTACGATCAGTTATTCTGCTCTATTAGATTGAACATTGTGTTCATACTATCTTTTTCCAGCGATTTCTAACGCCTAAGATTGTTAAAATCACTACACATTAGAATAAACCGAATTTTACATTGTAAAGAATACACCTCTGTCTGGTCTCAGATTAGAAGTAGTCTAATCATATTAGACGAAAATACCCCTGGTTTGCGAAATAATTGTAAAGTCTGGTTTTATTGCTGCAAATTGTTCAAGGGGTATTCAAATCAAGGACGCATAAAATGGGTACACCATTTTTTGTGGGAAAGCTTTTTATTCGCCAACAAAGAATGAGAAAACGCGTTTTTTGGAATTCAATCGGAAGTGATGGCAGGAACGAAAAAACGCTTCATACAGGATTTTAAGGTATTTTCAGACCTACAAAATGAGACCACACGTAAAAAGATCCGACGAATGGCAAAAAAGTTATGGCCGAAAAGCGAGGCAAACTGCAGGTTTTGGAACTTGTTGGTAATGCGACGATGGCTTCTCGCAGATATTTGAAATTTTTCAAACTCGTATGATTCGTACTTCTAAATAAATACAACAAAATTGGAGTAGATTGGTCAAATATTTTTTGAGAATTTCTAGTTCTTTACCCCAAAACACCTGTCATCCGGCCATCACTACTAGTTTATTGAGCAATATACAGGGTTAGTTGAAAGGGCATTTTATAGCAATATGCGATATGAATCGCAAACCATTCCAGAAGATAAATGTTATTTTTATGCAAAAAAGAATGGGTTACGTTTTTTCTTCTAAACAAGTTCAAACATTTAGTATTTGTAAGTAATTGATGATAGACACATCCGCTTTGTTTCAAAATGTGTATAGTATGCTTTTCGAATATCGTAGCGCATTTGTTCAATTACTCATAAATACGAAATGTTTGAATTTGTTTAGAAGAAAAAGCATAACCCTTGTTTTTCGCATAAAATTAACATTTATCTTTCGGAATCGTTTGTGATATACATCGGCAAGGTAAACCCGTTTATTTTGCTATTAAATGCTCTTTGAACGAACCCTGATATTGCACAATAAACTAGTAGCGTTGGCAGGAAAACAGGTGTTTTGATATAAACAATTATAAATTGTCAAAAAACTTGACCACTATAATCCAATTTTGTTGTTGTTATTTAGAAGTATGAATCCTACGGATTTGAAGAATTTTAAATAGTTACGTGAAATCGTCGTCGCATTACAAAAAAGTGAAAAAACCTGCATTTTGCCTCGTTTTTCGGTCATAACATTTTTAATATTACTCAGATCTTCTTACGTGTAGTATCATTTTGTAGGTCTCATAAATACCTAAGAATCTTGTATTAAATATTTTTTCGTTCCTGTTAACACTTTCGATTGAATCCCAAAAAACACGTTTTCTCATTCTTTGTTGTGAAATCAAGTTTTCCCACTAATATACTAAGTGACATATAAATCCGAACACCCAGTTTGAATAGTTTTATTTTCATAAAAGTTGGTGAACGTATTTATCTTACTGTAAATAATAAGTGAAATTTTATACTGCTTTTTTTTAATTCACTAACGCTCTAAAAATGAATATTTCAGCCGCAGTAAAGAATCAACGTTGGCGGATTTTGGTTCTTGACATCCTTTACGATCGGTTACGATGCCTAGAGTACGGAGACCTGTACGATTTCGTCAACTTAGTGAGTTTGATAGGGGCCGTATAGTGGGACTTCGGGAAGCTGGAGTTTCTTCTCGGGCAATTGCAGTTAGAGTGCAAAGAAGTGTAGACACTGTGGTTAGGTGTTGTCAGGCATGGCTTCGAGAAGGCCATACGCAAAGAGCAAGGGGCACTGGACGCAGCCGTAGAACAACAGACCGTGAAGATCGCCGCCTAAGATTATTGGCCTTAAGGGAGCGTTTCTCCACTACCAGGTCCATTGCAAATGAATGGTTTGCAGAACACGGAAGACCTATTGGCATGCGAAGTGTTTACCGACGAATGAGAAGTTTTGTCTTGTTTTCATACCGGCCACACTGGGTCCTCCCTTTAACTCGAGAACACCGACGTAATCGCCTTGAGTGGTGCAGACAATGGTCACTCTGGGATCAGGAATGGAACAGTATTGTCTTTAGTGACGAGTCTCGATTTTGTTTAGGCATGCACGATGGTCGTGCCAGGGTTAGAAGGCGATGTGGTGAAAGGAGGGATCCACAGTTTTTTGTTGAAAGACATGTTCATCACACTGTTGGAGTTATGGTTTGGGGTGCTATAGCTTATGGTTCCAGGTCACCTTTAATCTTCATCAGAGGTAACATGAACGCGCAGCGTTATATCCACGAAGTTCTAGAACCCCATCTTTTACCCTATCTTGACACCCTGGCAGATCCAACTTTCCAACAAGATAATGCCCGACCACATGTTGCAAGAGTCACAATAGACTTCTTTCAACATAATGATGTCACATTGTTACCATGGCCACCAAGATCTCCCGACTTATCCCCAATTGAGCACGTGTGGGATATGATGGGTAGGAGATTGCTCAATTTGCAACGTCCTCCTCAGACTCTAGAAGCACTTCGAGAGGAGTTGGTGGTTGCCTGGAATGAGATACCACAGGAGGACATTGACCACCTGATCAGAAGCATGTCTAGGCGCGTTGGAGAATGCGTAGCACATCAGGGTGCATCCACACATTATTAAAGGTCAAAGGGCTTTAAAGCAGTGCAATCATTTTGAAATTTTTATCATTTACTTATTATGCTTCATTAAGTACTTATACAAAATTTTATCAAAATAAAACCATTTAAACTTCGTGTTCGGATTTATATGTCACTTGGTATATGATTAGACTAAAAAGGTAAATGTATGTAAAATGTAACAGCCCGTAAGCCCCTTTTCGCCCATGTCACAAAATCCATTCCCAGCTTAAGTCTACTCTATCTTTAGAGTATGACCAATTACGGTCATGTCGCAAAATCCGTCTTTAATGGACAACTACTGCCTATAAATTACTTCCCTGCCAAATTATCTCCAGGAGAAAAACAAAGAACTTTCATACAAACCTGTAAATGAATCTGTCCCCATTTAATCCAGCCCTGTCGTAAGCTGAGATGCCCTCCCATAAACTACCTTCTTGCCAAATTTTATATTCATAGGCCAAATAGTATTCGAGATTCATTATTAACACTTTTGTATATATCTGCCTTTACCCCCCTTCAATCCAGCCCTGTTATTTTCCGGGATAAAAGGTGCTATGTATAATCTATCCCTGTTCCAAATCTCTTCCAGATCCGTTCAGCCATTTTGGCGTGATTGAGTAACGTACATCAAAACTTTCTCATTTATAATATATGTATGTAGGAATGGAAAGTTGTTCTTAATTACCGAGTTTGAAGATCACTTTAACATTGTCATTTAAAAGAGTTGCACAGGTTGAGCTTAGGTGTATCCGGGTTAATGATCTAAATTGAAGCAAAACATTTCTCCGGTTATCCCTGAAAGTAAACTGCAGTTGTGCCAAAACTTCATTAACAATTTTAGTCGACGAATGGAAATGTGTTGAAACGTATAAAAGAGGCCTCAGTGGCATATTATTTATAAAACAGCTCCCATACTTTCGTTTTTATAATATAAACAAGCATGATATTTAAAAACAAAATCAGGATGCACCTATTGGGACATCCTTCATAATATGGCGCTTTTGCAAAATGGATACTCGCTGACTTATTGAAAATTGCACTGGAACTGCTTTCGGTCATTGTGATTGTATTGACGAATCCTAAAAAGGATAAGACGCTTGTAAGAACGGTAGCAGTTAAACTTTATGAGATATGAAATATTTTTCAAAGAACCTTATAGTTAATATTTTGACTATGAATGGATAATAATTGTGACCAAAAATTGTCTTTGCAGTTCGAAAGCTTTGACATTTCCCATCATATTGACGGAATCAACACCAGAGGGCGTTTTGGACTATCTGTGGCTGGTTTAGGTGACTTGAATCAGGATGGATTTGATGGTAAGAATTGTTGGGGTAGATGAATAAATAATTTATCTACAATTAGACACAGAACTTAGGTTCACACATCTCAATAGTGGGCTACACTATTTTTTCAAAGCCCCTGTAGTTTTTGGAAAAGGTCATTACTTCCAGAGAATTTGCATCTGGATGTAGCGGCAACGCTGTAAAGTTTCTAAGCATCTGTGTCGATTAGGGCATTATTAGTCTGGGCAATATCTTCACATCTGATGGAAAAATTATTCTGAATCGGATCTCTCAATCTGTCATAATCTCATGCATCCTGATGTTGTCATGGCCAAATTTCGTTAAAACTGTTGTAAACCATTTTTTTAAACAAATTCCAAAAATTGTTTCTTTTTTGCTCCGGCCGAAGTATGTTTAGATTTTTTGGACCTTCTGAACAAAGAAGGTGCTTTAGAACATTTGTTCCAAGTTTTCGAGATATAAGCCATACAATATTTTAAAGTTTGACCATGAAAAACCATAAAAACATTATAATGCAGTAAATGTTCCCAAATATTTTACAAACATCCATTATCAAAATTTCAAAGAATTTGAAGTATTGTTATGCTAAACCTTTGTTTTTTAATTAATAACCAAGTGCGTGCGCCATGTATGCTCTGCGTGAGTACGAGAGAGATGCTACATCTAGGGGCGGCCGCCAGCCGCGGCGGTAACCATTGAGCGCGAGCTCGAATAACAATTAAAAAACAAAGGTTTATAATGACAATATGTCCTGAAATGATTTGGGATTTTGTTAATGAACGTTAGGAAAATATTTAGGAACAGTGGCAACATTAAAATGTTTGTACTTTCATCTTGCTTTTCGGGGTCTGAAATGGAAGGGTATTTCGCACTTTTTCATATATTGTGACGCTTATATCTCGAAAACTGCCAACCTTAGAGAACAGTTCTAAATCACCTGTTTTATTCAGAATGTCTCAAAAAACCTAAATATACTTTGGGCAATATGGGCCTGGCAACATGCAGATTTGTTAAAAAGAGACCTTTTTGAATAAGATCATGCAAAAAGTCGGAATCAGAATATTTTTCCCATCAGATGCGAGGATATTTCCCAGACTACATTCAATTATCAAACTCTTCGGATAATAATCAATGAAAAAAAATGTCTTTTGTCCGATAAAACTGATTTTAGGGTTATATTTACTACATAAGTTGAACTACAATTATATTGAAAAATGAATTATATTTGTTATGCACTTCTTAATGAAATTAAAAACAGATTAATCAAAATTAAAGTCAAATAAAATTAAAATTTTTGGCTAATAATTTATAACCATTAGTTATTTTTATACATATACTAAGTATGTTTATCCGATTTCAAGAATTTTTGGCATATATGTTCAGTGTCCCTTACTAGTAAAAAGATTAAATGTTCAGCTTGATTCGTCACCTGACTGCAGAAGCTGGTTCAGTAATGTGTTGATGATCCACTCATTGACACGCCTGGGCATCGTGCTGATGAGGCGGTCGATATCCTGTTGGGGTATCTCATTCCAGGCTACTACAACTTCGTGAGTAAGAGCTAAAGTCTGTGGAGGGTGTTGAAAATTCAAGAGCCTGCGACCTATCATGTCCCAGAGATGTTCAATTGGAGATAGGTCAGGTGATCGTGGTGGCCAAGGTAAACGGTTGATGAGATGTTGATCCATGAAGGCTAACGATGATCTGGTAACATTCGGTCTGGCATTGTCTTGCTGAAAAATCGGATTTTGGATGGTGTTTAGGTTTGGAATAGGATGAGGCTCCTGTACTTCCTGAATATAGCGTCGGGCTGTCATATTGCGTCTGATGAAAATTAGTGGTGATCTGCTATCATAAGCAATAGCACCCCAAACCATAACTCCCACGGTGTGGTAAACGTGACGCTCTCTGTCAAATTGTGGGTCACGTCTTTCACCACGTTGCCTTCTCACTCTTGCCCCACCATCGTGCATCCCCAGACATAAGCAGGATTCGTCACTAAAGACCACCTGATTCCATTCCCGGTCCCATAGAATTCTTTCTCTACAGAAGAGCAAACGGTTACGCCGATGTTCGGCTGTGAGAACTTTTAGACCCTTTAGTATAAATCTGAAATGCCGCAACGTAACACCATACCGTAATCTGGTTAATCAAATTAAAAGTGAAATGATCAAATCCACACTTTAGAGTTACTATAGTCATTAGTCTTATACATATAAGTATACTAAATAAACGAAGCGACTTGATACTTCTCTCTATAAATTTTAATTATGATTTTTTATTATCAGTTATGTTTCCTACTACATACTCTAACGAACCAGAGCCCGACTACAGTGACGATTGGCGGGTGTGTTTTATCTTTCGGAAGAATTGAAACTAGGATACATGACAGTCTTCGTTGTGAAAAATACTTATATGATTATTTTATCGATATTTATCGTTATTTATTTCGATATGTATCGTTTTTCAAAATGAATCCATAATTAATGATGTAAAATCGATTATGGTTTGCATGCCATAGGGCCGATTGATACTGTAGTCAGGCCACAGTCATGATGGAGGTTCCATTTGATCTCTTCGATTGCGGAATTATCGATATTAACCTTTTTCGTTTTTGACGCCAAAAATAGTGCAACTTTTGAGATGATCAGTTTACCTTAGACTTTGCTGTGGGAGCTCCATACGATGGTCCAAATGGCAACGGAGCTGTCTACATCTACTATGGTTCCAAAGATGGAGTCCACAAGAAGTTTGGCCAAGTGATATATGCAGAGGTCATTCAGACTGGAAGTCGGTACCTCTCAACATTTGGATTTTCAATTGCCGGAGGTCTGGATTTGGACGGGAACGAATATCCTGATATGGCTGTTGGAGCATATCTTTCGGACTCAGCATTCTTCTTTAGGTAATGATGAACCTTGTAGTTGTTTAAATTGAAATATTTGTGTTTTTTGGGAAATATAAGGGACATATTTATGAATATTTAGTTTTGAGGAGTGATCTCTCCATGGAGCCTATACGAGTATACCATGAAAAACTACGGCAACGTTGCACGGAAACCTGACGCAAGGAGTACCAGTGGTGCTTTGGCAGCCTGTTCTGGGGGAAGTCTGTTCGATCCATCTGGCAACGATGTGCTTTGACAGATCCTCCATATTAACACCTTCCTTAATTTTTGCCAGACAACCCTGTTGTAATCTATTCTACTTGTTTTAGGGCAAGGCCAGTTGTCAAAGTAGACGGTTTCGTAAGATTCCAAACAGCCAACAAGCAAATAGATATCAAAGAGAAAAACTGCAGACTATCTAATGGCCAAGATGCTACTTGTACCATGATTGATTTTTGCATTAAATATAGCGGCAAGGGTATTCCAGATCAAATAGGTAGGTTAAGCTGCCACTAAAAATATTGAGCTTTATCCTGGTGTTCGCTTATTTTTCAGACCTCTTGGTGCAATATATTTTGGACACAAAAAAAGAGAATACACCTAGGATGGCATTCTTTGACAGACCTAGGCAAAGTTCCTTCAATGAAACATTGAGACTATACAAAGACAATAGAGACTTTTGTAAATCTCAGAAAGTCTACGTCAAGGTAATTACTATATTACATTCATCTGATTATTATTGTTTCCCCATCGTCTGCTACATTTTCACAATCTGACAACAAGGGCATTCAAAGCTACGTTGTCAGGTTCTCAAAATGTACATGATCTTCAGAAAACATTCGACGATACTCTCAAATGCCGTGTTGTCAGATTGGTACAAGTGTAACAGAATCTGGGGAACATGACATCCGAGAGTATATTATTTGAGGCTATGATACTTCTAGGCCGATTTGAGAGACAAACTGACCCCACTGGAAGCCGAAGTGAAATATTTCATGGCAGAAGAGGTATATGCTGGCGCTTATCAACAAACCAGGGATCCCAAATCTATATTGAGACCTGTCATTGATCTGAATAACCCACCATCAAAGAAAGATTCTGTCAGCATTCAGAAGAATTGTGGACCTGATAACATCTGTATCCCCAATCTTCATGTCAACGTCACATCGTAAGCAAGATAAAGTGAAAATTCGACACACTTGTGCATTACTTCTACTTTTTTAATTAAGGTTCTTCAACTATCTGATTTGGCCATTTTTGGTTACAGCAATGTAGAAAAATACTACCTAGGTTCCGACAAAGACCTCGAATTTGACGTGATAGTCTCGAACTTTGGCGAAGATGCTTTCGAAACGACTCTCGAATTAAAATATCCCGAACGAACCTACTACAAGAAATTCGAAACGAGAAAGCACATGCCTGGAATATCCTGCAGTCCTGGAAAGAACAGGACCGTCATTTGCGATGTTGGAAATCCTCTGCCTAGTGGAAAAATTGTAAGTTAATTACGCATAAGGTACAAATCATTATTTTAGTTTAATACCGAGATATACTGATAAGCGTCTAGGTTAGAACGAGTTTCATGTCTCGGTGTAAAAATAATCAATTATATCTTTGTAGGCTATTTTCAAATTGGTTGTACAACCAGGCAAAGCAGAAGGAATGGCGCCCACCTACGAATTTGACGTTTTTGTGAACAGTACTAACCCCGAACCAGCTAACACACTTAGGGATAACCACCAACATCTTTCGATTGGTATCTGGATCAACGCAACTCTGGACATCCGAGGGTAAGCACTTGGTTCTGCAAAGTATTTCTACAGGGTGCTCATAAAGTTGGTACTGAATTTTACTCAGCCTACAGTTCTTGGAAAAATAAATAATAATAATTTTCCATACAGCAAAAATTTAGCATAATCGAGAAAAAAGCTGCAGCATCAAATCCGTCCTTGGTTCCATCAAATAATTAGGCGAAAAGTGTCGACTTACCAACCGAGCTGTCATGCAATGTGTAAAAGCCCAAAGTTAGCTTACGGTATTTTCAACATGCTGTTGATACTTTATGAGATTATTCAGACCGTTTTCATAGACGTTTCCACCCCGTGCCACGTATATAATTGTGTCACCTCATATAAATGCCGATTGCGGGAACGCTGAAGTTGGCGTAGTCGAAGGCCTGGACAGTCACGAGTATTGCAAGTTGAGAAAGAAGCAACCAAACTTGCGTTTTTGAATCGATGGTATTTGAAGTTTTTTATCAAATGTTCCTTAATTATTTCCTAATTTTTGTTTGTTTTTAGGGAATCCTATCCTTCGACGGTATATTACAACGAATCTTTGTACACTTCTCAAAACATCACCAGAGAAATCGAAATTGGACCTGAAGTGACTCACGTCTATTATCTGACCAACAGAGGACCTGCAACTGTTCAAGAAGCTGAAGTTTTTATTTTGTGGCCTTTTGAAACACTGGGAGGTTAGTATTTTGACGAAGATGATAGACATGTTGTGTTTGATTGAATTTGTTTCTCATCTCTTCGTCTAGGTGATGATCTGCTGTATCTGTTGGACCAGCCACATACACAAGGAAATTTGAAGTGTGACTTTGTACCAGCCGTCAATTACAGGCAATACTATGTAAGTTGTTTACACATCTATCCACTTACAGACCTTGTCGCGCAATTTTTAAGGTCTTTAATCCTTAAACTGGATGTTTGTACACATTATGGAATCATTCCGTATCCAAGTCATCGAAATATGCGTAATGGAATCATCAGCAACCATAATTCGATGTTGACACTTTGCGTACTTCGAAAGACGAATTTTGTTTTCAGCTACTTGTACATTTTTCAGTCTGGTTAATCTCCGATGCTTGTTTGGCCGAATCAAAACCATATATGCTTAAAATTCTGAGTGACGTCGGGGTTTTTGCAAAAACATCAATATCAGCACTGTCTTCAAAATAACTAACATACCGAGATCCCTACTGTGTCACACAAAACCTATTAATGAAAATTAGACAGAAAAAACCAATATACAAAATATAGTGTGACTCCGGTAAAGGCTACATTGGTGAAACATCAAGATGTGTTGAATGTAGAATTAAATAGCTTATAAGGTTGTCTAAAACATATTTATGAAGCCGAGAAAATTACAATTTAAAAGCTGATACAATATGCATATACGAGGGTTATTTTAAAAGTAAGAACTAATTGCGCATCGTACTCGCTCATCCTGCCATGTGACGTCCGAACAATTTGGTGTTGGTTGCGTGATTATACTGCCTTGGTTGTCGCCATGTCAAACAGTAAGCCCGCAGATGGTGAGGTGCGCTCAGTAATTCGGTTTTTGAACGCAAAAAAGTTTGTCCTGCTATAAGTGTTGAGAGGTGCTGTGAAAAATTACTGAAGTTACTTAAAACCGCAGGCGGGACCTGCTATCTAATGACGTCAATCTGCTTCTCGGTAACGTTAGGCTCATCTTGCGACTAGAACACAGCAAAAGGACAAGTTTCGTTGGGAATTACTGCATTGCCCTCCATACATCCCTGACTTAGCACCATCTGACTTTCATCTGTTTCCTAACCTTGAGGAATATTTTGTTGCACAGCAGTTGGTGACATGTTGAAAGAAACTGGTTTGACGGTCAAGTTTGACGACGGGATCCAAAATCTGGTGCCACAAATTGACAAATGTTTAAAGGCGTTGAAAAATGAATAAATATTCATATTTGACTTTGTGATACAACAAACTTTTATAAATAACTCCAATACAAAAATGGCTCTTACTTAAAAAATGGCCCTCGTAAAAATTCTTAAACAAAATGTTCTTTATTATTTTTTAGCTTGATTACATTAGAGCACGTGAAGTTTGGGACAGGCTGAAGATAGATATATCCGGTATTGAGCAATTCTGGTCTGCAGAAAAACAGACCAGTGAATTTGGAAGAGGAGTTTCTAGTGGTGTGGGGGTGATCAACAAGAACGTGGGTGGAGTTCCGACAGGAGATTCTTCTGGAATTTTTGAGGTAAATAAATAACCACCAGCTGGCTTATCATGCACATTACGCATTGTGTTTAAAAGCTTTTCATATATCCCCTCATCTCAGGAAATACAATATATTGGACAAACGATCAAGACATCTTGATCGTGACCTTCAAAATGACCTTCAAGGTCATTAGGATGACTTTTGAACCTTCAGATGAAAATTGTACGGGCTGAAATGACCTTGATCATAATCCAAAGATGAAATAGAGGTCAACTAATTACAAGGTCAAGGTCACATCTAAACATAAAATCTTCCGTCATTTCCACGTGTGCCACAATATATAGTTTCACTTTAATCTTCAATCGAAGCTCCAAATGGCCTTTAGTGTCACGATTAAGGTCATTCCCCAACGAAAAAATTTGCAACTCTCATCTGTGGGATCAAAAACATACGATTACGTATAACATTCAGGTTACCATACATCGATCATCTCATTTTGTCGATGACTAGACGTAACAGGAGTGTATTCCGCTGCGGCACGGGTATCATGTATCTTGAAAAGTGACGTTATATTTTTTGACATTATACTGTTTTTTTTTGACATTGTGTAGGTTTTTCTACAAGATGTTAACTTAGCACTTAGTTGTACGTGTTGCCTAAATGTCATGAGGCTTCAGTTATCAATGTTTGGCTCTGATATGATGTAAAATCTGCTTCAGAGGTGGCATTGCTGGAGCTCTAAGCTGCAATGATGACAATTGCATTGGGTTCTTGTCTCAAACACACTTAGTTGAGAAGATAGAAAGCTAGAAATTAGTTACGGAGCCAGCTCTACATATAAATCTGAGATTACTATACTTTTATATATAGAAATTTGGTGGGATATGGGAGATCTTATAACAGCATGTGTTATTAAAATTTTGATGAATAAGTGCCTTTTTGTATGAGTAACCAAATAAGTTCGTGCGGTTTTTAGTGGAGAAATATAAATTTTTATTGAGAAACAATAAGACGCTATTTATTCGTCGAAGTAATTACCATAACACTCAATGACCTTTTGCCAACGTGGAACCAATTTTTGTATGCCGGTATTGTAGAACTCCCTGGATTTGGAGTCAAAAAATTGGGCGTTCTGCATTTATTACACCATCTCGAGTTGTGAACTGTAGGTGCCTCATACAGTTGTCAAGAGGCAAAAAAGGTGATAATCACTGGGCGAAATGTCCGGATAATATGGCGGGTGCGGTAACGTTTCCCATCAGAGTTCAGAAATTTTTCCTCGGGTCACTTTTGCGGTATGAGGCTTGGCGCTATCCTGCAAGAATATCACTTGTTTCTGGATGAGTGCTGCTTGTTCTCGTTGAAGCTGCTCACAATAAAAGTTAGCAGCGATGGTTTGACCCCTTTCCAAAAACTCATAATGGACAATTCCAGTTGCTGTCCACCAAACACACAACAAAACCTTGTTTGGGTACAAGGAAGCCTTCGGCGTGTGTGGAACCGAATCAGTAGGCGACAACCAATGATACAAACGCGTGGAATTCGAATACAAAATCCATTTTTCGTCGCAGGTTAATAACCGATTAAGAAATTGTTCATTAGCGTTGCGTGAAATGTTTGCTGAACAAATGGTAAGACGACTTAATTTGTTATCATTTGTCAGTTCATCTGGGATCCATTTGCGTGACTTCCACGTCTGTCCTAGCTGATGAAGATGCAAACGAATAGTTTCAGGACTTACTCTGAACATTTCTGCAAGTTCTTGAAATGTTGTCCTTGAATTTCCGTCCACAACCTGTCGAAGATCCTCGTTGTTCATGATTTTTGGTCTCCCTGATCGCGGTTCATTGCTCAAACTGAGATCTCCCGAAGAAAATTTGTTGAACCATTTCTGTGCTGTTCGATCACCAACATCATCATCTCCGGTGCAGCCTTTCTACCAAGTTTGTACTCGTACAGTAAACAACTTCGAATTACTGTTTTATTCGTCGCCATTTTCAATTATTAAAACTAGGTATGTTACAATTTTCAGCAACTTTTTATGTGTGTGAAAAAAAAAGGATTCATACTAAAGTGATAACAGGTAACAAACAATCGCTATCGATCAACAACATCCATGGCAATGTGCGATGTACAGCAACCGCACGAACTTATTTGGTTGCCTGATATATTAAAATAGTAACGTCGATAACACAAGCTGTTATAAGATCAATCATATCTACTATTAATTTGGAAAGGTTCAGAAGAAAAACATACACTACAAATACCTAAATACCAGATGTTTTCATTTCAAAGCGTTTGTGGGCACCTGCATAAATCAAAAATTAGGAAAAAATTGAATTCTGTTGAGATGTTACTACAATTCACATTTTTCTTTTTTTATTAGAACAATGATATTATTGTCCATGGGTACCTACATAAATTTTTCTCAGGGGTGCTGATCATCATCAAGGGATAACTTTTTGTGAAATTGTACCTACCCCTATAATTTTTAGCTGAGCAGTGGTAGCAATTTTCTCAGGGGGGGATGAATCCTAAAAAATTCTCAAATTTGTACAGAAAAGCATGCTAGATATGCAAATTCTAAAGTCAAAGCGGATCCCCAGGGGAGACCATGGCTGCTTGACACTGCCCTGTGGGCACCCATGTTATTGTTCAATAACAACATGTGGCTTTGATTTCATTGCAGTCAGTAGCCAGATTCTCATTATCAGAAGTGCGGAGATTACTTGTGATCTAACCAAAAGGCACAGCTCTGAAGGATATTTGCAGACCATAACATTTGTAAGTTCTTATATGACTCAATAGTGAGTGATGATATGTCGTGCTTTTTGTCCAAGTTAGTTTCCATACTTCATTTCAAATCAGCTATTCTCAAAGCATCAGGTTGATATTTAAAGCTCACTATAATTACTTGGAAAAACAGTTTTGATTTGTAGTTTATTTTATAGTATTTACAAATATATTACAGCATTGTGTACTTACATTGTTATACTTCACAACTCCGAACAAAAGGCATATGTCTCAAATAACGTAATAGAGACTTGATGTAAAGTGAAATGTTACGAAAATGAGATGCTGAAAAAACTAAGGTATTTTTGCAAATCACAGCATAGGCACAGAGCACAGGAAGAAACCCGCCGGATATTTAAATCTGACCAATCAAACAACGTCAGTTGCGAATAAGCCGCCATTTTTTGAGGGTGCGGCATGGTTGTCATATTGTACACCAGCAACACTGCTTCGTTTCCGCATTCGCCCATATGAGTTTCATCCCCCTGATAAAAACTTCAGACACGGACCACTCGGCCTCACAAAACATATGCAACCAATAATGCCTGTAGTTTAGTTGGGTGATTCCTCCATAGATAGATGTTCACAACGATTCTAGTGAGCAAACGTGGAATGACTCTTTGCGCCCTAAAAACTACCTAGTCTGAAGATGACATATAGGTTTTTTTGACATTTCATAGGTTTTTTACATAATACCCGTGCGGGGTCGCCCAACACATTATTAATTGATTTTACTTGTTCCTTCTCAATAAAATTTCGTGAGAATGTTATCGTATAATTCTTGATGTAAGACTACATCATTTCCAAAAAATCAAGTTGAGGAAATTATTTTTTTCTGGGTGTAACACTTCTAATGCCACTGAGTATATTTGGATACACTGTATATATTCTTTTTGATTCAGGTTCGGCACAACCAAACAAGCAGTTTCAGCAGCTCAGGCCGTATCAACCCACGCGGCGAGATCGAAACAACCGAGTCCCGACTGATCACAACTTACCGCGATGGCGTGCCCTACAGCAGATGGGAGAATAGAACCACCATCAAAGATGCCCACGGGAACGTGCTCAGGACGTTCATGAACTACGACAACACTGATTACCTCCACAGCGGTTCCAGAATCGACCAGGGGGGACCCATGGTCAATCTCGGGACCATCAATGCCGCTGGGGAATATGTCCTTGTCGAGTCGCAGTATAACACCAGATGGGTGGATGGCAAGCCTGTTACCGAGTGGCATAATGTTACAACAGTCAGGGATCATCAAGGGAATGTGATAAGGACGTATACTTCGGATTCTGATGATGCGGTCACCTATGGGTCTACATTGAGGCCTGCCTATTCCTCTACTGGTAAGCTATTCATGGTAAACCAACATTTAGATTATAGAACCTGTGTAACTTATCCTGTTGATAGAATAGTTATAACATATCTTTACCTTTTTAGCAGACATAGAACGTAGAAGGCAAGAAGAAGAACGTTTCAACGAACAACAAGAACGACTCCGAATCGAAAATGAACGACAAGAAGTCCTGCGACGTCAAGAGCTGCACAGGAAACAGCAACAGCAGGAAGAAGACCAAAGGATACGATTAGAGGAGTCAAGAAGGAGGCAGGAAAAAGAAGAAGAAGAAAGAAGGCGGCTTGAGAGCAGTAGAGGGATTCATGTGGCTCAAGAAGAGAGGAGATTAAGAGAAGAGGCATTGAGAAGGCAGAAAGATGAGGAAGAGCAGAGGAGGTTGAGGGAAGAAATGTTGAGGAGACAGAAGGAAGAAGAAGAGCAAAGAAGGCTGAGGGAGGAGACATTGAGAAAGCAGAAAGACGAACAGGAACAAAGAAGGTTGAGAGAGGAAGCGCTGAAAAGGCAGCAACTTGAGGAAGAACGTAGAAGGTGAGATCAGGGCTAGGATCTGGGCCAAAAACATTTTCACATCCAATCTTCAAACTGTTTTTTGTGAACTCTTGGAGAATAATTGAGACTGCTGATTATTACAATTGTCTTCAAATAAGTTCACTCGTTCTTTCAACGTTATAATATCAATATCATATTTCACCAGAAGATATTTAACTCAATTCAAAGCCAGGCCAGCGCAAAAACGATTATATCGTATCGTGGCACCGCCAACCACTTATGCTTACAAATATATACGTGTCGACCACCAGGCTTAGGTGCTAGTGTTGTCATCTCTCCGACTTTCGTCACAGGCTATGGGTTTTCCTTTTCCATCCTTGAGAAACTGTTATTCACTTGAAACTTGGTGTCATGTTTAAGAATAAACAATTTTCTTTAAAATGACAATTAAGTATGTAAACACGTTAATCAATGGTAATATTTGTCATTGGCATTTTTTGTGATTCCTGACTGTTTCAAATGAAGGTATGAAGAAGAGGCTAGACGAAGGCATCAGTCAACAGTTAGCCAAACATGGCGGCAAACTGAAGATGAAAGGCGAATATATGAAGAAAGCAGAAGGCAACCGAGCAAGTTTGGCGTGAAAACTTCCTGGCAAACTGAAGACGAAAGAAATGCCTATGAAGAAGAGGTAATAATTTATTGTTGAAAGTGACAGTGGTATCGTTTTGTATTTCTTCTTGTAAGGGTTTTGAGTATTTGCTTCTTTTTTTATAAATTGTTTTATCCACTTTGTCTAGGTGAAGAGGAGGCAGCAATCTGGAGTGAGTGCTACGGAGAAAACTGAAGAAGAAAGTATTAGGCAAGAAGAAGATGACGAAAGGAGAAGACAGTATGAAGAAGCAATGAGGAAGTACTATGAAGAAGTTAGAAGGAGAGAAGAAGAGACAAGGGCAAGGGAAGAGCACGCTTATGAAGTTGGGGGTGGACCAAGAGAAGGCAAGCTTAAGTGTTTTTGGGTATTTTCATTCATTTTCATAGGTTGTTCTGGGGTAAAAAAATTGGATGTCTTATTTCCATTTCAGTGGAATCACTCGCACACTGTTAACTTGCTTATCTCGCCTCTTGCATTAACTTTAGCTCTCCTGGAAAGTTTTCTATATTGCCGCTCCAAATGGATCACTTCAAAAAAGACAACCCAGCAAAGGAGAAGTACTTTATCGGATTGTCAATTTATTTTTGAGAATACGATCGGTATGCTAGTATGACACATTTCATCAACGGTTAGGCAACTCCAAAGCGACTAACGAAGGCAATGTCAGCAATAGTCAGACCACCGATAGAGTTTTCGTCGCTTTGGTGTGAATACTTGCATTCGAATTTGACGAGCTGCTGTCATCAGTTTCTTCCGGTGAGAATAGTCCATACAGTTTAGAGTATGATGGAATCGGGGAACTTCCGAACCACTGTTTATATGAAGTTATCTCATATTTTGATTTTGTTCCAGGAGGTATTAGTGCCACAACAGCATCTTCCCGCCACTACGCTGCTGGCAGCACCGCTTCCGGCGGGTACTACGATGAACAAGGTGTCTGGAGGCGGTATCCAGCTGGCGCTCACCATGTTTCCTTCAACAAAACCTACTCGTACGAGAGCAGTACGACCATTCCCATCGATTTGGCAGTTGGAGGAGGTAGAGCAGGAGGTTTCCATGCTGGTCTAGGTGAGATGGCTGCAGGTTCTGGATTTACCATCCAGACTTTGGATTTGGGAGCAGGAGGCTATGGTGCAGGAGTTACGGAGTCCTATGGAGCAGCGCATTCAGGTTAGTTACATGGTGAACTTATTTGTGTATATTTGATATATTGGATAGTCACTATCGTAACTAGCACGGAAAAAATATCCTTGATATACCTTTGGGAACTCGACAAAAAATTGCAAAGTGTACTCTTTTAATTTAACACTCAAGCTTTCGATAGTCTATGCTACCATAGTCAGGAGCTAAAAACAAATTTAAAAAATAGCAACCATAAACAATTAAGTGATGTTTTATTACTTACTAAGGGCCGTATCGTCAGTCGTTCCTACGGTTGTAGGACGCCTGTATGGCCTCCTTGATTTTCATAGTTCTCTACTGTTCCATGACATCGCTCCATTTTGAACTTATGTCACAAATATCTGTTTGCATGAAATTGTTCATGCTTTTGATTTATATCATCTGTTTTATCAGCCTGAAGTTTACTGCAATTCAAAAAGAAAATATAACTTCACAATAGGAGAGCGCTGACGCTGATACGGAATAGTAGTAGTCTAGAAATACTCCACCCTTTCTGAAGGGGAGAAAAGACTATGCAAATCAAGGAGGCCATAATATCATGTCTCCTTCAGTAAATTGCTTGCGTGCTGCTTTTGATTTCTGACGTGTCGACAATTCTATGAATAGGTTATGTTTTTATTTTGATGTTTAAACAATTTTCGACAGACTAATCAAAAACAGAAGCATATTTCTTGCAAATAACGTTGATCAGTCAATAATAATTCCCTACATTAAAGAAATTACTCCAGCTGTGGTATCTTCAAATCCCATATCTGGTATTAATGATTTGAAAATCAACAATAAACAATGTAATGCAAATGGATGTGTATTTACATAAAAAAGCCCATCAGCTTACAACCGAGCTGTTTGCATTATTGCATATTTGCATATTCATTTATATAAGTACTTATTGCATTTTTTCAGATGTGTTCATTCTGACAGACTTTATGAGATGTCTGAGATGCCTGTTTATAACTCATCGTTGGACTTTGGATTATGTAGAGTGTCAGGCTACAAGTATGTATAATGTACAAATGCTCTGAAATTGAGTGTAAACGTGATCTCCTGCCCTATCTGATATTGTTTTTTATATTAGTGGGAACCTTGACGTAATCATTTGATACTATAACTCCAAGAATAATTAAAATTTTTAATTTTTCTCGAATTGATGCATCTTTTTTGCAGATCCCGATGTTGCATACAAAATTCAGTCAAATTCCATTTCTAGTTTGGAAGGATAAAGAGGTGAATGGTTTTCCTAAGAAGGGATTTATGCATCCAGGCACTTGCAAGCATATTTGAAACAATAGAAGCTACAATAGTGTGTTAGAATAACCTTAAATAATTTTAGATTTACTTAAATAAAATATATAGGGTGTTTTTCAACTGAATATCCATATTCAAAAATCAATAATTATTTGTCAAGATCTCTAATACCACTTTAAATACTGTTTGAAAATTCGGCATATATCGGCATATATATATATATATACTACCGAGAGGTATTTTTAATGTACAAATTTTCTGTTAATTTCCACCAGTAACGTTCAAACCGATTTTACGTGCCTATTTTGGCAGACAATGATAGTACGCAACTGATTTCTATTAAAATAAAAACTGCTCTTGAAATCCTCAGTCATTTCTAAGCAAATTTGATTGTTTAATTTTTTTCACTCAGACGCAAACGGTATAAAAAATAAAATAACGTATCTTTTCTCGATCCTAATATCGTTAGTGTGACAATGTCACCATGTCGATTAATAAACTGTATTTTTCAGGTGAAAATCGTGCGTCAGACTAAAATAATTTAAAAACTATCTTTTTATGCCCGACCCATGATAAACAAAAATTTCTCTGCATGGTGATATTGTCATGTTAATAACATTGTTATGATCGAGTAGAGAAACAGTTTTAATTTTTAGGAAAACCGTGCATCAGATTGTAAGACATTCAAATGATTTCAGTAAGAGCGAAATCAACGGCATACCATCACTCTACCTATCAAAATAGGCAGGTGAAATTAAAAAAATGCTTCTTGACAAGGATACATATATGTCAGATATCATTAAGTGGTATTACAGATATTCATAATCAACGATTAAGTTAAAACATCTCGAAAACCTAAAACCACTCCCTTAGATTCAATCAGGAAACACACTAAATTGCAGCTACTAATACTGCAAGAGATAAATGCAGACTTTTGAGCCAAAGATTTCATATTTTTGCACATTTTTTTACTGTCTATCATAACTAGTAAACTCTGCTTTTGATATGAGTGTTTCAAATATCAAACTTGTTCAGTTTTTGATATTTGTTTCTCAAATAGAAAATGACCACTCCTATGCAACAGTTTTAATAGATTTTTCCTTTTAGGTTAAGAATCCAAGTGAATTAACAAACTAATTGGAGAAGAAAGTGTGTTCAAGTTTTCTTACTTGTTTTTCATATACCACATGCTACAACATATTTGATAAATACAACATATTGTTCTGCACTGCATCGATCTCCTTATTACTGATGGTGCCACTGATGTATTTTTTGAGTATACTCAGTAGCTAGAGTCTCCATTATTGATAACAATTTAAATCCAAAATTTATATTCAGCAGTTTAAATACAAGTCAAATTTTGTACCTCAGAATCAGATTAGTTAGTTCGTTTTTGCCTAAAATGAGTCTTTACATGTTAAGTTCATGATAATGTTGTGCATCTTAATTTGATACTTGCAGCATCTATCTACGTGTAAGGACAAAAGAATTATGACTACAATGCAATTATCTTAAAACTACTTATTAGGGCTTAACCTAGTCTGACTTTGAGGTACCTACCATTTTCAAAATAATGGGTCTTTTCCGCTTATCTAGTTCTTTGAAATGTTTAGATTTTTTTTACAGAAAAGTGATTACCATTTGTAATTAATTATGGAATTTTATGTCATAAAGTTCTTATGATTTTACTTCATGCTGCAACTCTATTTCTCTGTTTACTCTCTGTAATACTCCATTTTTGGTAATCCTACACGAATATGGTATGTTGAACATCCTGAAATAGCGATGGTCAATAGTAATTATGATCTAATTATTATCTTCACATACACACAGTATACATACGTGTAGTCTGACACTCTACACAATCTACCATGATTTGAGAAAAAGCATTTGTGACATAAACAATGCAATTGCACTTGTCATATAATGTTTCTTATTCATGGAGGGCCGTATCGTAACACATATCAGTCACAAAAAGCAAACTCGCGTTTTCCTTCTGTAAGATTGGCTGCTTCAAATACGCTTTCAAGTGCCTGGATACATAAATCCCTTCTTAGGAAGATCATTCACCGCGCTATCCTTCCAAAATAGAAATGGAATTTTACTGAGTTTAGTATGCAATATCAGGATGGTTTATATCTGCAAATAAGATGCATCAATTCAAGAAACATGAAAAATTTCACACCTTGGTGTGGGCTGCAACCTTATAATAATAATTTTTAGAGTTATAGTATCAAATTTTTAGGTTAAGATTTCCAGTAATATAAAAAAATATCAGAGAGGGCAGGAGATCTCGTTTAAACTCAATATTTGAACATTATACATACCTATAGCTTGACACTCTACATAATCCGAAGTCCAACAATGATTTGTGAACAGGCATCTCAGTCATCAACAATGCAGTTGCACTACAATGTTTATCAACCAACATCTCATAAAGTCTGTGAGAATGAATCACCTCTGAAAAAAATGCGATAAGTATTTAAATAAATATGAATATGCAATGATTAATTTTGTTACTTACCTACGACCATCAAGGGAACAGCTTGTTTGTAAGCTGTTGGGGTTAAAATACACTTCCATTTGCATTAAATTGTTCATTTTCATATCATTAATACCAGATATAGGATTTGAAGATACCACAGCTTGAGGAATTTATTCAATGTAGGAAATTATTATTGACTGACTGATCAACATTATCAGCAAGAAATATGCTTCTATATTTGATTAATCTGTCTAAAATTTCTTAAACGTCAAAATAAAAACATAATCTATTATCAGAATTGTCGACACGCCAGAAATCTAAAACAGTATACTCAAGTACCTTACTTAAGGAGACATGATATTATGGAAATCAAGGAGTCCACAAAGGCGTCCTGCAATTGTAGGAACGACTGACGATACAGCCCTATGTCGGCGAGATTGCTGCTGAATTGTTCTTTGTTCACTTTCTTCTAATAACAGTTCAGCAACAATCTCGCCGACTTAGTAGGGAATAAAATACCACTTAATTGTTTGTGGTTGCTATTTTTTAAATTTGTTTTTAGCTCTTGAAGATGATAGCACACACTATTGAAAGCTTTAGTTCTAAGCTAAAATAGTACACTTTGCATTTCTTGTTGCGTCCCTAATGGCATATCAATGATAGAGAGAGAGAGAATGACCACGGCTCAATATATATAGAAAAATAATGAGCAAATTCTGCAAAAAGAAGGAAAGTGGATTCGAGCAGAAAATAGGATAGATAACCCGAGCGATATGTATTTCTGCTTGTTGGCTTCATCCGGCTCGCAATGAATGCACTTATGCAACTACAAAAGAGATACACACGCCCATACATCTGGATATGGGTATAACTTGAGGAAACGAAGATGGAGAGGGAAAAATGACATACGAAGTCACCAACAAGAGTCAACACTACACATTGTTGTATAAAATGCCAGAAGACTTTCGATAAGAAGTTGTTTATTGGGAATCGGCAAAACTTATAGCGTAGTGAACATTTTTGACCTAAATCTCAAGCTTCGGGAGCAACATTTTTTATTTTCCCAGGATACCGAAATAGTTTTGTCTTGACAAATATACCTTAATGACACAATATATAACATGGATTATGTGGAAAAATTCCAAAAGCTTGAAAATTCATTCATTGCGAAGAGATTATGTGGAAAAATTCAAAAAGCTTGAAAATTCATTCATTGCGAAATTTGGTTAAATAATTATTGATTGTATGGAGAATGAAAGTTTTTATATTAGAAAATTGTGTTATATTATTGTGAAGATAATGAACTAAGTGGAATATGTAGTCTTTCTAATTTATTATTCTTATATTTCTTACTTGTTGAACTGCTAAAAATTAGAACGGCTACATATTCCAGTTAGCACAGTATCTTCACAATATTTATAACACAACTTTCTGAAATAAATATTTTTGCAATTATGCAACAACATTTCATAATGAAGGAATTCAAGCTTTCTGATTTTTCCCACACAATCCATGTTGTATATTGTGTTATTACCGGCAGCAGCGGTGGCCGCAGTAGTAGACTCTTCGGTCTCCTGATCAGTCGCCGTGCTCTATGCGGGTTCGAATCTCGTCCCAGTAGAAATTTTTCTCTTGGCTATGGATGTTGTGACTGTCTGTAGGTGGTGGACGGTCTGTGACTGTCGAACGCGGAGGTACCACCCGGCGGATCTCGTAGGCGAGGCCAGAATGTGTGCATGTTGCGTGCACACGTGTTCCCTCGCCAGAGTCCGTGTGGAGTTCCCCTTTCCCTTGTATCCCCCTATAGCCTCACGGTACCCCATGGGTGTTTAGGCCTTAGGCCTTCGTGGTAGTTGGAGTATAAAAAAACTCTTTCGGCATCTTGGGAAAATATATAAATTTTCAAACACCCCTCTTAAGTACAGTAGCTGATAATTTATGTTGGTAATGATTTTACAACTTTCATATTCTTTCATGAAGTACATCTTTCATCTGTCAAGTACGTCACATTTACGGGTCATTCACCTTCACCACCAGTGTTGCCGTTTTGCCAGAAATTGCCAGGACTGAAGCGACTTGCCACTAATATTTCCAGGAATGAATGCTTGCTAGGAATATCAACAGTTTTAAATTTCTCTAAATTTTTGTATCCATAACAGTCGCCATATTTGCACATCATACTATTCGTCAGTAGGAGCATAGAGCCGAGCTGAACACGATCCACACCACGCTGGTAATATGTCCTCTCTTTATTGTTACTTATTTTGTATTCCGTTTTCATATTTAGACGGTTTTAGAAATGAGACAGAATAATATCAGTATGGGCCAGGTTACCATGGTATGTATACCATCTGTTTCTTTACGTTTATTTGCCCATATATATTATATATAGGTCTTTTCACGGTTTTTGGCAATCTCCAGGAATTACTGTCATAAATCCATTTCCTTCATATAAAGCATGCCGGTCTAGTGATTGGTTGTGGTCCGTATGATTTCATAGTGCAGAATCATATCTTCATCGCGTTGATACTCACGTCTCCACGAGTATTGAGCCTAACGTAATTTAAGTGGATAGAGAATGAAGACAAAACCAAGAATTAAAAAAGGGTATATTCATTTTTTATTTCAAATTCTTACAAACCGTTGATGGAACAAATTGTAGAGCATCCTTAAATCTTCAGTTGCCATTTACCATTTATAAAATAATCTGAATCTGCCAGAACCAACCTCTTAGTGGCCATATTCTAGGCTTTACCGGTTTGCTAGTACAACACTGCTTACCATGTGAAATAAGTATACAGTGATAAAAGAAATTTCTTTCCCCAAAATGTAGTTTTAGTTTTTAATATGTTGATTACTCTTTTCTCACTTTAATCCGTTCGGGTTTATTGACAAATCTTTGTAACGCATAGCTACGTGTTTCATCGTTAACAACAAACCCTATTGTGTCTGCTCTTTTGTTTTTATAATCGTAACAAGTGATCTCATCCACGTATTCTATCTATAATACCATTTAGAAGCAACCTCATCGACTAAGTAAGTTATTAAAATTAAATTGTTCTAAATTAGTTGCTATTTTCAATGTTCCTCCTTATGATGACAGCATAGTCTGTCGAAAGCTTGAGATTTAATATGTAATTCTGCACACAAAAAATCTTGGATATAGCACTATTTATATGGAACATTGTTTTTCCAAAATATTTATTTCCAGCAATACCTTGACGTCAAAAGCAACACAAAACAAGTGAGGCAGGAGAATAGACCACAGGATATCGAGTATCGATCACAGGACGGTATGGGTGCGAATGTTTACAGGCTTCATTATATTTTTTGTTCATTTGATCTTTATTGTGTTGGTTTAGAAAATACTGTTTAAGTGACTGTTTTAATTTGTTGTTTTCGATTACTTATTATTTATGTTATTTTGGAAAATATAGTTTTAGTTTATTTATTAGCCAATTTTTGTTAATTTTATACAATTTTATTTTAGTTTATCCATTTGTCATTGTTTCCCTCTTATTTCTACAAGATACTATTTTAGATTATATATGTAAATATACCTGTTTAATTCTTTGATTTTTATAATCATGTCTCCTGTGGTCTATACTCCAGCGTCACTTGTTTTGTGTTTGACGTCAAGGTATTGCTGGAATTTTTTTTCTTGGAAAAACAAATTCTCATATAAAAAATGCTCCATCCAAGATTTTTTGGTGCAGAATTACATATTACACTGTTGTGTACACGTTAAACCTGCAGTAACCCCTAAATAAGAAAGGAGGTATATAACAAATAGAAAAATTAATGGGCAAAATCCCCAAAAAGAAGGAAAGTGGATTCGAGCAGAAAATAGGATTGGTAACCCAAACAATACGTATTCTCTTGTTGGCTTCATCAGGCCCGAAATGAGTGCACATATGCAACTACACAAGTAGATGCTCATGCCCATACATCCGGATACTGGTGTAACATGAAGAAACGAAGAAAGAGAAGAAACAAAATAACACACGACACACCAACAAGATCCAACCTATACTTTTGTAGTATAACGGCCAGAAGGCCTCGAGGTTTCAAGGCGACATCTAACCGCAATCATGCGGTTCAAGCCCAAGGGCTTGTAGATCTTTCGGGCTTGAAGTATCACGGCAACAGGCAATATACAAATGGGTGGTTATCCCAAATTTGGTTAACTTGGTGTTAGCATGAATTTTCACAGTATTAAAAAATATATATCCTATATCTGAAACTACTAAGCGATATTTTATAGTCTATTTAGTTCGGCCACCAATTTTGATAAATATCATAATATTCTTTATTTCAATAAATTGACATATTTTACTCCAAATATCAGGCCCTAGCCATGTAAGATCTGCCAAATTTAGTATTCACGTCACTGTAATCTTATTGTATTAAATAATAATTTGATGAAACTCTATTTAGATTTGTTTACTATTACATTGCTTACATTGTCATTACGATTTAATGTATAAAATAATTTTGTTTGATCACATTATTTCAAGTCAAAAAGTGTAAGCGATAAAAAATATCAGGCCCTAGTCATTTACGAAATTCAAAAATACGCAGCATCCAAACATATGACTTATTCATAACTCACTCAATACGGTAGCATCGGTGTGTAGTTGGTTGCAAACACGAGCCAAGCCGCGGCAGCAATTTTGCTATTAGTGTGGTAACCGACTTTGCTGCGGAAACACGTGCTGTGCCAGTCAAACTCTCAGGCCCTAGGTAAGTCGTTTTAAACATATATAATTACTCATTGATCTCATTACTTATTGAATGTATGAGCTAGGTCTGCTTTGTTATTTTGACCGCCTATTGATTTTATAGTGATTTAAAATAATAGCTTTCATTTGATTTTGCTTCGTTTCGTCAGTCCCTAGACCGTCAGGCCCTAGTCGTAATAGTGACTAGGGCCTGATGCCACATCTAGGGACTGATGATCATACTGTGTGATGCATAGTTTTAGATTTTATAGTGATTTAAAATAATAGCTTTCATTTGATTTTGCTTCGTTTCGTCAGTCCCTAGACCGTCAGGCCCTAGTCGTAATAGTGACTAGGGCCTGATGCCACATCTAGGGACTGATGATCATACTGTGTGATGCATAGTTTTAATCATAATACCAATGTATTTGTTGTAGAATATGGCGCCTCTAAAGAAAAAACATTGTCTAAAGAGGAAATTGCAAAAAAAAGTCTGAACAGGCAAAGAGGCGATTGGAAAAAATTCCATTCCATTCCTGTTTTGCTGGCGGAGTACAAAGAAAAGGAACGACTAAAATATCTAAAGAAAAAGGAAAAAGGACAACGGAAGTGTGTAAAAGACATGACTCCGCGTGAGCACAGAAAGGCAAGAAAAAATTGGGTAGCCCATTCATCTGATTATAGAAAAAAACAAAAGATTCGTGACAATACAGTTAAATACGTGGACCAAAATACGCCGCCATCATCGGAAGATGAAATTATTCCTGAGGCTCCTTTAGTAAATAATGAAAGAGAAGCTGAAGCTAGAAAGAGGAGTATAGTTCAACGGAGAAAAAGAAATAGTATGTTGAAGAGGAAGGACTTACTCATTGAAAATTTAAAGAAGAAACTTGCCAGCGAACAACAAAGAAACAGAAGACTGAAACATAGAATGATACAAAAGAAGCAAGCACTGACACCAGAAAGTAAAATTGTAGAAAGCAGAAGTGATAAAAAAGCGTTATTTGGCGATATTATTCAAAGGCAAATTTTAGATAAAGAGATTCAGACACCCAAAACAAAAACCTGCTTAAAAACGATTTTTGCAAGTCCACTGACACATAAATATAAAATATGGAGACTTGGAAACACAGCCATTACATATAAAAAGATGGGATTTAATCGTACAAAATATGAAGCTATGCGAAAAAAAAAGAGAGTTGAAGAAATCATACACAAGTTTTATGAAGATGACAATAATAGTCGTTGTGCGGCAGGAAAAAGCTTACAGACCGTGATACCTGTGCTTGTGTTATTCATGAAAACATCAATTTGAAGTTAGGTGCCTTAAAAAATGCAAACGTTCTTGACTTTGCCACATATCAAACTGCACTGGAAACAATTTGCTGTGATCGTTACTCGGAAAAATGCTTAGCGAGAACTTGCCAGGACTGCTCATTGAAGATTTTACCATATAAGGAGTTTGATAATAGTAAGGACATGGCAGTCAAACAATGGAAGCATAGCAAGGAATTGATTAAGGACATTAAAACTAAACAGGATAGATACGTCACAAAGTATAAGAAAGAGATATGCAATTCAAAACCTCGTGATTTAGTTATGCAATTAGAAGAGAGTGATCTTCCAAAATTATTCCAACATGAACAGAACGTCGTTCATCAATATAAAACTATAAATCTTTGAAAGAGTCATTTACAGAAAAGGATGCAGTAATTCACATGGACTTCTCAGAAAACTACACAACTAAATGCAACCAAGAAATTCAGTCGTATCATTTTGGCGGCTCCAGGACTCAAATTTCTTTGCATACAGTGGTGGTTTACACAAAGGTTAAAGTAACATCCCATTGCACTGAGTCTTTAAATTTATCTCACAACGCTGGAGCCATTTGGGCACATTTACAGCCTATCCTCTTAGGATTGCCATCCTCTGTAGAAAACCTGCATTTTTTGAGTGACGGTCCTGTAACCCAATATAGAAATAAAACAATGTTTTATATTTTGGGTTGCAGAATCCAAGATTTCTATCCACTGGCTATAAAATATACGTGGAATTTCCATGAGGCGGGACATGGGAAAGGGGCACCTGATGGAATTGGAGCTACATGCAAACGCTCTGCAGACCAACTCATAGCTCAGAGAGGTGACATTACGAACTTGTACGACTTTGTAGCTGTGCTTCGAGAAAGGTGTCCAAATATAAATGTCTGTTATCGAAGATGTCGACATAGAAAAAGTTAACAAAATGATCAAGGAACATGAGAAAGAGCAGAAACCGTTTAAAGGAACTCTCTTGGTGCATCAAGTCTCGGGTCATATTTATAACCCTAATAAACTTGTCTTGAAGTCACTAAGTTGCTTCTGTGATAATGGCGGTTGTGACCATTATAGGTTGGGGACTATTACGTACCAAACCAATACACAGCGGCTTCAAGTTTCAGATATTTTCACAGATTCTGATGATATGCCGTTAGCAAGTATGAGCCACATTGCACAAGAAAAGTCAAAAACGAGCTACGGCGGTGGCGATTATGTTCTAGTTAAGTTAATAATGAGGGGAAAAGAATACCGATATGCCGCAGTTTGCTCAAAATATGATGACGAAGATGGAGAACTGACAGTTACATTTCTTAAAGTTTGCAATAAAGATAGCACAGAATTTAAAATAAATGATAATGATATCGCCGACGTACCTTACGAAGACGTTATAGAAAAACTGCCAGTTGCTAATATAATCGTCAAGAGAAATACAGTCCTTCACAAATTTAAAAAACCCATTAATGTTTACGAGAAGTAAAACAAATAGTGAAACAAATAAATAAGAGGTACTAGATAGTTTAAGTGCGAAATATTTGTGATCTCATAATAATTAATGAAAGTCTGAATGTTGTGTTCAAATTATAATTTGTTAACTCAAAACTTTAGAAAGCTGATTATTTAAAATAATTGTTAATTTTTAAAGGACTATTAGTTTGTAAGTATTAAACTCAAAGTATATTTTGATTGTTGAGAAATATTGATAGATTATTTTCAAGTGTGTAATTAAAAAAATAAATCCTGTACTGTGATTATAAATCATAGAATTTGTGAACTTAAGAGATTATTTTGTTGTTACGGTTGATTTTGCAATAAAAAATGTGATTTGACAGAATAACCGTGTTTGGTGTCAGTCCCTATCACTTGTCGTCAGTCCCTAGAACACTGATTTTAAAAAATCATAAATTTCTCTGAAAATATCAAGTAAAGTTACTGGCCCTTTTAGATGCAGCAAAGTAGATGTTATACCTACAGCATAGAATATAAGCTGTTCTGATTTTTAACTAAAAACACCACCTTCAAAATTACATCAGAAGTTAACCAAATTTCAGATAACCACCCAAATATATAAATGTCTCTATATACGCTATAACTTAGAACTCTAAGAAATTTTTGAAAATTGTTTTAAAGGTAAAACAATTTAGAGGGTGGGGGTTATAGGGGGTAGGGCGGAAACTTAGAACAATAGACAACTGTTTTCGGCGCGAATCCCTGGGTTTGCTCTCTGGCTTCACCGGCCGATGTGTTGCTCTACATAAGTGTCCTCGTATGACTGGCGCTGTGCCGCGTTGCCACGCCTGACGCATCGTGCGATCAGGTGTTGGGGAGAGGCTGGGGTGCCAAGTGGACGGTACTAAGAGCTGATCAGGGAAAGAATATCTATGGACCAATTGTAACTTTTTTATCCGAGGGTCTAACTTGAACGTGCTGCTTTCATCCGTCCGACCAAAGACAGCCAACCATGGACAACTGTTTCGTGATTTTTCGGCAACTCGGCATCATGGTCTAAGCTTGGTTTCTGGGACAACGAAAGAAAGTGTAACAACTTTTCCAAGATATAAGGTCTATGGCGCTTATTTCGATAAAGTCTAACTTGTGCTGAACATAATCCTTCATGACCTGATGACGGCGAAGCGTGGAAAGTGCAGAGTCAACCTACTTGATGTCATTTTTTGTACCATTCACAGTAAAACTTAACAGTTTCCAAACTAATACGTTCCCGGTCCAAAACACCATTTAAAGTATGACACCCTTCTTATATTTGAAAGAACTATACGCCATGTAACTTTAAGAACACCATATATTTGCATGTTACTGTTGTTCCTATATGTCTAATTATCATATAAACATTATTAGAATCAAAAACATTAGTAAATAGTAGTAAATTTTCATAGAAAAATTCTTCCTAGGCTCAGTATCCAGTAGCTCAGCAGGTTCTCATGGAGCAGCAGCTCATGGAGGCCATACTGGTGGTGGATATAGAAGAGAATGGAAAGCTGAAGGAGGCTATTCGTCAAGTGGTAGCATACCTCCTGTTTATCACAATAGAGTGGATAGAGACAACGTACCACCGAACAGCGATGACAGTAGTGGAGAAAAATTCCGGGTTAGGGGAAGGAGACAGGTAAGATAGGGTCTTTGAATAAAAAATAATAAGGTTTCCATTTTGAAAGGTGCTGCCACCAGAAACTCGTAATTTTTGAATGAGATGAAATTGATATAGATTATAGATGATTGCCAAATAGAGTATATATAACATTTTGAGAGGCCCACACTTCAGGCAACTGAACAATTCTTCGAGATGTTATGTCAAATAATATACTAGTACAGCTTATAATCTGTGCTATGCGCTCAGTATATTACAGACACGATATAGTCACCTACATCAAAAAATCGTATACCGAAGACAATGCCCCGAAAAATTACATAGAAGTAACTGAAGTTAAGAACCTGTAGCTCCTCCCCATCTGTAGGCAAGCACATCTGGGTACTGTCAGCATCGAGAAAAACTTTCTAAGAATTAGGTCACGATGCCAAAGTTGAACAGCTAGAAGCAGAATGCTTAATGAAGCTCAGGGCAGAAGAAAATGAAGAATTGAAGAAAATTATGTAACGAAATGATATAATCTTATTGGAAAAAGAAGAAATGTTAGTAGAATAAGAAGAAAAAGAAAAAAAAACGTCTTTTGTATAATGAAAAAAAATACAAGAATATTACGACCTAATTATTTCCAATCTATAAGAAAAGGATAGAATCATCAATAGTCTTACAGATCTAAACAAGACCTTAAAAAGGAAACTCAAATCACAAATCAAAAGAAATCCTATGCCGATACAGTGATAAACGAAAATATACTTCGTGTCCCGAAAAACGATATTAATCAAACACCTACATAATTAAATCCCAAACGAAACAAAGAGAGATTTTTCAGAACTAGTAATAAAAGTCAATGAAGTGAGAAGTAAATGGAAATATAGAAGGCAGGCTAGATGAAAACATTTACAGTAAGCTAAACCATGAATTTCGTACTAAGATATTTGAAAAATATGCAATAACTGAAGAAAAAAGTTAAAACTACGAGTCAATATAATGGATACTGTTCTTCGAAAGACTAAAAAGAAATCAGAGACTTTTGCGAGAAAACCTTTATACAGGATGGCCAATATATAACTGACTGATTTAAATTGCGCGCCATATTTAATACACGCATTTCAGTAGGTGGCGCCGTAGTAGTTGTTTAAAGCACATGTGTCCAATTCATCATGGAGCGCTACACGATACCACAACGTGTCCGGATTGTTAAAATGTTTTACTTAAATAATGAGTCGATTGTTGGAACGATCCGGAAGCTACGACAAGATTTTGGTCGAAATAATGTGCTCAGTGTCAAAACCATTCGTCAGTTGGTGCGGAAACTTGAACAAACAGTTAAAGACTCGCCAAGGTGTTCGAACTATTCGTACTCCGGAAAACATCAAGACAGTTCGAGAAAGTGTGGTGGAGCGCCCTACCAGACATCGTTCTCAAGAACTGGGTATTCGTCGCACATCATTACGCACTATTTGAAAAAAAGACTTGCATTTGCGGACATGCAAAATTCAGTTAATCCAAGAACTATAGCCTAATGACCATGGAAATTGCCGACAATACAGTCATGCAATATTGCAGCTTAATACCCAAAATAACGATTTTTACGGACAACTGATAAAATGAGCGATGAAGCCCATTTCGATATGAACGGATTTGTTAATAAGCAGCATTGTCGTATCTGAGCATTAGAGAACCCTCGTGTCATCCATCAACGACCACTACATCCTAGACGAGTCACAGTTTGGTGCGGTGTTTTGTATGTACGTGTCATTGGACCTTACTTCTTTGAAGACGCTGCAGGTAATTCTCGTACTGTCACTGGCGAGCGCTACCGTGATATGGTGCAAAACTTTCAGGCTCCTCAAATCCAATAATTTAACCTGCAAAACATGTGGCAGGTCAGACCAACTTGTCACACAGCTAGGGAAAACAATGAATCTTTTGCGAACAATATTTCCGGGTCGTTTAATTTCTCGATTTGGTGATGTCAACTGGCCACCAAGGTCATCGGATTTAACGGCTCCTGACTGTTTTATGTGGATTTTTGAAAAATAGGGTTTATGCCAATAAACCAAATAGTGTAGAGCAGCTGAAGAACAATATTACGGAAGCGATTGAAAATATTCCTCCCGAAACCTACCAAAAAGTGATGGAAAATGTAATTAAGAGGGCTCAGGTTTGCGCGGCTTCTAGTGGCGGACATTTATCTGATATTATTTTTAAAGATTAAGATGAAAAAAATGAACGTATTTCATTTCATTTCACAAATATTCAAGATACAAACCAGTCAGTTACATATCGGCCACCCTGTATAAACGAAGAAGACTTGAATGTTACTTACTTTATATAAGTTATAACACACTAAAAAAAGTATAACGTAATGACTGCCTTCATTTCTGATACATGCTCGATATCTTGTTCGTATTTCGACGGTTGTTGTGTGTAGCAGGATCTCGTCCTTCATCTGACGAAAGGCAGCTTCAATCCTTTGGATTAGCACCTCTTTGTTGGGCACCTCTGTCACATTGTCACATACACCAATTCCTTCGCTCGACCCCAGACGTAAAAGTCCAAAGGTATCAGGTCTTGAGACCGTGGTGGCCAAGATATAGGACCACCTCTACCAATCCAGGCGTTTGGAAACGGGTTGGACGTAATGTGCGGGGCAGCCATCATGCTGGAAAATAATTGGTGCACCGGGTAAAATTGGTAGCAGCAGATTAGGCAACGCAGTCTGCAGGAATTCCAGGTCATTTTCACCATTTAGCCGGTCTGGGAAAAAATAAGGTCCTATCAGAGTCCGCCCAATAACGCCGGCCCACACGTTGACGGTGAATCGTCTTTGAAATGAACACTGTCTTTTCTTGTGTGGGTTCTGGTCCCGGTCTGCCCAATAGTTTAGATTGTGCAAATTCACGATTCCGTCATGGATGAAGCTGGACTCATCTGTCCACAAGATCCTCTTCAAAAAGCTACCGTCGTCCACGTCTGTGTGAAGCATGAATCTGCAGAACTCCTGCCTTGTCGTACTGTCACCTTCGTCCAGACCTGTAACATAAATACGCATAGGTGTAGCACAACTGCACATGTGTCAAACTTCACAAGGGATAATGTTTATGACCATAGACTATTTTATGACTATGACTTTGACAAGCTGTATACACGTGTTCATAAGAAATAAGGATTTCAACTCTTATGCTTGTGACTCTGATTATGACAATGATTATTAAAATGTTGCATAAACCTGTCAAAACTTAAAAATACATTACCTTGTACAGGAAAATAATGAAATGGATATTTCCTGTTTGCCTGTAACACAGACCAGACCTTTTTCACCGACACAGCAAGTCTTTCAGCCACAACCCGAATACTTGTGGTAGGATCATCATCATATGCGCATTGCTCATCAGTAGTCACACTGAGTTGTCGACCACTCACTTTAGGCTGTTGAAAATTCACGCTCCCAGTCTCTCTCAGTCGCCGATAAGTTGTTGCGAAGGTCCCATGGTGAGGTAACTGCCGATCAGGATATCGCTGCTGGTAAAGTCTTTGCGCTTCATGTGAATTGCAGTTAGCACTGCCATAAGCCAGCAACATATCGGCATATTCCTCGTTACTGAACCTCGGCATTATGGCATCAATGAAACTTGATAATGACGGTGAAAACACTAGCAATAACAAAAACAGAGACAACAAAATCAAACGCAAATACACTTCTGCTATGAGACATAGTCAAAGCTTGACCAGCCCTAATTTCGTAATGCAATCTTTTATCTATGAGATGATGAGGATCATAATTTAAATTATCAGGTAAGCTCAGAAATCCAACACAAGCAAGTTTATCTGAAATCAATAAGCTGCGATACCTGGAATACATACCTGTCAGGTTATGAGATTAGACATTAATGGCAGTTGTCATTAATACCCTAAGACGTATTATGGTAATCCAGGTATCGGATGTCATTAACTTCAAATTAATCCACCTGCATAAGAGGTATTCCTAATCTGTGTACTGCTTCGCCCTTGTTAACTTCATTATTCTCAACAAGTGGAGGCAGTCATTTCGAAAAGACTCATTCAAATTACATAAAAATGTATTAATCGCTCAAAAAATCATTAGCTCGACACACTGTTTCCTGTAATTCTGACCACTAAACAAATTGTTTCTATGATGTGTAGCATATCGTTGGAAAGGCAAAGAAACACGGAACTTTTTGGAATAAAACTAAGTATCACTAGGGGTATAGTTTTTTTGTAATCGACTTTGGAAGGTCATAAGTCCTTTTATGGAGAAGCTTTGTACAAACCATTAATCTCATCTGATTCAGTATGCTAAACAGAATCGACTCGAATTTATCTTGTGTTATTATGTCGACAAACAAAAAAGTTATCACGATAGTTCTACGCAAAAATCATCAAATAGCGTCCCCAATTACCCATATTTTTTGTCGGTTCATGTATACCTATCTACTGGTAGAACATGTATACGATTACATAGATCAAAACATTGCATGCCTAAGTATCTTCATAGATTTGAACAAGGCTGTCGATACAGTAGAACATCTGCTTCAATCATTGGAAATAAGGAAGGAAATTAAGGATTTCGTGGAAGAGCACAATCACTAGTAACAGATTATTTCAGTGGAAGGACCCAGTTCGTTGCCACCGATCGAAATAATAAAATTGTTCATCATCACATCAGAGAATCACCATAAAATATAGATTTTTACCTGAGAGCTTTACCGCCCTGAATCTCAAATGTTAATACACCTAAGTTTAGAGCATACGTTTAAATTAATTTTTTCCTTCAAAAGAATCAAGTCCTTAATTATTAAGCATATCATTAACAAAGTCCCTGTACAGTAAAGTGCATAATTCTACCTCTATGGTGTGTTCCATAATGGAGTAATTATTTTGTTTTATGCCACGCTCAAGGCTTTACCATTTGTGGCTTATTTATTCATTTATCTGATGTTATTTTTTACAGTTAATTATAGGACGTAATTTCAAGGGTCTCCTTAACTAAATTCAAATAGAAAAGTTCATATAAACACGTGTCCAAAGAAGCCAAGATACAGGGTGTCAGAAATAAAAAAAATAATAGCAGACTGTCATGGAAGGTCACAACTATGTTTATAATATCAGAAGAAAATTCATTGAAAACAAATCAAGCTGTTTTTTATTTTTTCCTCGCAAACGAAGTAGTAATCGAAGATATACGAAGAGACAAAAAAGCTATAACATTATCTGCTAAATACGAAAAATATGTATTTTTCCAAAAATTCACTGGTGTACATTTCTTTCTCAATATCATCTGTGAGACTGCCCATCGAGACGCCACTGGCATTAAACAAGATAGTTTGGTCAGTCCGACTGAAAGACGGCCAAACCATGGAGAACTTCTTCGTGCTTCTTGGCTACTCATCAGCATGGTCTGAGGTTGGTCTCTCGTCTCGAACGCAAGCATCCCAACTATCCTCTATGCAGGAGGTATGGTCTATGGAACTAAGACAGCGGAAAGCGTCATCTCTCACCAAAATCGATCGCTGCGCAGAGTGCATAGCAGTTATTTGGTAGAGCTGTAGAGATCGCAGTTCGCGTTTAGTAGCCCAGTCAACATGTAACCGCCAGATGGCTGACAGTTCTGGCTGTAGAGTAGCTGTAGTCTACTTGCGTTTGAAGAAGGCGCTTTGCTCCGTCTTCTTTCGGTAATGCAATTCATAATTATCTTCCACTTAGCGTCTTATTGCAATGAACAACAAAATGGACACAAGTATCTTTGAGATGTTAAGAAAGAACCATAATTTTTATAAGACTTCAACACCCGTTTCTACTTAAATTTGGTTCAGGAATGGGCACTTGAAACTACATTAAGTAACACCCTATATATATATATATATATATATATATATTGGAGTATTGGATCAAACTGATGTCAAACTTTTCAAGTGAGCTTCAAGCTTCATTTTTAGTCAGCAAATTTCAAAAACATACTTGAATAAAGCATTGCTTTTTCCTTAATTTTATTCTTGCTTTTAGGTGGAAAACGATCCTTACGAAGAGATGAGAAAAATGTTGCAATGCAACTCAACAAGATGCGTGTATATGAGGTGTACAGTTGGCACGTTGGCCAAAGACAAAGAAATTGCAATCGCCTTGAGGTCTAGACTGAATGTGAGAGCTGTGAAAAACGTAAGTAGATTTTTGTTATACCATATTCTTTCGAAGCCCTACCTTGATCTAAACAACATTTCTCAACGGATTGAAACTGAAGGTACTCTTTTAACACATTCGTAATCACTAAATCAAACTTTCTCCAGCAGTCAGCCGCTAGTATGAAAATACACCAAATCTAATGAAAATGCACAGTAACATGAAAGATACCATAGGCGTCACACTTTATTCTGATAAGGTTTAATATTTCAATATTTCACTGTAATGTTTTTATATGAAACCTACGGGAGCGATTTCGCGGTTTTATATGCTCTTCGTACTATCTACTTGTTTGGAGCTCATTTTTTGATGGCTATTTGTACTAGGAGGTTTTCATATTCGTTTTTGTTTTAATTTTTTCAGTTGACGACAGAACAGGGAATCAAGATCTCGTCCATGATGGTGGCTCGCATTAGCAAGTTGCCGTATATAGGCGAAAAGACAGACGAGTTCCGAAGTCACGAGATCTTCACTGAAATTCCCGCTCAGGAAACAGAGTTGGTACCGGAAGTTGCGCCAATGTGGATTTACATTATATCAGCTATAGCGGGAGTTGTTATGCTGTTGTTACTCATTTGGTTGCTCAGCAAGGTAAGAAGAATTTAGAACTATTAATTATTATATTATAAAACAGATAGAGCGTGATATTCTGCTAAAAACGATATATCACAAGTTCCATTTTTCTTGGTCAGGTTGGCAGATACTTAAAAGATTTTGAATACGATAGTCAGCTTTTATAATGTTAATGTAACATTTGGTACTTATCCTGTGGTTTTCATTCTGAAAATCTTCCATGTTTGGCCGCTAAGTGAAATTACGTAAGTTTTAATTACTATTTACTGACACGCAAGGTCTTACCCAGTTCAAAATGGAAGAGAGGAAATTTAAAAAAAAAATGATGGAAGTTCCACAAACCATATATGGACGATACAGAAAACTACCAGGATTACTTTTTTAAAACCTTCATTCAAATATTATGTTATTTTGCAATACTTTGAAGCGATACTTGAGATACCTACGAGCCCCTTCCCACTTCAGTTGGCCCACTACAAGATTTGTACCAAAATATGCGTTTATAAACTAAACATGACGAAACTATTTACTTCTAAAACAATTTATTTTCTCAAAAACATTTTAGATACACTATAGTCGTAAAAAATACATATTTGAAATCACTAAGACCTATAACTAATAGAACATCTGAACAAATAAACAATATGCGAATAAATGCGCGTAGTTAACAAAGCAACAATTGAAAGAGTACCATTGGGTAACATCACCTTTATTTTTTATTACGGCTGAAATTCTTTGGGGCATAGTGTTAACCAAATTTTGGCAAAAATTTGGTGTAAAACAATCCCATATTTCTTGAAGCTTTTGTCTCAGTTCGCAGGATGTTGTCGTAGAAACCTTTTTCATCTCGTGCCACAAAGTTTCAATACGTGACAGATCTGGACTGCTAGAAACCCATTTCAAAAGTGGTACGTTATTTTCTTCCATCCATTTTATAGCCTTTTTTGAGGTATGGCACGCTGCACCATCTTGCTGAAACACAAAATGTTGGCTGGATGTCAAACATTCTTCCATCACTGGTAAAAGCGATTTTTCTAAAATTGCCAAATATTTGTTTGTATCCACATTTCCATCAATAAACTGAAGTTTTCCTACTCCTTTTGATGACACTGCCCCAGACCATAATGGATGCTGGAAGTTTCATTTTTCTCTTCAGATAGTCGACATGGAATGCCTCATTTTTTTGCGAATAACTCTACTGCGACTGTCACCAACACAAACTTCGAATCGGGCCATCACTCCATTGTTGAGGTGTCCATTGTCTATGTTCTTTAGCCCATCTAAGCCGATTTTTCTTTTGCAGTGGAGTTAATAGTGGCTTTTCTTTGGCCTATAAACAAGTTGTGCAACTTTAGGGTTTTTGCTTCATTTTTTTATAAGAAAACTTACCTTGCAAGTGCTAAATCCCAGTTTGTGGGCCTCTCTATGACTTGTGGACCTCGAAATTCTCCTTCCAACAGCGTTACTCCACAGAGCACTTAATTGTAAATAATTGGCTTGCCTGTTTTTCACGATTTTTCTTCTTAATGCTCTCCGGTCGGCATTTGTGATATTACTTTTTTTCACATATCGTGGCTTAAGATTAACTGAACCAGTTACGTTATATCTTCTAACAATATTTCTCACACTGTACCGCGATAAGTCTAACAAAGTTCCAATTTCTGAGTTTGATTTCCCAGAATTAAAAAACTTAATTATCAGTAACCGAATTTTCTCACTAATAACCTTTCCTCAAACCATTTTGAAAACTTTAACTACCCAAAACTATTTTAAACGTATTCTGACAGCTGTGATTAATAAAAACAATTTCACAGCCACCTATGCGTTATAGACTTATTTTGCATTGAAATGAAAATAGGTTGATATGCTGTAATTGCAACATGTGTTATTTTTATGCTGCAAATTTGATTAGGGACTGATAAAGTTGGTGTTTTCTACAATATATTATCAAAATATTCATTGTTAATATTTTAAACCTATAACAGCCTGCTACATTTTTATTATTTTTGTTTGATAAGAAAAAAACTAAGATTTCTATAGTTGGGCCAACTGAAGTGGGAAGGAGGGGCTCTTATATGACGAGATTTTGGGTTGCTTCAAATTTTATATATGTCTAAAATTCATAATTTCTGAGTCATATGCTTTCTTCAAACTTTTGGACGTACCTATCCCTCAAAATTCATACAGGATGCTCGGCGCTCATTTTTTCGGTCAAGATAATAGGTCCGGGAAGTACTGTAATCGCAAAAAAGACTTAAAAGAAACAACGAATTTCATTTTCAATATGACATATTAGGTACATCTTTGGTGACGTCTGTCAGGTAATCCCTGGCACTCTATTACAGACAGAAAAATATTTATAGGTTTTCCTAATTGTTCCTATTGCGATAGAGTAATCGTAAAAAAAGACTTAAATATTGGTCCCTCTATAACTTGCAAAGTATCGCTGGATTTTATAGAAATTTTGAAAGGTCTGTCTGATGATACCAGTATTTATATAGTGTCGTAGACATTAACTGACTTGACGGAATAATCAGTAAGTACTGGGCTGCATTCGAAATTGTTACAAAGTTTACTTTGTACTATTCTGTAAGGATTTTAGCATTCGTAATTGACGTACCTGTTCCATACGTTTGAAATTAGAACAAAGTAATCATTGTGGAACTTCAAAAAAGTAATTTTCTTCCTGTGCTCAAAATCTTGTGAATAAGAGTGTCATTTTCATGGTTCATTATTTATTTACTTTATTTGGTTATCAGAAAGTACTGAAAATTCGCAGAATATTATATTTTCCATGATGAATGGGCTACCCCGTGTCCATAACGTTTCTTATGATAAACGTAATAGTTCCAGAAAACGTGGTAAGGAATTATTCGGCTGTCATCAAGTGTTATTACATGACTGTAATAATTTAGGCGTTCTAAAAATAAAGTTTCACATTATTGCAGAGTAAAGCTTCGTCAGTCAATCTAAATTCCATTACTGTGTACGGTATTACGATACCAAGTGATTTACAAACGGAGCCCAGATGGTACGTAAGGGGGAATCTGCCACCCTTGCTTCCCCCCTCTGGTCCATGCTAACACGACATTTCGACCACCACGCGCTGGCCTTTTTTAAATACAAATGACGATTCTGTCCACAATACATTTTGTTTATCTGTCTTCCAGGTGACAGTTCGTTTGTTTTTTTGTCACATTCCTATACAGTCTGTTGCTACAGTTAAGATTGCGACAAGCATTCATCGTAATTTTAAGATGGCACCGCGTCAAACCAGTAAAGTTCAGAACCGCTTAGGGTGGGAATTGCTCCCAAAAGGACATCCAGCATCTCAAAGTGACAAGAGAGCATGACGTTATTTGTCATTTGTTTTGTCGCTTTGAGAGACTAGACGTCGTTTTGGAAGCGGGAATGCCTACCCTAGGTGATCCTGCTGGTTTAACGCGGTTGAATCTTAAAATTACAATAGTGGCCTCGCGCAATCCCAGGATGTTACAGGAACGTTCCGACTGTTGTAGTAACACAATGAATAGGAATATGAACAAAAAAAAACTAACGAACTATCAGCTACAAGACAGATAAACAAAATATATCGTTATCAGAATTGTTATTTGTACTTGAAACAGGCCATGGTGGGCGAAACGTAAACAGTAATTTAAACCACAGACTATAAATCATCATATACAGTAAAGAAACTCTCTAAATGCAAACTCACATTAAGTCTTCTTGGCAGAAGTCATCTGTTATCATAGTCTGTAGGTTTTGGACGTTAAAAAAATGACAATGACAAGCGAAAGCAAACAGATGACAGATTAAGTTGTAAAAAGGACGGAATTTTTTAATTTATCTACATATACAGGGGATGTAAATAAAGTACCTAGCTAAATACTTAGCTGATTTTAATGAAATTTGATATTCAGATCATACTGTCGTATTTCCTAGAACTGTGATGAAGGTTAATAAGAAAAACGTGTCAATAAAACCAAAACTCGTAAAAGAAAAACAAAGAAATGTTGAAATCCGATGATCTATGAGACAATTCTTGGAAGAAATATGGAGTTTTGCCTTAATGCTTTTATTTAAATTTGTGCTGATGTGAAGCTTTAACAAAATTGATCAAGTCATTACAATTTACATAAGTTCATATAAAGCTTTTTTCTTAAAATCATCCAAGAAGTCACCCTTTGAATTTTATCCATATACATTGATAACAACACCCTGTGTAGCGCTTCAACCACCCAATAACAGAACTATATTTTTATGTATTATGTAGATTTTCATGCATAATGTTCTAATTTTCTACGAACTTCATTTTTCGTTTAATATACACGTATATAGTATACGTGAATGGAGCATCCAAATATAAATAATTTAGTAGATAGTACCAGCACAAAAGATTTTTTTTGATACGCAGGATACGCTTATTTTATATATTGTTCACCACTAAACCGAATTTGGCGAATCAATGTCTCTTATTTTAAAGGATGCTGAATTCAACGAAAATTAATTATATTATAATCCAATAAGTAGATGTCTTAGAAGTTCGTGCAAATACCTACCATTGAACCATTCTGGAAATAATTTATTTATGATTACTGAATTACGTACTGGCAGATTAGCATTTTAATATAAAATACTAACGTGTATCGCATTGTCGGAGTTTGAAATTTTGGACAAAACATGTTTGAAGTATTGAAGTGTTAACAGGTCAATACTTATTGACACGGAACCCTCTGAGAAAAGGTTAACGGGATTTTGGTAGTAAATACTCTAATAGTAACCGCTAACTGTCACGGGAGGGCGACGAAGTACAAGCGGTACATATGACATTCAGACCCCTAATCAGAACAGATGTGGTTTCATTTAGCGGCGAGACAAACATGGTGGACTTAACAGTGTTGTAATTGAGAACAGCGATTTTAAATATGGGCTCCAAAAAAACATAGTGTGGCAAGGTCCTGTTTGAATTAGGATCTATATGATACGCCACTTGAAGTGGAAATATTATTTGAACTGCAAATAATTGTTTTTCAGTGTGGATTCTTCAAGAGAAATAGGCCATCTTCAGCCCCAGAACGCCAGCCACTGAACAGAAACGGTTATCACAGCGGAGACGAAGCACTTTGAGAAAAGCCTGCTCCTTAAGGTGCAATTTGAAATAAAAAAGGACTGTAAGGAAACTTTTGTTCCATTGTTCCAGCAAATCGATGGATATATCTAACTAGTCAAGTTTTTTAAGGAGATTAATGCATTTTGTAGCTTGGTTTTGTGTACGGATTTTAGCATGTATCATGTGTTTTTTCGGTTATTTCAAATTGATCTAAGATTGATCGAATTACAGGTTAGCATAATAAAATCCCTATACATGTAATATCAGGTCGCGAAATCAATGTCAATCAATAAGTTTCCCTCTGTTCTTTCTAACTTTGGTAGCTAATAAAGTAACTGCAAATGTGGCGCTATGAACTTAGAACCCTGAAAATAATAAACTTTGTAATGCCACTGCCTCTCATAAAGACTATAGAATGCGCTGTTGTCTAATATATTTTTGAGATTTTGGAATGAGGTGCCGAACTTAAGAAAGCTAGACTTTTATGTTTAGATGGTTTAAGTTCTGTAGCAAGTGTGAATGTGTTTAGTCGATTGTTTTAATGCGATTACTTCTCGAACTGTTTTTTTCAAATATTAACGTGATTTAAAAATGATTCGGGAAGCTGTTTTGATATTTATTTTTGATAATTGTCCAGGTTAGCGAAAATTGGACGTTTAGTGTGCAAACATTGGAATTTGAAATGTACTATTTACAAGATGTTTTTTGCAAATGTTAGATAGGTCCAAGGATAAGGAGCTCCCATCTTTTAATTTACTGTAAAACTAAACAAAAAGTTGTCTATGTATGAGTTTCATAACTGCTTCCTAATGTGAGTATAGTAAACTAAAATTAATTTGCAAATTATATCAATAGCGATATCCACTGTTTAATGATATTACAGGGTGATGGAATCAATTTTTGCTTAAATTCACCCTTTAAAAAATAGTGCCATTTTGACGTCTTCTTATCGTTATTCATTTTCTACTAAAATCCGTTAATTCATTAACAAAATGTAAAAAGCCATAATACGTGCCCTAAGTAGATTAGATCGTCGTTGTGCCTTTCTTGCAAAGGAAAATATGGCATACAGCGGGCGATCTCTTCCTAGTACTTGTTTTACGTATAGATTTTATTGTTGTATATTATTATTTATTGAGATATATTTAATATTTGTTGATACGCAAAGTCGAAGTGTACTTACCGTGATCATACTGCCACTGGAATGAATTTTGGGCATTTCTTTATCAAAATTGGGATTTCTGTATTCATTTGAAAATCATTAAATTTTTGGAAATTTTGACAGAACTAGCAGCGCCGCCTCCATACGTTGATATGAAGAAATGTTAACCATACTTTAAGGTTTTTGTCACTTTTATTCGCTGATTTTTATTAACCAGGTACAAGTGCTTAAAATTCATTACTAATGCCTAAAAATTATTCTCAAGGAGTTTTCACATAGTTGCATAACTCTATATTTTATGTTGAGCTGAAATGGTGTGAAAGCCTCTTAATGTTTGTTGAGCGGAATCTCACATTGTACATTGTAATTATTTTTAATAACTGATGTAACAAACTGTGAATAAATAATTTAAGAAATTGAATAAATATTATACAAAAATGGCGCGATTTTCTTCTGAAGTACCATATGGATGAACATCACACCTGTTTGATAAAATGTTGCCACTAGGATGAACGAAAACATTTGGATCAACAAGAGATTCAAAAGTGTATAATTTTTACTTCGCACGCCACTGGCGATGAGGTATTGTATTGCATATTTAGCATGATTTTGTGAGGTGATCCAAAGCTTCTGCGATATAAACGTTCTGTAGTTCTTAACTTTTCTATATGACATGTACTATACAGGGTGGCGCATCGTAAACGAAACAGATGCATTTACTGGCAGCTCAGTTTTTTTTTGGAAAAACGCTCAGTCCCGTCGATTTTGCTTTCGAGGGGGATACAAGTTTGGCAAAAAATCACGTTAACACGTGCAGCCCCCTGGGCGAGGGTGACACCAACCCCAAAATCTTAAATGGAAAGGGAGGTCGAGTGATACCTTATTTTAAAGGTCTTTCAATTCCCTTTACAATGATGTAAAATACATGAGCTTCAGTTCAGTAGTTTTGAAGATTTATTGATTTAAAGCTTAAAGTAGACTTTAATAGGTACATCAGATTAGTTTGTACTACTTTGAGAAGAAATTTGACTAAAAGAATTTACTTAATAAGTAAATGCTTTTCTTCACTACGCCCATGGATTGTTTATCATTTTGTTGTTGAAAATAGCTATTGGAGCGTTTTTTGTGGCAAAAAAGTTATTTCTTGAAGAAAGATAAGGAAATATCTCGTTCTTATTTTAAATAGGAATTTAGTACTTAGCTTGCGATTGATTTGACCAAACTTTGTCGCTAAAATAACTTGTAATGCTTTATTACATAAATTAACCATGGTATATTCCACAGAAGAGACGTTTCCATATCGATGGATTGGCAGATTGAATGGCCCCCAAGATCGCCAGATTTATCACCTTTGGATTTCTTTATGAGAGATCATTTAAAAAGCAAAATCTATGCTACTCAGCCAACATCATTAGAAGACCCGCGACAAAGAATTGTGAATGAGTGCCTTCAAATTACTCCTCAAATATTGCAAAATGTGCGGCAACGTTTTGAGCAAAATGTTTGTTATTGCATGGAGAGTCATGGTGCCATTTTCAACATTTACTTGCCTAACGGGTCAGTTCATTCTTCATTTTTAAATTACTTTGCTGCCAAATGTATTGATCTCCACTAGTGATGATGTATTAGCTTTATTTAAGCTTTAAATCAATAAATCGTCAAAACTACTGAACATTACATTAATTTTATATCATTATAAAGGGAATTAAAAGACCTTTAAAATAAGGTATCACTCGACCCCCCTTTCCGTTTAAGATTTTGGGGGTGGTGTCACTCCCGCTTAGAGGGCTGCACGTGCTAACGTGGTTTTTTTGCCAAACTTGTGTCCCCCTCGAAAAAAAAATCGACGGGTCTGAGCGTTTTTCCAAAAAAAAAAACTGAGCTGCCAGTAAATGCGCCTGTTTCGTTTTCGATGCGCCACCCTGTATAGATGACGAAACGCAATTTGGAATTGGAATGTTTCTGTCAGGTCATGCCTTTATTAAGGGTGAGACCGGGATACTTGTCAGAATTGGTCCATGGTATACTTCTCCATGATGGGCGCGACGTTTTTTGGTACAATGATTAATTTTAATCAACCACCGCTCCGACCACTCTAGCACTTCATCCACCTCACTCTGCAATCCATCGCGACCCAGATCACCAGTACATGACTGGGCCATAAGTGCAGTTTTGACTGCGTAGAGGTAAACTTCAGAGTTGTTGGGCCAAGAGACGCATAGACGTATAAAAAGCGACTAAAGGGTTGGTCCTAGGACCGAGTCCTGAGGCCGGTGCTGGCCGTGTTGATGACAAAACATTGTTAATTTTGATGTGAAACTTCCTTCTTTCAAGGAAGGATTTTAGTAACTTTAGAAGCCAAAAAGGAAAACCCTTTTGGATTAGTTCATAGAGGAGGCCCGCGTGCCACACAAAGGCTTTTGAACAATCCAAAAGCAAGATGCCAGTACTCATGCTGTGGGTGAGTCCTGTGGTCACGTGTTCCGCCAGCCTGACTGCCTGTAGCTCGGTACTATGATGGGACCGAAAGCCGAATTGAACGTCAGAAATCACATGGTGATTTGACAAAAAATTCTCAAGGCGACGATAAGTCACCTTTTCGCCGAGCTTAGATGAAGAATGGATGGTCTGTCGACTCTTCAGTGCTATGGGTAATGTACCGATTTCACATAACATGGTTGTACAATCGAATCCTTCTAGTGAAACTCAACCTAGAATTCCATGCTCGATGGTTACAGTTGAAGTCCCCTGTCACAATAAGCGAATCCGAGTAGTCCAAAAACCTTGATGAAATTCCAGTTTTTCGGGAATATCCCTTATGCCCAAACAATTCCAAAACAGAATTTTTATGAATACAGGCTGTCCACTATTGTACCTAGCCATTTCCAGGAAAGATCGCCCGCAACGGTTGCATAGCGTTAATCAGTGGGCTTACTATTTGTTGTAAGGACTTTAGCGCGGTTGCTAGGTCCACATTTTACGTACTCAATGGAGGTTGGAAAGAGGCAAGGTTGCCTCCTAGCTGCGTCGGCATATGACAGATTGCATCTTTGCGATATAACTTACAAGTTCCTGCTTGGAGTAAGCTTGCAAGTCAGGCTATTTGCGGGATGGCACTTTGCACAGTTCGCACACCTGCGCTCTTCCTGTTCTGTGATGGGGCATAAATGCGTCATTTCGGCAGTACGACTGCGCATGCCCGTACTTTCGGCAGCGGTGTTACTGCCCAATGAGTCTGTAGTTCTTTTGAATCTCAACTCGAATAGCCAGTGCCAGCAGTTCGTTTCCGTTGAATGTTTGTTGGGACTTTTTAGTCTTGATTGATTAGATTGATATGAAGAGGGCTATATCCACTCTGCTCAAGTTCTTCCTTAATCTCAGTATCCGAAAAATTAACGGGAGCTGCTCGAACCACCACACGGATATTCCGTTACCAAGAGAGAGGAAAAGTGTGATGGGGCACTTCTTCGTCTCGGAACAGACGAATAATCTTACGGTAGTCGTCCTCGAATTTAGGAATAATCCTTATTCTCGCATCAACGGCAACCGCGCGATTTATTTTAATACCAAGGGAAATGAACCTGTAGTTTAAAGGACACCACCTCGCCCCGTCGCGTATAATGATTGGCGTTACGCGCCCTTGACGTGAGGGTTGGGTTGATGCCACGACGGCTGGACGAAATGACGGGGGAGAAGCAACATCGGCTGACGGTGTGACGTGAGAGGTAGATAATGTGGTTCCTGCGCTGACTGATGTCAATGATTTGATAGACGATTTGATGAAGTGTGGGAGGTGTGAAGTGGAATTGATCTTGTATTCGGAAGAGGAGGAAAGTCTTGGGCTGGTCGATCGGTCTTGTCGCTTTTCCTCCTTCATTTTGCTTTCACGTCGTCGTCTGCGAATGTAAATGATCATCAATAACGGTTCTCAGTGGTCTTTTTAGGCTGTTTGTCCATTCTTCAGGAGATTCTTTTGAATTTACTAAAACTGCTACCTGGACGGTCAGGCTGTGATGTTCTCCATAAGGTCTCGGCACCGGTATTACGTATCTTGAAAAGTGACATTATGTGAATTTTGTTGATATTGTATTCCTTTTTTGTGACATTATGAACGTTTTTCTACAAGATGTTAACTTAGCACTAGCTGACGGACACGTGAACTCGTTTTGTAGTTGTACTTGTTGTCTAAACGTCATGATGCTTCAGTTATCAATGTTTGGCTCTGATGTGATGCAAAATCTGCTTCAGAGATGGCACTACTGGAGGTCTAAGCGGTCAGTTATATACTATAGCTAGAAGGAAACGGCAATGCATAGGTGCATAATGAGGATTTGTGTGCTAATAATATGTGTTGATGATAATTCCATTGCATTCTTGTCTCAAATACACTTACTTGGGATTAAAAGCTAGAAATTAGTTGCGCATCCACTTTTTCTTATTCATTCTGGAAATTTCATATGCAAATTTGCTGAATTTCAAAAATGAGAGAGATAAGAAAAGAAAATCCCTGGTTGGTGAAGGAGCAGGTGCGGGAATATGATACAGACAGGAATATTTACGAGTGGAAAGGTGATTACATTATTTTTTATTTCCAGCCATTATAATTTTATAGAAATTTATTTTGCGATATCAATAGAATATATAAATCATCGCCTAGATTGCGATTGCGAGAATGTTTGATGTGTTAGGCGTCATTACTACTTTTTCTGTGATGTGGCTTAATTGCACACAACGCGGGCGCGGTTGCAATTTCTCGCAGTGCTCCTCAAAATTTTTGAAAAGACAAAAAAAAAACGTGAAAAATCGGAATTTATAACTTTGAACATAACCTGTCTTCAGAAAGGACAACATATAAATAACCCGTCTGGCACAGCTAATAGATATACTTTATTGGCAGCATATTCAGATGTTATACACATGCAGACCAATACACATAATCATCCTGATGCGATCTTGCTACTCAACCAACTTTCTTCTCAGAGATGAAAACTACATACTACTCAGCTTCACAAAACATATTCAACCAACAATGCGTGTAGTTGAGTCATTCCTCCATAGATGGACGCTCACAGCGGTCATAGCGAACAAACGTGGAATAAACTACTTGCACCTTAAAAATTATCTAGTCTGCAAGTCTGCAAGTTTTTTACATAATACACCGCATAACATCCGCACGATCGGCTTCGCTTGGTGGTCTATAATCAACATCAGGTTGTCGATGGTTTTCTGCTCCGATGACATCTGCGTCAGTGGCCCCACGTTTTCTGCTTCTGCTTGGTTTCCGCCGCCGCTCAGCTCTTTCCCCTTATTGTGTGGAACTGCGTCATCTGTTGACCCTCCTGTGTCAACTTCCATCTTTTAACAACTTTTTCTCGCCAAGGAATTTCAGAAATCTTATGGCTCGCAAAGTTGACAATGTTGTCAAAACCCTTCTTACAGAGCCTTTATCGCGGTATGTCGTGTGCGGGTGTACTTAAGTAAAGGTAAGTACACCAACTTGTGGTTTTAATGTTCTTATTTTATCCAATTTGCATTAAGACCGTTTGCACGATACAAAATTTTGTGTTAAATTTAGTACCAAATTTTGTGAGAAAATTCGTTACTGAATTTAGTTCCCAATTTGTTTACAAATTACAAGCCTGTCTGACACGTAAAGAAATTTTCGTACTAAATTTCGTACGAAATCATGCGCAGTTGGTAGAAAAAACTACAGCTGTCAACTTCTAACTGCCATTTATCACGTCAAAGTCATTCTAACCACACTTTCCTTTGCAGTTGCTACTTTATTCCTTTATTTTTAATAGAATAGAAAATTGTAGAAGATGAAGCGATCCCGCGTTGTAGCTGCCCACCTCATAAGAAAACGAAGTAAACGAAATTGTAAAATAATTTGGTGCCGAAAATGGATCAGGGAGAGGGACCAGGGCAGGTGCGTGCTCCTTATGCTGAATGAAGAACTTCTACTGCAGGATCCATTGGCTTATAAGCCTAATTGGTTCTTAAGTCCTTCCGATTCTACCCAACGCAGCTTATTTGGCTTTTCTGTTTTTATAGGCCTTGCTTTTTACAGCATATAAAATCAAATGTGTCATACTCATTTAGTAGTACTCTGATCATGAAATCTTAAAGTTTTCAATCTATAAGTATAGTAAGGCATACGCAGGGGAGTTTCGCGAAACTGATGAACACAACTGATTACATCAACCATTAACTGATGAAAGTGTTTGAGGTTATATCAGCCATTGTACTGTTCCAAATGAGCAGTTGTCGTCTGCGCATTTTTAGAATGATATTATTTTGAACAGTTTCTACAAAATTATGTACGAAATGCTGTCCTACACTATCCTTAATTTTGTACGAAATTTAGCACAACATTTTGTACTAAATTTAGCACAAAATTTCGTATCGTGACAGACGAGCTTGAGATCATACCTAGCTGTATTATACGAGGTTGAATTAAATATGAAGCAGACTTTTCTGTTTAGCGCGCCGTAGGTGGAGTGGAGCGACGTATTGGTATATGTTGGGTAGGCATGTCAGGAAGAGGGGAGTCAGTCGGTTTGGCACGCCGAAGATGAGCAGTTAGTAGCACATGTCTGAGCAAGAGTTGCACCCCTCTGTTGCGCAACGCGTTATCATAACATTTTTGTCGCGGGACGGCGTAAAACCTTTCGAAATTTTTTGTCGATTAACAGCACAGTTCGGCAATGAGACAGTTCCAAGGACTCTACTAGTCTTTCTGCAGGAAAAGTTCTTGCAACGGTAATTTGGGATTCCAGAGGTGTACTGTTAGTTGATTTTCTTCACGATCGCTGTACAGTTAATGATGCTTAGTACTACCAACTGCTTGAAGAAGTGAAACTGGCCTATCGGCGAAAAGGGCGAGACGTGCGTATTCGAAGTGCCATTCTGCACCTTGACAACTGTCGGTCACACTCAGCTGCATTGACCAAAAAAAAAAAAAGCGAAATTCATTGGGAAACACTTGAACACCCGCCTTACAGTTCCGATTTGTTGCCATTTAACTATCACATGTTTGGGACACTTAAAGAAGACCTGGGACGTCACCACTTTGACAAAAATGTAGAAACCTTAGTGCACAGTTGGCTACTGACACGACCAGCTTCATTCTTTGATGGGCTAATTAAAAAAACTTCCGACCTGATAGGAAAAATGCATCAATAAGAGATGAGATTATGTAGAAAAATTAAGTATAAATAAACTTGTATTTATTATACCAATAAAATTACTAAAACAAAAGCCCGGTTCATATTTGATACACCCTCCTATTATGATTATCTGCTACACTTAATGAAAACGCTGCGTTATATTCTATAGAAATAACAGGTATATTTTTTATGGAATTTTTATTTTCACTAATAATCGAACAAATGACCATTGCTAATAATATGCTCCACTCTCCTGTGTGAATAACGATATAACAAAAGACATCAAGGTAAATAATAGGCATTTAAAAAATTGTACCCTGTTAACTTGATATGTCAGCTTGACAACTACAGAAATATTTGAAAACAAGTGAGAAATAACTAGTATCAGGTATCTATACTTCTTGAATATTTCAACTATGGAGGCTATACATACAGGGTGTGCAAGATAAGGATCCCATACATGGTGATCTCAATAAGTGTGAGGGATACGGCTTAGCCAAAATTAGGGAAGAGCTGCGCTCTTTTGGACGTATTTACAAGCCGTTATGACACTTGTAAAAATTTCAAGGCTTACTGAGGTATTTGGGAAAAACTAAAAATTGGTCAAAATCGTTTTTATTTCTTCTGGCTCTATTTTAAATATCAAAAAACTAAAAGAGCTTTTTCTTGGCACGTTTCAGGCATTCCATGATGGTGTTTTTAAATTTTGTGCCCGACGTTTCGTTTTTGAGAAACCATCAACTTTATTTTTTTATATGGTCCAAAAAAAGTAGACGCTATATTTGGTAGCATCTTTCTACGAATTCAAGGATCATGTTATATTTGTTAGGTATTTTTAGTTATTAAGAAACATGTACTTTTAATTTTTTTACTTTATTTACGTAGGCGGTGAAAACAAATCTAGTGATATTCAGAATAACGTATCCATTTTTAACATTATTTTTAGTTTCTTCACAATATGTGTTCTAATAGGTACCGATGTGAAGTTGGCAGACAAAATTTAGCAGACAAGATACCCGAATGACCAGTGGCGTCGACATCCTCGACCAGACTGTGATTGTGAAGGATACAGCTAACAGCTCGCAACAATAAATATATATGCACGAGAATAAGCACCCCTATATGAGGAATCATTTTCCACCCCAATTAAATAATTCGCCGGAACAAAGACTTAACCCAAAACCTTTCTTCGAATAAATTTCACTTACGGATTATTGTATATATGGTATTGAAAGTAATTCATGATCTGTATAGCATACCTATACTGAGAAAACCTCTAAAGGGGTGGTAGATAAAAAAATATAAATGAAACTTCATTTCCACCCCAAAGGAAATGATTCCCCACAATGATTTGTATCTCAAACAAATACTTTATTATAGAGACAACAATTTATGGGCTAGGTGGCATGGTGTGAGAAAGCTTCTGAAGGCGTGGCAGATAAAAAAAATATGAACATAAATTCATTTTCACCCCCAAACAAATGACTCCCCAAAAGGAGTTGTACCTCAAAAAAAAAACTTTATTATAGAGACAATTTATGGGCTAGGCGGCATGGCGTGAGAAAGCTTCTGAAGGGGTGGCAGATAAAAAATATGATCATAAATTCATTTTCACCCCCAAGGAAATGATTCTCCAAAATGAGTTGTACCTCAAAAAAATACTCGATTATAGAGACAATTTATAGGCTAGGTGGCATGGTGTGAGAAAGCTTCTGAAGGGGTATCAGCTAAAAAAATATAATTATAAATTAATTTTCACCCCCGAGGGAATGATTCCCCAAAATCAGTTGTACCTCAAAAAATACTCTATTATAGAGACAATCTATAGGCTAGGTAGCATGGTGTGAGAAAGCTTCTGAAAGCGTAGCAGATAAAAAAATATATTTACAAATTCATTTTCACCTCCAAGAAAGTGATTCCCCAAAATCAGTTGTAGCTCAAAAAATACTCTGTTATATAGACAATTTATAGGCTATGTGGTATGGTGTGAGAAAGCTTCTGAAGGGGTGGCAGCTAAAAAAATATACTTATAAATTCATTTTCACCCCCAAGGAAATGATTTTCCAAAATGAGTTGCACATAAAACAATACTCTATTATAGAGACAATTTATAGGCTAGGAGGCATGGTGAGAGAAAGCTTCTGAAAGGGTAGCAGATAAAAGAATGTTTATAAGTTCATTTTTACCCCCAAGGAAATGATACCCCAAAATCAGTTCTACCTCAAAAAATACTCTATTATAGAGACAATTTATGGGCTAGGCGGCATGGCGTGAGAAAGCTTCTGAAGGGGTAGCAGATAAAAAATATTATCATAAATTCATTTTCACCCCCAAGAAAATGATTCTCCAAAATGACTTGTACCTCAAAAAATACTCGATTATAGAGACAATTTATAGGCTAGGTGGCATGGTGTGAGAAAGCTTCTGAAGGGGTATCAGCTAAAAAAATATCATTATAAATTAATTTTCACCCCCGAGGAAATGATTCCCCAAAATCAGTTGTACCTCAGAACAATACTCTATTATAGAGACACTCTATAGGCTAGGCATTATGGTGTGAGAAAGCTTCTGAAGGGGTGGCAGCTAAAAAAATATATTTATAAATTCATTTTCACCCCCAAGGAAATCGTTACCCAAAATCAGTTGTACCTCAAAAAAATACTCTATTATAGAGACAATCTATAGGCTAGGTGGCATGGTGTGAGAAAGCTTCTGAAAGGGTGCAGCTAAAAAAGTATATTTATAAATTCATTTTCACCCCCAAGGAAATGATTCCCCAAAATGAGTTGTATACCTCAAAAAAATACTGCATTATAAAGACGATTTATAAGCTACATAGCATGATGAGATAAAGCTCATGAAGCGATGGCAGATAAGGAAAGTGAGTAAGAATTCGTGTTCACCTCCAAGGAAATAATTCCCCAGAATGTGAGATAACCCAAAATTACTGAAATTGGCGGACCAGATCACGCTATATGGTATCTACTAAAGAAGGGCAGCCAAATGTATAAATTAATAAACACGTATTATATCTAGGTGAAGCATTTAGTCAGTTGGTTCTGCAGAGTTCACATATTTTATTACGCATTTTCTCGTTTACGACAATATTGTTCTCCAATTCTGCTGCTGTAAGGAGACACTTCGAATGCATGCTTCTTCTTCACAGCCTACAAGCAAAAATACCATCTGCCTTGCCTCGAGCTGTGGAACAGGCACAGAAAAGGCGAAGATCCGTCATAACTGAGCTGTTGCGAAGTAGGATCCACTTGAAATGTATCATTTGGTTATCTATATCTACTGGACAGTCCATCCTCATGTTCTTGGCAAGTTTTTGGAAAAAATGTATTATATAGACACCGCAGTTATAACCGTCTTTTTGTATAACGTGATCTGGTATTCTAAAATTGAACTTGGTTATGCTTATGTTTTTATACCTCAAAAATGTTGACAGTCTTTCACAATAAGTATTTTTGAAGAGTAACTCATTACCCATGGGATCAAGAAACGTCACTAAATTTTCCGTGATAGAGAAAATCAGCGAAGGAAATGGGATAATTGTTGTCAGAAAATATTATGGATGATTTGAAAACGGAAACGATTTGAAATTTGTTGCCGCTAGATCTATTGATTGTGTGCAGGCAGTGATCAACGACGAAATTACTTAGATACTGCGTATCATCCAGTGTAGCAAAATCGCCCTGAAGGAGTTCTTCAATTGAAAAGTACAGATCCCTGTTTACTAACACTACGTATTACGTAACGCAACTGTCGGTATAAATAAATGTTTTATACCAAACCGTTATCCATAACTTTTATTGGTTCGGCAGTTGTCCACTTCCTTTGTGACTTGGATAGGTTTGAAAACTTTAGAACAAAAGGTAACAGATGGAATAAGTAAAAAGTTCCCAATTTTTTAAGCATTTTCGTCCAAAAGTTTTTATTCCTAGACACTCGCAAGACTTTGAAACCTTTGAACGTATAAATGACTAAATCGCATCCAGACCGATCAGTTATTTCAAGTAACCCCTGTGTTTGGTAAGGGTAATTATGTATGCCTTCTTGTTCAGAAAGTCGACATCATATTTTTGGGGATCGGAATTTCGAGCATTGTACGGGCATGGATTTATAAACATATTTTTTTATCTGCCACCGTTTCAGAAGCTTTCTCACACCTTGCCTCCTAGCCTATAAATTGTCTCTGTAACAATTTTTTTGAGCTACAACTGATTTTGGGGAATCACTTCCTTGGGGGTGAAAATGAATTTATAAACATATTTTCTTAGCTGCCACCCCTTCAGAAGCTTTCTCACACCATGCCTATACATTGTCTCCATAATAGAGTATTTTTTGAGGTTCAACTGATTTTGGGGAATCATTTCCTTGGGGGTGAAAATAAATTTATAAGTATATTTTTTTAGCTGCCACCCCTTCAGAAGCTTTCTCACACCATGCCACCTAGCCTATAAATTGTCTCTGTAACAATCTTTTTGAGCTACAACTGATTTTGGGGAATCATTTCCTTGGGGGTGAAAATGAATTTATAAACATATTTTCTTAGCTGCCACCCCTTCAGAAGCTTTCTCACACCATGCCTATACATTGTCTCCATAATAGAGTATTTTTTGAGGTTCAACTGATTTTGGGGAATCATTTCCTTGGGGGTGAAAATGAATTTATAAGTTAATTTTTTTTAGCTGCCATCCCTTCAGAAGCTCTCTCACACCACCACCGCCTAGCATATAAATGGGTTCTATAAAAGAGTATTTTTTGAGATACAACTGATTCTGAAGAATCATTTCCTTGAGGTGAAAATGAATTTATAAACATATTTTTTTATCTGCCACGCCTTCAGAAACTTTCTCACACCATCCCACCTAGCCTATAAATTGTCTCTATAACAGAGTTTTTTTTTTTTGGGCTTCAACTAATTTTGGGGGATCATTTTCTTGGGGGTGAAAATGAATTTGAAAACATATTTTTTTATCTGCTACCGTTTCAAAAGCTTTCTCACACCACGACACCTAGCCTGCAAATTGTCTATATAATAGAGAATTTTTTTTGAGGTACAAGTCATTTTGGGGAATCATTTCCTTCAGGTGAAAATGAATTCATAATCATATTTTTTTAGCTGCCACCCCTTCAGAAGCTTCCTCACACCATGCCACCTAGCCTATAAATTGTATTTATAACAGAGTATTTTTTTGAGCTACAACTGATTTTGGGGAATCATTTCCTTGGGGGTGAAAATTAATTTATAAGTATTTTTTTTATCTGCCACCCTTTCCGAAGCTTTCTCACACCATGCCAGCTAGCCTATAAATTGTCTCTATAATAGAGTGTTTTTTTGAGGTACAACTGATTATGGGGAATTATTTCCTTGAGGCTGAAAATGAATTTATAAGTATATTGTTTTAGCTGCCACCCCTTCAGAAGCTTTCTCACACCATGCCACCTAGCCCATAAATTGTCTATATGATAATGTATTTTTTTGAGATACAAATCATTTTGGGGAATCATTTCCTTGGGGGAAAATGAGGTTTTATTCGTATTTTTTTATCTATCACTCCCTTTAGAGGTTTTGTCAGTGTATGCTATTATCTCATTAATTACTTTCAATACGATATGTACAATAATCCGTAAGTGAAAATTCGAAGAAAGGTTTTGGGTTAAGACTTAAACTTACCTCCTAGCCTAAAATTGTCTCTATAACAGAGTATTTTTTTTAGCTACAACTGATTTTGGGGAATCATTTCCTTGGGGGTGAAAATAAACTTATAAACATATGTTTTTATCTGCCACCCTTTCAGAAGCTTTTTCACACGATGACACCTAGATTATAAATTGTCTCTATAACAGAGTATTTTTTTTGAGCTTCAACTAATTTTGCGGGATCATTACCTTGGGGGTGAAAATGAATTAGAAAACATATTTTTTTATCTGCTACCCTTTCAGAAGCTTTTTTACACCATGACACCTTGCCTATCAATTGTCTATATAATAGAGTACTTTTTTGAAGTACAACTGATTTTGGGGAATCATTTCCTTGGGGGTGAAAATGAATTTATAAGTATATTTTCTTAGCTGCCACCCCTTCAGAAGTTTTCTCACACCATGCCACCTAGCCTATAAATTGTCTCTGTAACAGAGTATTTTTTTGAGCTTTAACTAAATTTGGGGGATCATTTTCTTGGGGGTGAAAATCAATTTGTAATCATATTTTTTTATCTGCTACCCTTTCAGAAGCTTTCTGACACCATGACACCTAGCCTGTAAATTGTCTATATAATAGAGTATTTTTTTCAGGTACAACTCATTTTGGGGAATTATTTCCTTGGGGGTGAAAATGAAGTTACAATCATATTTTTTTTAGCTGCCACCCCTTCAGAAGCTTTCTCACACCATGCCACCTAACCGCTGATGTCATAATGATTCCAAAGAAGGTGGGTTCGATATTCCCCCAGGATTACCGCCCCATTAGTCTACTGTGAGCTCCTTCTAAACTCGCTGAAAAGGAGATTCTACGTCACCTTGAAAATTTCTCGGCAGACCACAATGTGATTCCTGACGTGCAATCTGGCTTTAGGTCTGAGCATAGTACGGAGCTACACGCCATAAGGCTTGTTGAACGAGTAACCAGCGGGTTCACCCGTAACGAAAGTACTGGCATCTTGCTACTGGATGTAGCAAAGGCATTTGACAAGGTGTGGCACAAGGGCCTTCTCTACGAATTGATCCATAAGGGCTTCCTCTTCTGGCTCCTAAAATTTTTGAAATCCTTTCTCGAGGGTAGGAAATTTCGGATCAAAATTAATAACGTTCTGTCGACAATACGGCCCATCAAAGCCGGTGTCCCTCAGGGTTCGGTTCTTCGACCAGACTTTATTCACTTTTTATTCATGACGTCCCTTACCCCAGCAGCTGTGAAACCTATCTCTATGCTGATGACACTGCCCTGGTGGCCCAGTCGTGCTCTGGGGATCTAGTTCACGACAGGCTGCAGAGTGCAGTGGACGAGGTATTGGAATGGGCGAATCGGTGGCTGATCAAAATTAATCATTCGAAAACGCAGGCAATCTATTGTACTAAAAAACGTAGCGGCGCCCCGTCTGAGTTTTCAGTGAATGGAGCTCGGGTACCATGGGAAAGCTCTGCTAAGTATCTCGGGGTCACTCTTGACAAGGGGATAACCTGGCAGAAGCGTTAAAAACTAAATTCCAAATCTCGTTTCGGTAACTCTATCCTTTGCTATGTAGAACATCAAAATTAAGTTTGATCAACAAAGTTCGGCTATACAATATGGTTATTAGATCAGCGATCACTTACGCAAGTGCGGCTTGGTGTTTTCTCGCCAAAACGCGTTTGCGTAGCCTGCAGGTTTTGCAGAACAGAACCTTGCGTACAATTACTAACGCCCCATGGTATGTTTCCAACGAGACCCTTCACAAAGACCTTGACATCCCTTACCTAAGGGACTACATCAAACAACAAGCGCAGCTACGTTACAGTCAAGCAGAATCGCATAATAACCCTTTATTGCGCGAGTCAGTAGGCTACACAGTCGAGCAAGTTCGCAAGCACACAAGGCGGCGACTCGCACTGTGAACAAAATTAAATCGTGCGACTTTAGGTCCAACCAAAATTATAATTTTTCTTCAACAACCAATCCCAAAATTAATTTTAGGATCAATTTAAAATTGCCGAATACTAACTAGCAATGCCAAGGCACCCCTCAAATTGATGCACTTCTTTTTTCTTTGCTCTTCCTCCTTCATTCCTTCCTTTCTTCTTCCCTGCTTTCTCCCTGACTTTGTTTGGTATCTGGGCAACCAGACCTGACAGACCTACTGACTTACAAGACTTCAACCAAGAGCAAAGGTCCTACGCACCGCTCTGACAGACAATGACGAATAGTAGTACCATGCCTCCTAGCCTATAAATTGTCTCTATAACAGAGTATTTCTTTGAGCTACAACTGATTTTGGGGAATCATTTCCTTGAGGGTGAAAATGAATTTATACGTATATTTTTTTATCTACCACCGCTTCAGAAGCTTTCTCACAACATGCCACCTAGCCTATAAATTGTCTCTATAATAAAGTATTTTTTTGAGATACAAATCATTTTGGGGAATCATTTCCTTGGGGGTGAAAATGAAGTTTTATAAATATTTTTTTTATCTACCACCCCTTTAGAGTTTCTCAGTATATGCTATTTAGCTCATTAATTACTTTCAATACCATATAT
>CAVLJG010000006.1:45978624-46092100 GCA_963669975.1 Acanthoscelides obtectus | reverse complement strand
ATACAGAACATTCAGGTGGTAACTTGAATTCTTGGTGATAGGAATTGTTGCTGTGATAAAATGAACATCCCGCTAAATTGTCTTTCTTCGAACCGTCCGTGAACATATATTCCCATCCACTCAATCGCGTTCGAATATCATGCCGGAATTTGTAAGGTGTTGATAAATCTAGTTCGGAATATTTCGTAAAGATAACTTCGGGTGGAGAGTTATATGCAGAATATTCAGGTATGAAACATGGATTGATTTGATTAGAGTGCACCTTCTTGATGGTAGGAAGAAGCCACTCATAACTCTCTACGATCAGAGGAAGCCTTTTGTGTTGCCAGTATTTCGCTGTTAATCCATGAATAAACAATTGGTGGATCTCGTTAATGAATCCCCTGCTGACCAGTTTAACCAGGGCTTTATCGCTCAACATTTGTCGTCTCAATTGAAGAGGAGGTTCGATACATTCGACCTCCATGACATTGATGGAAGTGCTATTCAAATATCCGATACATAGCCTAAGGCACTTATTTTTGATCTGTTCTATTTTTTGAAGATGCATTCTAGATGCATTTCCATGAAGTATTGATCCGTAGTCCAATATTGATCGAACGTGGAGCTGATTTTCGATGACTCTTCTCTAACAGACCGTCTCGGGACTCTTTCGCACCGGCAGGCCGTCGGCGATCTAGCTCTTTTCTATCGCTACACCAACGGGCTTTGCTCCTCAGAGCTCTCTTCCATGATGCCGCCGCGCGATGTGCCTTCGGGACAGACCCGCCTGACTTCGGCGTCCCATCCTAACCGTGTCAAACTTTGTACATCCAGAACTGGCCGATACGACCGCTCCTTTGTCCCGAGGGTGTCTAAATTGTGGAACAACCTACGGGAGGAAGCTTTTCCCAGTTCCACTAACCTTAGGCAGTTCAAAAATCGTATTAACAAAATTTCTTTGGGATCATCATAGCAGCCGCGCTGTTCCGGCATTTAGGCTTCTGCCTGCGCGGCTGTTTCGATATAAAAAAAAAGAACTAAGGTCCTATAAAAGGTTAAGCACACTGCTGGATCTGCTCCCCATTTCCGATGTGAAAAGGACTTCAGAATGTCAAAAGCATTCTGACTTCTCTTTAAAATGTATGTAATATGTTCTTTCCAGTTAAGTTCTTTATCTAGCATAACTCCTAGATATTTGACAGAAGTTTTATGAGATATATTCTGCCCAGCCAGAGTGATGGTATTTGAAGGACTAAGGCGAGATCTGGTAAATGTACATACATAAGATTTTGAGTAGCCTATTGAAGATCCATTATTCTCACACCATTCTTGTGCAATGGAAGTCGCTATTTCTAGAAGTTCTATAGATTGAGATAAATTTTTGTTCTGGGTACTAATGGCATAGGTATCTGCAAACTGATATATTTTAGCATCTCTTCAATTAAAAGCTCTTTCAAAGTCATAGGAATATATTATACAGGGTTATCCAAATTAAGTGTCCACCATTAGTAACTTTGTTATTAGTGAAAATACAAAGTTGTTTGAATTAGCAAACTAGTAGCATTTTTAACGCTGGTAAAAATGAGAAATAAAAAAAAACAATTGAGAGTCGTTATTTTGATTTTTTTCAGTAAAATAACATTTTTTTAAATGGAAACCCCTGTATATTATATTTTTTTCTGTTAAAGCATCAAATTTTAAACAAAAAAGCTTACAATAACTTTTCTCCTAGGTTACAAATTGTTGAAGTTATGGCCTCCAATCTGAAACAATTAAATTGTATCGACAAACTTTATTTTCAACATCAACTTATAATCTTACAAAATACAATAACAATTTTTTTTAAAGAAGATGCTCGAAAACACCACCTTGTTCTTCAATACATTTTTGGGCACGTTTTTCAACTGCTCGAACTGTCTTAAGTATGGTCCTACCATCTATCTGGGTTATCTTTTCCCTAACTGCAGTCTTTAACGCGTCAAGGTTATCGTACCTTCGCTTGTAAATTTGGTTCTTTAAGTAACCCCACAAGAAGTAATCAAGTGGGTTTAGATCTGGTGATCTGAGATGCCACTGTATTGGGCCATTTGTTCCTATCCACTGATCATTAAAAGTAGTACTTAGAAAATGATAAGTACCTCTGGAGTTGTGGGCAGGTGCGCCATCTTGCTGAAAATGCAGATGATGTCTACTTATAAGATCCAATTCGTCTAAGAAATTAGTCAGAATTTCTGACATAAATTCCACATATCTTTCACCAGTTAGGGTTCCCTCATAAAAGAACGGGCCAACAATTTTTGAACCAATTATACCGCACCAAACGTTGAAACTGAAACGGACTTGTGGGCCTCTTGGATGTACTAACAAAAGATTTTCTCTTGACCAATAATGGTGGTTTTTTCTATTAAACATTCCAGAATTTGAAAAATTTGATTCATCTGTCCATAAAAGGTAACGAAAGTTACTTACATCTTGGCGACAGAAGCTAAGATACCAATGGCAAAAAACAAGTCTTCTCTCTGGATCCCCTGCCAAAAGCGTTTGAACTGGTCGGTACTTATACGGAATAAATTTGTATTTTTTTAAAATCCTTTGAACAGTACCATAACTGAAATTAGAGTCCTTGAGAATATCTGCTATTGAATTCTCACGATAAGCTTCAAAATATCCAATAACTGCAATTTCCGTGGCCTCGCTTATTATGAATTCTTTTTTTGCCCTTGTTTTAGCAAAAACATTTTCGTTGCCCCTAAATTTTCGATAAAGTCTCAGAAAATATTGTTCATACGGAATGCGAGCGGGATATAATTCACTGTAGGAGGATTTTCTGCACACTAAATAGCATTCTAACATATCACACTTTTCTTCATGGGAGAACATTTTTCTTTAAATTAATGACACAATAAAGCTTATAAACAAGTATTTACACTAATGTTTGACATTATTTGATTTTATCATTGTTTTCCAAAGCCTTCTAGTTGCGAGTATGTCCAGTTTAACAATTTGTCGCTTATCTTAATGCTGTCAAATCGCGAACGCCATGTTGTTTTCATAGCCGTCTTAATATTATAATACTGCAAATAATTAAAAATATTTATCGTTATTTTGACTTTATTTTTGACTTTAGCGGAAAAGTCATTATGAACTTTTTTGTTTAAAATTTGATGCTTTAACAGAAAAAAATATAATATACAGAGGTTTCCATTTAAAAAAATGTTATTTTACTGAAAAAAATCAAAATAACGACTCTCAATTGTTTTTTTTTATTTCTCATTTTTACCAGCGTTAAAAATTCTACTAGTTTGCTAATTTAAACAACTTTGTATTTTTACTAATAACAAAGTTACCAATGGTGGACACTTAATTTGGATAACCCTGTATACAACATGGGAGGCTCTAATGAAAATGTTTCAATTGCTATACAGTAATAACAAATGGTTGGCAAGTTCTTTTGGAAGACCAATATTTATAATTTTACTGTATACTACGAGTATATTCAAGCCTACATTATCATAAGCTCCCATAACATCTAAAAGTATTACAGAAGTATGCGCGTTATTCGAAAATCCAATCTGAATATCAGTTGTTAACTTTATCAGTAATTCTTGGGTAGACCGTCCTTTTCGAAATCCATATTGCGAGCTTGGGAGCAATTGGTTTTTCTCAAAGTAGAATTCCAACCTATTCTTTATGAGTCTTTCGTATGTTCTCAAAACGCATGAAGCTAGTGCAATGGGACGATATGAATCTTGATGATGTAACCTTTTTTTTCTATTTATCACTTATCAATAATTTGAATTTCTCCTAATTGAAAATAGAGTGTCCATTCCTAGGCCAAACCCCTTTCCAATGATTTTCTTTTTGCAAATTTAATAGTTCATTGATTGAGTAATTTCACTCGTATTATATCTACTCGTACATACAGGGTGACTTCGAAGTTGAGTCATTTATTTTAATAGTGAGTAGATCTGATCAAAAGAAATGTTTTTTCCTTCAACATTTTTCTGGTAAAATTAAAGTAATAAAGTTATAGACCTTTAGAAGTTTGAGTACCGCCCTGTCTCAATAATAATATTATGTGCTCGTGTTTGGCAACAACGGATATAATCCGCCTTATCGGTTCATCGCATCGGAAACAAAAAAGCGAAAGAATTTGAAATGCTGATCACGATGTTTTTATTCAGTCAATGTGTCAGTCAGTAACGCGTGAGTGAATAGTGGTGTTTGCTGCGCGGCTCAAACGAAGGAAAAAATGGCACATGTTTATGCGGATCGGTTTCCCAATCGAGTGCAACCAACCCCTCGTGCCTTTGTTAATGTAGTACAATGGGCTCGTGAATCAGGTGACTTAAGACCTCACAGGGGAGGGCATGCCGGTGCTCCAAGACCTCACGATCAAATACAGGTCCGCACTGAAATACTTGTCGGAAGGATACTTTATAAAACAAGGTAACATTTGTCAAGAATAAAACGTCCGAAATCAATAATCATGTACTCTATTTTCCTTTCCAAAATATTCTGTCCAAAAATACCTCGCACCTCGGTCGTAAAAAACCACGCTCTTCTCTTTTTTTGCGTTCTCCTCTCCCCGCGCCTCTCTCGTCCGACACCACCGCCCGCATTCCTTGTCCCTTGGCTACACGGTAGTACCAGTGGCGCATCAAGAATGTATTTCTAGTTTGAAGATTCATCACATTCGGCCATCCTGCTGCTGTGTCTGTCCTCAGATCCAGAAAAATCAGCATCTATAAATACACAATCAATCTGATTTATGATGTTGATGCTAAGTTGCAATACAGTAAGGCTTAGCGTGCTGAACTTTGAATGGTTATTCGAATTAATCAACCATCCCAACAGACACTGAAACGTATTAATTTTACAATGTTATGTTTGAGCTTTCACTTGAGCCTAACTTTAGCTGTTTTTCAATTTATCCTTGATTGGCATTTTGACTTACAATTCATACTCTCTTTTATTAATTTATAACAAAATATAATTAAAACTCTAATTTATATTAATTTAACGGACAACAAAACGTCCCTAAGTAATTCTGTTGTATGAGCCTTCCTTCATCAAATTATGTTGTTGTTTGAGCTTACGCTATCTTAACAGACAACAAAATATCATAAAACCGTTTTATTGTTTGAGCCTACTTATCTCAACAGACAACCAAAATATCATAAACTGCTTTTGTTGTTTGAGCCTACTTATCTCAACAGACAACCAAAACATCATAAACTGCTTTTGTTGTTTGAGCCTACTTATCTCAACAGACAACCAAAATATCATAAACTGCTTTTGTTGTTTGAGCCTACTTATCTCAACAGACAACCAAAACATCATAAACTGCTTTTGTTGTTTGAGCCTACTTATCTCAACAGACAACCAAAACATCATAAACTGCTTTTGTTGTTTGAGCCTACTTATCTCAACAGACAACCAAAATATCATAAACTGCTTTTGTTGTTTGAGCCTACTTATCTCAACAGACAACCAAAACATCATAAACTGCTTTTGTTGTTTGGGCCTACTTATCTCAACAGACAACCAAAACATCATAAACTGCTTTTGTTGTTTGAGCCTACTTATCTCAACAGACAACCAAGATATCATAAACTGCTTTTGTTGTTTGAGCCTACTTATCTCAACAGACAACCAAAACATCATAAACTGCTTTTGTTGTTTGAGCCTACTTATCTCAACAGACAACCAAAATATCATAAACGGCTTTTGTTGTTTGAGCCTACTTATCTCAACAGACAACCAAAACATCATAAACTGCTTTTGTTGTTTGAGCCTACTTATCTCAACAGACAACCAAAACATCATAAACTGTTTTTGTTGTTTGAGCCTACTTATCTCAACAGACAACCAAAATATCATCAACTGCTTTTGTTGTTTGAGCCTACTTATCTCAACAGACAACCAAAACATCATAAACTGCTTTTGTTGTTTGAGCCTACTTATCTCAACAGACAACCAAAACATCATAAACTGCTTTTGTTGTTTGAGCCTACTTATCTCAACAGACAACCAAAACATCATAAACTGCTTTTGTTGTTTGAGCCTACTTATCTCAACAGACAACAAAACATCATTAATTTTTCTCCTCGTTCCAACAGATATTAAAGCAGATAAACTTTAATATTTGGACCCTCTTTAAGCAATATAACATTTTATACCTACCACGTAGTAAGATCCATGGTTTCATCTTATCTGCAGCAACTACAGTCTTATATCTCTTGTAGTTTTCTCTCAGGTCAACCACCTCGTATCGATCGTTATAGAGAACCTTCGTCACTTTAAAAGGTCCCTTATATTTCGGCACCAAATTTCTGTTGGCACCAGTACACGGTGCATCCGTCTTCAACACCATGACGACATCATCCACTAGATACTTTTTAGCTTGTATCCTAGCCTTGTCAAACCTCTCTTTCTGAAAGCTGTCCTCAATGCGCTACAGTCGGTAACTATCGTGAATTTTATTCCAAGCAGATAAACTCTGAACCGTTGTAACGCTAACACTACTGCTAAAGTCTCGAGCTCATAAGAGTGGTAGCGTCGCTGCTCTGGGGTGGTCTGCTTGCTGAAGTAAGCTATCCCATATTTTTCATTATCTTTGAGTTGTATAAGAATTCCTCCAAACCAATAATTAATGCTACTGTAGAAGAAGTTACATTTGCTTAACTTCAACGTCAAATTGGCTTGTCTCAATACATTTAGTACAATTTTTAATCTGTTTAATGCCTCTTTAAAATCACGTCCCGGTATTATCAAATCATCTAAATATGCGTGAACAATTTTGTTCAAATGACCTTTAAAAACATTGTTAATTAATTTTTGAAAAATGGCCGGAGCATTCACCAAGCCGAACGGCATTCGCAGAAATTCATAGTGGCCGGTCGGCGTAATGAATGCCGTGTTATCGTTAGAGTTAGCAGCCATCGGTATTTGATAATACCCAGACGCAAGATCAAGCGTAATAAAATATTTATGACCCCCCTGCATGTCAATTTGATCTTCAATCAATGGTAATGGGAATTTCTCTTTGATAGTAATCATGTTTAAGCGTCTAAAGTCTATACACATCCGATAATCAGCTGTTTTCTTTTTAGCAAGTAGTACTGGACTAGCATACTGAGAGCTAGATTCACGTACGATACCATTAATGAGTAACTCTTGCAACAAATCATTTAAAATATTTTTTTCTTGAATTGACATGCGATATGGGTTATAAATGACTGGTTCCTCCGTTTTACATTTAATACTCATTTCTACTAAATTGGTTTTTCCTAAATCCTTTAAAGTAAATGCGATCGTGTCGCTATACTCTTTTAAAAGACTATAAACGTTATCCTTTTCTCCCTGAGAAATATTACCAAAATTTATTTTATCATACTCAATTATTTTTGTAGTACCCTGTATATCGCTCATGGTAGAAACATTTTTAAAACGCAAGATGTCGCCGGCTTTATGCATGACAACATGTGGCTGATTTAAATAATCGCAACCAATAATCACATCATAAGTTAAGTATTTATCCGCCAAAACGAACGCATTTACTTCGCCGGTTGATTTGTCGATATTTACATTGATTTTGCTGATTGTGTAGCAAGATATAATGTTACCCATAAAACATCGTAGTCCTACACACTCCTTTGTTCTAGTTAGCCGCATCTTTAAACGTTTTGCTAAAGACTCTTTAATTATTCTGCAAGAACTACCTGTGTCAATTAAACAATTTTCAACTGGACTTTGGTTTATATAAGCAGTAACTAAAGACATATTATTCTTTCTGTTCATAATTACAGACTTCGCAATCTGATTACATTCATTTTTCTTGCTCAGTCTACACTGCTCTGAATAATGGCCAACCCTTTTACAATTTTTACACGTTATTATAGGCTTAGGACAATTTTTTACAATATGTGGACCATTGCAATTATACTCTGCGTTTACTGCCATCCTTTCCTTCCAATTTTATCACCTCTTGATTAAGTTTGGACCTGCCTGGAGTCGGTTTAGCAGCAATATGTTTTTGCCTATTTATATCTATAATACTATCTAAATAGTTAGCCAACGTACCTACCGATTGAAAATTCGCAGCTCTAGCTGCTAGCTTTACATTTTCATTGTTTATCCCTTCAATTATACAATCTATAATATCTACATCATTAATATGCAAATTTAATTTTGTCATTTTTGCATATTTTTCAAAACAATAATCACTGAATTTTTGATTAGGTAAATGCACATAATTTGCTGCCTCCTTAAACAATTTTCCAAAGTTCCTAGTCGAAGGGAATATTTCTAAAAGCATCACTTTCATATTACACCATCGAGTACAGTGATTGTTTAACGAATCATACCATTTCCGAGCATTTCCACGAAGTCTGCTTGTTGCTAATTTAATTGTCAATTGGTCATCCCACTGGTATAACTCACGCAACTGATCAACCTTGTTGACCCAGTCTATACATTGTCTATTTGAGGGGTTAAACTCAGGTATTAGCGATTCATCGATATTTAAACTACTGTACTATTCTCTAACAACTTGTTTTTGAATTTGAGTTCTTTTCGTAAACGTTTTACTCGCCTACGATGTCTCCTTCCATCGTCCGTCGAAGAACCTGAACTGGACTGAGAGCTAGAGGATGAACTAGAAGAACTACGCCTTTTCGTCTTCCCCATTTTGAATCACTCACTTGTAGAACTTGTACGGCACGTGAATAATCCCACTTCTGATTTGTCAAGAATAAAACGTCCGAAATCAATAATCATGTACTCTATTTTCCTTTCCAAAATATTCTGTCCAAAAATACCTCGCACCTCGGTCGTAAAAAAACACGCTCTTCTCTTTTTTTGCGTTCTCCTCTCCCCGCGCCTCTCTCGTCCGACACCACCGCCCGCATTCCTTGTCCCTTGGCTACACGGTAGTACCAGTGGCGCATCAAGAATGTATTTCTAGTTTGAAGATTCATCACACATTTTTTTTAATTTTTTTTTATTTTTACACACATATTTTGGTTTATCTTCCTTCTACAATCATTATCTGAAAATTAATGACTCAACTTCAAAGTCACCCTGTATATCTTTCTTTCTCAGCGATTCAGTATGGTGTTGACGATCAGCAAAAAACTCTGCAGTTTTTCTCCGTTAGTTGGCTTCCTATAAAACATATCTTCTTCAAGGCCACCCAAGATTCCTTCCTCTAGAACGTTACGTATTTTGTGATTCGCTTTTCAGCTTCCGTTGATGTCGTGGTGTAGGGGTCTTTTGGTCGTTCTCCGGATTCTGGGATATTAGGCCCGAAGCGCCCATTAATGGACTAGCACCCTTTTCTTTTTGTTGTGTGACTTAAGTTTAGTTATTTTGGGTGCTACGTCTTCCATTTTTTATGGGATTTTGACCCTCAGCGGTAAGTTCCTTTTTTTATATACCTTCGGACCGCGTGCCTTAATGCGTGTCATGATCACGTTCATTTAATATCTGCTTTCTTTTTGTCAATAGAAACAGAAGAAAATCCTCGTCTTTTCTCCCCCAGTCAGTTGCATCGTTGCAGTTTTGCAAATTGGAAGCCATCCCCTTGAAACAACCTTGATGTGAACAGGTAAAATATCATTCTAATTAACAATTTCATAGATCTTTATACATTTATTATTGCTTATTCAAATTCTTAGAGACTTCTTGATTTTATTAGACATTCTACATATTCAAATATGGGGGCAATGCCTACATGGCACCTTCTATTACATTGATCATGTTTTTGATTTTTGAGCTGCCATTACTTTTTAGAATACGGGTATATTAGTTTAGTACATTTTAATCTTTTTTTTTGCCTTTGCTTTACTTTTCTTATACGAAAAAATGTACATGGTTTCGCTTCAAGTGCGATTGTTTTTAATGAGTAGTTTTATCACAGACAGAGAGTAGAGTAGATTTTAAAACAGTCTTTTTTCTCTCTAGGGTTTTTTTTCCTGTTACTGTCATAATTTTTGGGACCGAGGCAAGCAGCCCCTGCCCAGTGACGTGCCCACTACTGGCTTCCTTTTTGTTCTTTTTGACCTGGGATACATCTCGGCTGCGCCTAGCCGTAACTGGGAGAAGACCTCCGCCCAGATAAGTGTAGTTAAGCGTAAAACATATATATATATATATATATAAAGCGTATACTATGGTAAACGCCAAATAATTTTATTTTGCGACAGTATTTTTTTTCTAATATCCTTTCTCGCACTCCAGTGGCGGAGCACATGTGCGTTTTGTTCTTTTTAATCAATACATTGTTATCCATTTGATATCTTGTTTATTTGGCTCTCTCTCTCTCTCTCTCTGTGTACTGTTACTGAAATTTTGTCATCTCTGTTAGATTCTCCTTTTGTCTGGTGGTCAAGTAAAACAAGTTCCGACTAACATCTCGGGGAGTTGTGGCTTAATCCGTCCTAAGTCACTGGCGCTTATACTCTCCGCTTGATTGAGCTAGGGCCTAAATTTGCACGCCACTAGATAACTTTTGCTTGGACCAACCGTCAGATAGCATTCATCATTGTGTTTTATTAACCAAAAAAGCCTTGGCAAATTTTGTGCCGCCCAACGTTTAGGGCCTATCATTTTGAACAGTACACAGAGCCAAATAATTTGTTGAATTTTTTTGAACAGATTTTTGAAAGTTATTTAAATCTTTTGAACAGACTTTTAAAAATTTATTGAAACTGTTGGACAGACTTTATTATTTTATTGTTGATTGATTTGAATTGATTTAGGTATTATCGATTATTACATTTTCTTCTCTTCTCTTGTTGGTGTAAGATTAGTTTGTTTGTTGGTAAGATGGATTTTAAAACGGAAGTTGGTCACCTTAAGAAAGAGATGTTACTTCATGAGATTTTAGTCCGTGGTGTTGCTGTTGACGAAAGTCATACAGTTGACAAGTTGAGAGCTACTTTACGCTCCCTATTAAAGTTGGAAAAGCTGGGACTTTTAAATTTCCATTATATAACCGTAATTTTGACGATGAAAAGGTACAGATTCGGTCATTTTTGGATGAGGTTAATGATACTATCAGTACACTTTCAGGAGAGGGCGCACAAAACAGATTTCTTACCGCTCAATCTAGGTTGGTCCACCTCCTCAACCGCGTTAATCGAATCCCTGATTTAATTCCTAGCGTAGAAGATGAAACTCAAAGAACTGGACTCTTAATCGATGTTTTGGCAGCATTAGATTCTTTAGAGACGGCGTCTAGGCAGGTCCTCAATTAAATACACTTTTTCAAAATTCTGATGAAAATTTGGCTTGCCAGGGGACTCCTATCCATAATTCAACTGTACAGAATTTTTCATCTAGACCTACCATTGTCCAAACTGTTCCACCGAAGTTTCAAAACATAGAAAAATGGAACGTAAAATTTTCCGGTGAAGTAAAACAACTTTCTGTCCATAAATTTTTAGAAAGGGTTAATGAACTTCGGTCAGCTCGCAACGTATCTGAAAAATAGTTGTTTGACTCGGCTATAGATGTTTTCACTGGGAAAGCGTTAAACTGGTTCAGAGCAAACCGAAATAAATTCACTGATTGGGAAAGCTTAGCTGATTTGTTAAAACGTCATTTTGAACCTCCCGATTTTCGAGCTAGACTTTTTAAAGAAATCTTAAGAGTACACAAGATACATCGGAGGGTATTATTGATTATCTGTCCTGTATGCAGGGACTATTTAGGCGTTATGGTGATCTAACGGAAGAGCTTCAGTTAGATATTTTTTTTTGTGAGGCGGGAGTGCGTTTATGCACCATACCATAGCCCGAACTACGGCGTGTGTGGGACTCCAGGTTGTCTTGATGAGACCTCCTAATACCCACTAAACCCTAACCTCCGCGCGGCCCGACTCATCAGCGTCTCGGTAAGGCCATGTGTTGTGCGTGACCTGTGGTCTGCTACAACGTCTCTTCATGTGTTTCAGTCTCTGGGAACGCCGGGTTGGTTCCCTTTACCTCGCACAGTTCTATCGATGTCGTTAAGCGAGCATCGGTAGAGGGTTTGCTATGTTCTCTTGAAACTCTTGTTTTCGAAAATTCAAGACTTTGAAGTCCTCTACTACTTGTATGATACCTGGTCCTGATGGGTCCTGGTCCTGGTTGGTCTTGGTCCTGGTTGGTCCTGGTCCTGATGGGTCCTGGTCCTGGTGGTTCCTGGTCCTGATGGGTTCTGTACCTGGTCGTTCTGGTCCTCGTCCTCTGCTTCCACGCCTTGGGGGGGGATCAACCGCGAGTTCTCCTAGTCAAGGTTCCAGTTAGCGCCTGCCAACTGTGACTTGGGTCTAGGGTACTTGGCTCTGCGGTTGTGAGTCCTCTCGTCCGGATCGTAGTTCATGAGGAGTCGTAGCTGCTCGCTCGGGTGGTCCTGAGCTTTCTGGAAGGTCTTCTCTGCTTTTTTCCTCATGTACTCGTGAATGGAGTCCCAATGCAGGTCTCTACGCAAGGTTGAGTTTCTTACGTAGGATGGTGTTACTGGTGGCGATCCGGAGCAGCTTCATCTCTAGAGCAGCAAGTCGCATGCGGTAGCTGGGAGCAGCGTACCCCCAGACCGCGGAGGCGTAAGCTAGCTGATGTCTGGCGATGGCCTTGATCAGCCGTAGCTTGGTCGCTAGCGGCATCCGGCTGTGTCTACCCAGTAATGGGTAGAGTTGGGCTATGGCTGCTCTGGTCTTTGCGATGACAGCTTCTATGTGATCTTTCCAGGTGAGGAACTTGTCAAATACGATCCCCAGATATTTGACTTTGTCGCTCCACTGGATATCTTCGTCGAAGATTGATGCTTCGAGAGGTCTTGCAATCCTTCTTCGTTGGATGAAGATTGCCTGCGTCTTCTGGACGTTGATGCGGATTTTCCATTTCACGCACCAGCATGTGGTCCAGTTCATTCTGTAGTCTCCTACGGATGATCTCGGGTCGTCGATGCTTGGCGGCTATAGCAGTGACGTCTGCATATATTGCCAGAATTGTGTCAGCTGTCTTCGGTACGTCGTGAGTGTAGATGTTGTAGAACAGGGGGGCTAAGGCTGACCCCTGGGGCACCCCTGCTTCCAGCTGTCATCTTGTTGACTGGCATGTACCAATCTTCACCGTGAACCATCTTTGTGTTAGATAGCTCTGGATCCGTTCGCACACGTTTGCATCGATTCCGGCGGCTTCCATTTTGGCGATGAGTCCATCGTGCCAAACTCGCTCGAAGGCTCGTTCCACGTCCTGCAGGACGAGGCCGGTTGCCTCCTGGAGATTGAAGCCACTGGTGATGTTTTCTGTCAGTCGTAGCGCTTGGAGTTCCGTGTTGTGGGAGGATCTGAAGCCGAATTGCTCTGGGGGAAGCAGTTCCAGTTCTTCTGCCTGCTTCTCTAGTCGAACGGTGATAGCCTTTTCGACTACTTTGCCCATCGAGGAAACCAGGCTGATGGGCCGGTAGTTCCGGTCCTTGCCTGGCTTGGTGAGCATTATAACCTGGGCTTCCCACCACCGCCGCGGGAAGTGGTTAAGTCTCAGAGTGGAATTGGCGATGTTGGTGAGCGCAGCAATGCCTTTGGAGGGAAGGTTCTTCTGCATCCTGTTGTTGATATCGTCCCTTCCCGGTGCCTTTCTTACCTTCAACCTGCGGATGATCAGGCGGATTTTCTCTGGACTGGAGGGATGATCCGTCTCCGGGCCAGGTGGTCGTCTCCTCATGATTTCGGCTGCGACTTCCACGGCCTCCTCGTGGTTGTCGTCCTCGTCTTCATGGTAATTGAGTCTGCATTCCGATTCTAGCGAATCGGCGAATGCTTCGGCTTTTGCTTCACTGGAATAGGCCAAGCCGCATTGGCCGTGAAGAGTGGGGATCGTGGTGCGCTGACGACGAAACTTTCGTTGCATAGTCCAGGCCGTACCATCCTGGGTCTCTAGTTCTGCGCAGGCTGCATTCCATCTGCTGTTTTGGAGTTCCGCGAGTGCGTTCTTCAGAGCTAGCGATGCTCTGTTTCGCGCAACTCTCGACTCCTCTGTCAACAGCTGGAGATGTACTCGCTTGAGTCGTCTGTTCTCCCTGATCAGGTGCCTAATATGGTGCGGTGCTGGACCATGTAGGTGTCTAGGAACTGCCGTAGTCTCGGAGTGAGTGCTATCCTCGTGCGCTCGCAGGAGAGCATTCTCCAGCTCCTTTACTACGTTGTCCAGTTCCTCCGCTGATCGGATGGTTGGAGCTTGGGTGATATTCCTTTGGACGTTGGATTTGTAGTGGTTCCAGTTCGTCCGTTTGGTGGTCAAGCTATCTCGAGTTGTAGACCCTGTGCCAAGTGTTAGTAGGATCGGGTTGTGGTGCGACGATCCTTCCACCAGGGTCTCTATCTCGAACTCCTCTCTGATGTTGCGGAGGATGGATATGTCCAGTACCGCAGGTCGCCCAAGGCCGAATGGAATGTAGATTGGTTGCTTCGGACCGACGATGACCCCAGCCAGGGCATCGACGTGTTCTTGGAGCTGCCTTGCATTCCTATCTTCGACGTTGTTGTTCCATGCCGGAAACTTGCAGTTTAGATCTCCGATGACTATGTGTGCTCCTGGGCCTCTCAGGAGGTCAGCGATGACATCTTCGTCTAGGGCCTCCCCTCGTGGCACATAAAGGCAGGTAATTCTGTTGGGACGGTGGTTGTGATGGACCTGGACCGTGATTCCGTCCCCATTGATATCTGCGGCGTCGTCGAGGACATGACTCGTCAGGGTATGTTTGACGAGTAGTGCGACTCCGCCACCTCTGCCTCTTCTGTCGTAGCGGTACGTCTCGTATCGCGCGAACGTCAGTCTATGGGCGGCGTCCAATTTCGTTTCTTGGATGGCCTAGTATCTCTTGGAGTATTTCCTGGATTTCTGGTTTCCGTGCCCTGAATCCGCTGATGTTCCAGGAGATTATGCGTAGTGATTCCACGTTTTGACTTGTGGTCATTTGCTAGTCTAATGCTTGTCTTGCATCTTGGCCTCGAGTGCATCCAGGCCGGTTATGATGGCTTGCATCATGGCTAGCCGCCTATCATCGCCGTGTTGCTTCTGCGCAGTAGTTCCAGTAGCAGTGGCGGCTGCTGGGGCAGAAGTGGACTTTGTTTTCTTCGCTTTTTCAGCGTAAGATGTAATATTTGAGGTGGAGACTGCTTTGGGGGCAGCAGCAGCTTTCCTCGTGGCCTTACTACATCCTTTGTGTCCTTTGTGTCCTTCTCCGCAAAGGCAGCACTTGGCATTTCGTTGCCCTGTTGGCGTCGTCGGCAGACTGCAGTTGGTGCTGTTGTGGTCCTCACCACACTTGGCGCACCGTTCAGCGAGACGGCAGTTTCGCTGCATGTGCCCGTACCACTGGCAGCGGTAGCATTGGCTGGGCTCGGTCGATCTCTTTTTCTTCTCGAAGCTGACCGTGCGCATGGCCAGCCTATGGACCTCCTGCAGCTTTTCCGCCATCCTCGTCTTCACGAGGAAGAGCGGTAGCGGCTTCTTGGTGTTCCTGGTCTTCATCTGTTGAACCTCGGCGTCTGTGATCCCTTGGCTCACTAGATCTTCTTTGATGTCTTCGGTAGACATCTCCCTAGTAAGTCCTCGAATCACCCTCTGGTCCATCTTATCCTCCTTCAGCTGGTAGGTGAAGAAGGGCCTCCTCATGGAGTCTAGCAGGGTGACTAGCTGACGGTAGTCTGCCGGTGTGTTGCTAAACACCTTCACACTGTTTCCTGCCGTCCTCGCCTTAGAGAATTTGATTCCCCTATTGTTGATCATCCTGCTTAAGGATGACCAATCAGCGGTGCCCTCAATGTTGATTGGTGGAACTCCTGTTTCTGACATGGGGGCTACGCTGGTCCTGGCTTCTCTAGGACTCTTCTTCTGGGTGGCAGCTGGCTTCTTTGGCTGCCTGGATGCATCGTCTTCGTCGGAGGAGGAAACCCTTACCCTTTTCTTCCGCCTGGTGACGACACTGTAGTCTGTGTCGTTCTTGTCGGCTGACCTCTTCTGTTCTTCTATGTCATCCTGTTGCTGGCTGTCCATTTCTTGGGCATCCATCTCATTGTCCGATGTGGTCTGCTGGTCCTCGTCTTCTTCCTGTGTCTTCTTCGCCGCCTTCCTCTTGGCCTTGAGGAGCTTCCCCTTGACGTCTTCTATCTCCTGTTTAGCCTGTGAGAAGGCTTCTTGCAGGTTCTTCATCTGCTCTGCAAGTATGGTGGAAGCATGTTCTTTCTGCTTTAGCTGGCTAGTCAGCTTCTCTATATTCCCCATCGTAAATAGCAATCGTATCGCGATTAAAATCGCAATAAGATCGCACAGTAAGTCCTGGAGGGTCGCAGTCGCACAAGTGTACACTCGCAACGGCTGCTAGCTCGAAACTGGTTAGATATTGTATGTAGGAATTTGTCACCATTTTATACTACTCAGCTCCCAGTTGTTCGTACCTTGGAAGAACTTGAGGTCGAATGTCCTAAGCTTGAGGTTAAGAAATTTATGTTGTTCCCCCATCTCGAAAGCGTCAACAGTTTGTAGAGCCCGAGTTAGCATTCGTAGAAACGGAAAGTCCAAATCCTTCTACCTCTCGCGAACCTCAAAATGGGAATAACGTTGCTGAGGTAACTGAGGTATCTAAGATTCATCGCGTAGGGTTACTTGTTGGAATTGCCAAAAAGTAGGACATATAAATTGCGATTGTCCCAATCCGAGGAAAACTCACTGTTATCGCTGTGGTGCACCAAATGTAACCATTAGGAATTGTCAAAATTGTAGTTGTTCGGGAAACAAGTCCGAGGAATCATTAGGTCGTACTGTTTCCTCCCACTCAATACCTTTAACGGCCATCACTCTTGATTTTCAAAATAAAATTCTTCTCGATTATGTTGTTTCACATGCCCAAGGAGATCAACGTCCTTATCTTAAAATCGATATAATGGGTTATTCAATGTTGGGTTTACTTGATTCTGGTGCTAGTCGTACATTGGTTGGACTACCAGGTTATGAAATACTTTTAAGCTTGGGTCTTAAGTTAATCAAACAAAACAATGGTCAAGTGTGTCATAGTATAGGTTATATCCAAACTCCGATAACCTTAATGAGCCGGACGCATATTATCGATGTGGTTGTGCTCCCTGAGCTATCACATAAAATAATCTTAGGTATAGATTTCTGGAAGGTTATGGAAATCGTCCCTGATCTTAAGCAGGATGTTTGGCATTTTTCTAAATCTAATGATCTCACAAATCTGAAGTGTGCAGAATATGAGTCACTTAACATCTTGTGAGAAAACTCATTTGGACAACTTAGTTAGTGAAAAACTTTCACAGATGGATACAGGACTTGGTTGTTGTAGAGTAGCAGAACATCGAATTACTCTAGAACCAGGAACGAAACCGATTAAGCAACGTTATTATCCGGTGTCTCCCTGCAAATAAAAATTTATTGATGATGAAGTTGAAGAAATCCTTAAATTGGGTGTGATAGACAGATCGAATAGTCCTTGGTCTAGTCCTGTTTGTCTTGTCCGTAAAAAGGATGGATTTTTTAGATTTTGTATAGATTTCCGCCGATTAAATATTGTCACTAAGAAAGATGCGTGGCCTATTCCGTATTTTTCAACTATTTTGGATATACTACGAAATGCTGGATTCATAGATATTAAATCTGCCTTTTGGCAAGTACCTCTGAGCGAAACTTCCCGCGAATATACGGCATTCACTGTCCAAGGAAGGGGTCTTTTTCAGTTTAGGAGGATGGCATTTGGTTTAACTAATGCACCCGCAACTTGCAACATATTGTGGATACAATTTTTGGTCCTGAACTGGAGCCTAATGTGGTGGTCTATTTAGATGACACCATTGTTTTGTCCGCTTCCTTTTCTGAATATTTACAACTTTTAGATCTAGTTTTCGATTGTCTCCGCGAGGCTGGACTTGTTCTATCGCTGGAGAAGTGTCACTTCTGTAAGCCAGAACTGCGGTATCTGGGATACTTGATTGACGGTCAGGGTCTTCGACCAGATCCCGAAAAAGTGGAGGCAATCGTGTACCTCCTAAGAATGTTACTGAAGTTCGTACACTAGTGGCCACTGCTTCATGGCACAGACGATTTGTAACAGATTTCTCCTCACTACTTGCCCCTATACTCCACCTACCTAAGAAAAACGTCAAGTGGAACTGGACCCCAGATTGACAGAAAGCATTTACTGAACTTACAGAACCTCTAGTGACCGCCCCTATTTTGTCTGCCCCTGATTTTTTATTTTACTTACAAACCGATGCGTCAAACTATGGTTTAGAAGCAGTTTTAACCCAACAATTCGAGGAAGGTGGAAAGGTGATATGTTACCTTTCTAGATCCTTAACCAGACAGGAACTGAAACTGTAAGTTACGGAGAAGGAGTGCCTTGCCGTTATTTGGTCGATCGAAAAACTGAGACATTATTTAGATTGTGTACATTTCAAGGTAATTACAGACTATGCTTCGTTGTTATGGATTAATAGATTAAAGGATCCCCAAGGTTGCATTGCCCGTTGGCAATTACGTCTTCAGCAGTTCGATTTTGAATTAATCCATCGTAAAGGAAAAGATCGCATAGTTCCTGACTTTCTCTCTTGAGCGGTACCCGTGCCTATTGATTCAGTGTTTTGCTTTGACCCACCAAATTTTTCTCCGACGACTACCAACGATAAATGGTATTTAAAAATGCTCCAGATTGTTGAAGAGAACCCATTAAAATTTCCTCTGTGGCGTACGCAGAACGGCATACTTTATAAGTTTGTTAAACCATCAATCCCGAATCTTTCTTCTCCTTTGGATGATTGAAAGGTAGTTGTCCCAAAGGACAAAAGAAAGATCATTCTTCAGCGCTGTCATGATGTTCCAACATCTGGTCATATGGGTGTCTTTAAAACTTTCGGTAAAATCCAGCAAACTTATTACTGGCGTAAGATGAAGGCTGATGTAAATTATGTAAAACATTGTTCTTGTTGTGCTCAGAATAAAGTAGAGCAGAAGTCACCAGCCGGTTTAATGGGCGAACGTCCGTTCATAACAGAACCATTTCAGGCCTTAAGTCTTGATTATATTGGACCTTTACCACGTTCAAAGAAAGGTTTTTGCTATATCCTTGTTATTTCAGACTACTTCAGTAAATCAGTTTACCTATTCCCTTGTCGGTCGGCTAAAGCTAAATAAATTGAAATTGTAGAGAGTTTCTTTCTTCTTTACGGGGCACCCATGCTTCTAACTTGCGACAATGGAGTTCAGATGAAATCTAAGGAACTTCAAACATTGTGTAAAAAGTATAGTACCCGAATATTTTATACTGCCAATTACAGTCCGCGTGCTAATCCGACTGAGCGTCATAATCGAGAAATTAAGACCATGTTACGTACTTACGTCCGCCAGGAAAATCATAGGACCTGGGATAAACATCTTAATGAGATTGGTTGTGTTATCAGAACCGCGCCTAGTGAAACCACCAAGTATAGTCCATATTTTATTTTGTTTGGCAGAGAACACAAACTATATGGAACTGATCATCTAGTCTAAGAAGGACGTATGGCTCTTGGTCGTATGAACTTCAAGACCAGCAGGGAAATCCTAAAGGCGTAAGGCATGTTCAGAATTTGAAACCATATTGCGATCCATCTTCCACAGACATTACTGACGCCGAATAGCCAACATTGTTATTTACTTACCTTACCTTAGTCTGCTCAACTACCTATAATATATTGCTGTTACTGATATCGTCGTATTACTCTCTATTATTGTACTTCTTTATGATATTGTCTTATCTATTGGCCCTACGGGCTGGGCCTTATAATTTGTCCGTGGCGGGAAAACGGCCGGTGGTAAAAGTCCATTATGTGTCCACACTTTATAACATCTAAGCTCTACCATCTGAACAACCTGGCTTAGATAAGTAAATCACTACCATGTTGAGTCTTAATTGTTGGATTTTTCCACATAGCTGTTCCTATTATCGAGTGGTGATTTAGGTTATGTGATGTACTGAATATTATTATCCTTGTCTTTACTTACCTTGTCACATTCATCCATCTATGTCAAGGAGGGTAGGAGTTTGTCGATTGATAACTCCCTTTGTTCAGTATAATTTTTGAATTACGTTGTTTTATCTTATCTTGTCTCATCTTACGTTCTGTCCTGTAGAGTGGACAATTTGTTGAGTATGGGCAGTTAGCTTGGCGGAAAACTTGATGTCTGCACATATCAACAAGTGGGAATACAATTTGTTCTCTTCTGAGACTACTGAATGTTATGCTAAATTTGACTTATTCATTCCTTGATTTAATTTACATATTTCGACTATCTTTTATCTTTGTATTGTATTGATTACCTTGATTAGTTCGTTTATCTTATCTTACCTTTACGTTATATTTTCTTGCTTTTGTAGATTCATGATTTTGGACGTGCCATAACTTATGTCCCGATCTTGATCTTATTTTTACCTGATTTTGAGGTTGATTCATTAAAGGCTGTGTTGTGTTGAGTACCGACGTGTGTCAGGTCCCATCACCCTATCTAAATATGTCTTTTTTTCTCTTTGTTTGATCGAATCCTGGTGCCTTGAGTACCTTTTGACGTGATCTACCGGATTTCGTTTACTTAGGTTTAGAATATTTTTTTTGTTTTGGTGGGAATTTTTGTGTGAATTTGGATATTCTCTTTGATTCGGATAATCAGCTTGCTTCTTGTTCCTATAGGTTCTTGGTAGCTCAGCGTTATTAATTATCGTCGGTTATCTACACTGTAGATACCCTCCTACTCCAAGGAGAGGGGGTTATCACGTGCCAAAATCACGTAACATCTTTTTTTCTGCAGTCTTTCTCCGTTAGTTGGCTTCCGATAAAACATATCTTCTTCAAGGCCACTCAAGATTCCTTCCACTAGAACGTTACGTATTCTGTGATACGCTTTTCAGCTTCCGTTGAGGTCGTGGTGCATAGGTCTTCTTTCCGTTCTCCGGATTCTGGGATATTAGGCCCCAAGCGCCCATTCATGGACTAGCACCTTTATCTTTTTATTGTGTGACTTGAGTTTAGTTATTTTGGGTGCTACGTCTTCCATTTTTTATGGGATTTTGACCCTCAGCGGCAAGTTCCTTTTTTATATACCTTCGGACCGCGTGCCTTAATGCCTGTCCTGATGACGTTCATTCGATATCTGCTTTCTTTTTGTCAGTAGAAACAGATGAAAATCCTCGTCTTTTCTCCCCCAGTCAGTTGCATCGTTGCAGTTTTGCAAATTGGAAGCCATCCCCTTGAAACAACCTTGATGTGAACAGGTAAAATATCATTCTAATTAACAATTTCATAGATCTTTATACATTTATTATTGCTTATTGAAATTCTTAGAGACTTCTTGATTTTATTAGACATTCTACATATTCAAATATGGGGGCAATGCCTACATGGCACCTTCTATTACATTGATCATGTTTTTGATTTTTGAGCTGCCATTACTTTTTAGAACACGGGTATATTAGTTTAGTACATTTTAATCTTTTTTTTGCCTTAGCTTTACTTTTCTTATACGAAAAAATGTACATGGTTTCGCTTCAAGTGCGATTGTTTTTAATGAGTAGTTTTATCATAGACAGAGAGTAGAGTAGATTTTAAAACAGTCTTTTTTCTCTCTAGGGTTTTTTTTCCTGTTACTGTCATAATTTTTGGGACCGAGGCAAGCAGCCCCTGCCCAGTGACGTGCCCACTACTGGCTTCCTTTTTTGTTCTTTTTGACCTGGGATACATCTCGGCTGCGCCTAGCCGTAACTGGGAGAAGACCTCCGCCCAGATAAGTGTAGTTAAGCGTAAATCATATATGTAAAGCATATACCATGGTAAACGCCAACTAATTTTATTTTGCGACAGTTTTTTTGTTTTTTCTTTTGTAATATCCTTTCTCACACTCCAGTGGTGGAGCACATGTTCGTTTTGTTCTTTTTAATGAATATATTGTGATCCATTTGATATCTTGTTTATTTGCCTCTCTCTCTGTGTGTACGGTTACTTAAATTTCGTCATCTCTGTTAGATCCTCCTTTTGTGTGGTGATCAAGCAAAGCAAGTTCCGACTAACATCTCGGGGAGTTGTGGCTTAATCCGGCCTAAGTCACTGGCGCTCTTAACCCACTCTCCGCTTGATTGAGCTAGGTCTTAAATTTGCACGCCACTAGACAACTGTTTTGCTTGGACTAACCATTAGATAGCATTTATCATTGTGTTTTATTAATTAACCAAAAAAAAAATGCGTGGCAATCGTACCAACCTTTCGGTATTTCAGCATTCTCACAATATATTTGATTGAAGATATCCAATAAATATGGTTGCGTTGTTGTAGGTAATTGGTATAACATCGAATAATGAATTTGGACCTTTCCCGGAGATGTATTGTTGTTCTGTTTGAAGACTCTCTGTAATTCTATCATGGTAAAAGGTTGCATCAGTTCATGGTTAGTCCACGTTGAGATGCTTCTTTGGATGTTGTTACTTACATAATTTGGGGCCAACTTACAATGGAATTCCTGTACCCACTCTACTGAAGCTTCTATAACATGTTGCCTGCTTTTATACATGTTAACTTGTTTCCAAATTTGTTTAAGTGGGGTGTTACTATTTAAAGATGAACAATATTGACGCCAACTTTCTCTTTTGACCTTTTTGAATATTTGCTTGGCCTTCGCGTCCAGTTTTTTAAAATTAAGTTATTTTTCGAAGTTTGGGTTTGACTGATATAGTCTAAAACCATCCTTACGTTTTTCTACTGCTATATTACATTCATTGGTTCACCATGGTTTTGCTTTGACATCTTTTTTTCATGTTTCGGAATAGAAGCTTCAGTTGACTGGTCAACATTTTTAATGAAAGTGCTTTAATCTATAACAGGTTCTACATAAGATCTATTTATACTCTCGAAACACAACTCATCCCAGCATGCTTTGTTTATGTTCCATTTTCTGTTTGATGCAAATGACAATATTTTTCTGGAGTAAAATTACGATTGATAAGTATAGGCAAATAATCTGAACCACATGGGTCTGGCAAGGTTCGCCATTCTAGCTGATGGTGAATTTGAGGTGAACATAATGTAAGATCTATTGCTAATTTTTGATTGATATCTTACGTAAGATGGATCTCCATTGTTAATAAAACTGAGATTACTGTCATCTAGAGCCTCAATCAGGATTACCAATTACCAAATACGTCATCCTCAGCACAACCCCATGAAGTGTGCATTAAAATCACCTCCTATAATACATGGACTGTGTAAGGAACTAAAAAAATGTATCCATTCCTGTTGAGTGATTTTGGTTTGTGGTTTCATGTATACTGATACGAATGTAATATAATAATAATAATAATAATAATAATAATAATAATAATAATAATAATAATAATAATAATAAGTATATAAAAAATAGCCAAATATGGGCGAAGTTCAGCTGTAGCTGCTCTTCCACTTAACCCGCTATAAAAAGTCTGTTCAAAAGGTGGGTGAGACCTATTTATTTTACACATTACAATTACTAAATGTATATGCAGTGCTTACATTAATACATCTACTATAAAAGAAACATAAACTTGTATCAATATTTTCCTGAAACATGGTTACTACTGCTGGGATAAGAGATATTTTTTTAATTGAGTTTTGAAACTTGAGATGCTCAGAGATTTATATTGTACCGGAAGGGTGTTATAAATGAAACAAATTTGGTAGCTGAACGATCGTTCAAATCGGGCTGTTCGGAATATCGGCGGTTTCAACAACCCCCTGGATCTTATATTGATGTTATGCACATCTGTTCGAAATGTAACTTTTTCAAATAAGTAAGTGGGGGTCTTATACAAAATTATTTTATGATATAATTTGCGGCATGCAAAAATCTTCTTGTTTCCATGTTCAACCAATTCGCATCTTTCAACTTATGCGATATTCGGTCTCGTCTTCTGATGCCATATATTAATCTGAGGCAAGAATTCTGCGCAACCTGAAAAATTGAAGTGCGAGAGCACCAACGACTCACAGAGATTTATTTTGACTTTAACGGGAAGGTTACGTCTGTTGCCGTACAATATTTTTTAAGACGAATATGCCTTACGAATGAGCGAATTTACATGTTTTTCAAATCTTAAATTTACATCCAGTGTTACACCCAAGTTCTTTGCTTCACTGACAGTTTCAAGTTGTTGTGCCTTGATGGTAAAGTTAATTGAGTTAGTAACAGCCTAGCGCGCATGCTTTGGCCCAAATACAATTACTTTAGATTTGCTAGAGTTAAGATGTAAACAATGTTATTCGGCATTCTTTGTCAATAATGATAAATCTCTGTTGATGGTTGCACTCACAATGTCCACATCGCTGGGTAGAAAAGTATGATACAGCTGAGTGTCATCAGCATAATAGCAGTGCATTTTGCAAGTATTTAAGCCTTTGCCCAGGTATGAAGTATAAATTGCAAAAAGGAGTGGACCCATAATAGAGCCTTGTGGCACGCCTGATTTTAAGGCTAATACGTTAGAATAACTTCCCTCCAAGAAAACCTTTTGCTTTCTGCTCTTTAGATACTTACTGAAAAAGTTGACACTATCCGAATCGAGGCCTATAGAATGCAAATATATTCAGGAGTAAATTAAAATTGATCGTATCGAAAGCTCGACTAAAATCCAACATTATCAAAACTGTACACCTTCCCTGATCAGTGGCTCTGATAATGTCATCTGTTACATGTAGAAGTGCAGTTGTACAGCTAAAATTCTTTCTAAAACCAGATTGAATTGGAGAAAACAAAGAAAACTTTGATAGATGTTCCATTATTTGCAACTCAACCGCTTTTTCTAATAATTTTGACAATGCTGGTAAGATGCTTATTCCTCTGAGGTGAAAAAAAAAGGATTTAGCTTTTTGGGAATAACTTTTAAAACTGCACTTCCCCATGCTTCTGGAAAAACGTTTTGAATCAAACAACAATTTATTATATGCCTGATATAAGGAATAACATGTGGACAGCAAAGTTTTATTAGAAAGATATATATATATATATATATTGAGACGTGGTCATTGTCGTCTAGACAAATTTAAGCATTTTGCTTAAATTTTGTCGAAGTACCCAACAAAAGGCGGAAGCTTTAATTTTTCACCTATATACAGGGTGGCCAAACACGTGACGTCATAAAAAAAAATTAGATTCCCCACATCGAGAGGAACCCAAATCACCCCCATATATATGGTCCGATTTTGTTTAGTTTAGGAGTTATGATTTTTTTTCGGATTTTTCGAGAATTTTTGAGTTCTGTGTTTATTTTTACCATAACTTCGTTAATAATTGTGATAAATGCCTGCTTTTTTCACGATTATGTAGCTAAGACCTAAGGCTTAACTATCATATAATCATTCAAGTCATGTAACTAATACTACTTTTTAATTTTTTTCAAAATCTTCGAACATAACAAAAAAGTAAAAAAGTGCAACAACTTTGAACGTTTATAAAAAATTGAAAAAACATGTTCTTACTATTCGTAAGTATCTTAAAAACTTCCTTACGGTATCAGCTATTTACCGTTATAATTTCATCAACATAGCTTTACTACATGCTACCGTAATTGTGGCTCAAATAGAACCGAACCCAAAATTGGATAACCCTCTGCTCAATAGAAATTGTTAGTTTCGGAAAAAAAATTTGCAAAAACCACAAAAACACGTTTGATTTTTACTGAACAGCAGATTATTATTCATTTATGTTATTTACAAGAGGTTTTCAAAATGTCTGCCTCTAACAGAAATGCACAGTGTACACCTACGTATGAAATTTTGTTTTAAATCTCTAAATGCTTGTGTGTTGTTTTTCAACACATGTGTCGCTTCTTGAATTTTGTTCCTCAATGAATTTTCATTTGCACATTCTTGGGCGAATGTTATGTCTTTAAAATATCCCCAAACAAAAAAATCAATGGGGTTGAGGTCAGGGGAGCGTGGAGGCCATCGTATCGGTCCGTTTCGTCCGATCCATCTGTCTGGGAACCTTTCGTTTAAGTAGCTTCGCACGATCGTTGCGTTGTGGCATGGTGCACCATCATTCTGGAACACCATGTTCCGTCTGGCTTCCAGGCTTGAATCTTCCAGCAATAATGGTAGGCTATTTTCAAGGAAGCTTTTGTAGGCTACCGAATCCAACCTTGACGGCAGTTCAAATGGACCGATAAATTCCATATTGAATATTCCTGACCACATGTTCACACTAAAACGGTGTTGAAATGTCGACGGCCTTGACTGGTGGGGGTTTTCAACAGCCCAAGTATGTAAATTATGGATATTGAATATCCCTGTCCTTTCAAAACGTGACTCGTCAGTCCATAAAATTTTATCAAGAAAATCGGGATCCTCTCGTTGTCTTCGCAGCATTGTCTCGCAACCAACAGAGGACACGTCATCACCACCGACCAGCCACGTCATCTACGGCACAGAACACGTCAGCCGTTCTGGTATAAATAACCCCGAAAGGCTAAGTCACCTGCAGACGAAATAAGAGGCCATATCAGCCGAAACCTCGTGCTCTAAAAAATTGGATATTCCGGGACTCTGCTTTGCATACTGATTTGGACTTTGTTTGAGATGCATTATACGTTGCGTGAATATGCAGAAATGCATTATTATTATGGCGTTGCTCAAGGCAACGGCGCTTTAGCAGCTCAGCTGTACCTGGAACAACTTATACGCCGAGGCGGACCACAACCTGAGCATTACCCAGACCACCGTGTTTTTATTAACACACATAACACTTTCATGGCAGGACGGAACATGGTGTTCCAGAATGATGGTGCACCATGCCACAACGCAACGATCGTGCGAAACTACTTAAACGAAAGGTTCCCAGACAGATGGATCGGACGAAACGGACCGATACGATGGCCTCCACGCTCCCCTGACCTCAACCCCATTGATTTTTTTGTTTGGGGATATTTTAAAGACATAACATTCGCCCAAGAATGTGCAAATGAAAATTCATTGAGGAACAAAATTCAAGAAGCGACACATGTGTTGAAAAACAACACACAAGCATTTAGAGATTTAAAACAAAATTTCATACGTAGGTGTACACTGTGCATTTCTGTTAGAGGCAGACATTTTGAAAACCTCTTGTAAATAACATAAATGAATAATAATCTGCTGTTCAGTAAAAATCAAACGTGTTTTTGTGGTTTTTGCAAATTTTTTTTCCGAAACTAACAATTTCTATTGAGCAGAGGGTTATCCAATTTTGGGTTCGGTTCTATTTGAGCCACAATTACGGTAGCATGAAGTAAAGCTAGGTTGATGAAATTTTTACGGTAAATAGCTGATACCGTAAGGAAGTTTTTAAGATACTTACGAATAGTAAGAACATGTTTTTTCAATATTTTATAAACGTTCAAAGTTGTTGCACTTTTTTACTTTTTTGTTATGTTCGAAGATTTTGAAAAAAATTAAAAAGTAGTATTAGTTACATGACTTGAATGATTATATGATAGTTAAGCCTTAGGTCTTAGCTACATAATCGTGAAAAAAGCAGGCATTTATCACAATTATTAACGAAGTTATGGTAAAAATAAACACAGAACTCAAAAATTCTCGAAAAATCCGAAAAAAAATCATAACTCCTAAACTAAACAAAATCGGACCATATATATGGGGGTGATTTGGGTTCCTCTCGATGTGGGGAATCTAATTTTTTTTTATGACGTCACGTGTTTGGCCACCCTGTATATATACAGGGTGACTTCGAAGTTGAGTCATTTATTTTAACAGTGAGTAGATCTGATCAAAAGAAATGTTTTTTTCCTTTACCATTTTTCTGGTAAAATTAAAGTAACAAAGTTTGAGTACTGCCCTGTCTCAATAATAATATGTTCGTGTTTGGCGACAACGGATATAATCCGCCTGACCGGTTCATCGCATCGGAAACAAAAAAGCGAAAGAATTTGAAACGTTTATCACGATGTTTTTCGTCAGTCGATAACGCGTTAATGAATAGTAGTATTTGTTGCGTGGCTCAAACGAAATCAAAAATGGCACATGTTTACGAAAATGCTGAACTTGTGGACATGATTCTTATTTACGGGGGGGCAGTGTTTACAAAATGCTCCCGGATGCATCACGGATGTATGCGAATCGGTTTCCCAATCGAGTGCAACCAACCCCTCGTGCCTTTGTTAATGTAGTACAAAGGGCTCGTGAATCAGGTGACTTAAGACCTCACAGGTCAGGGCATGCTGCTCCAAGACCGCACGATCAAATACAGGTCCGCACTGAAATACTTGTCGGGACGATACTTTATTAAACAAGGTAAAATTTTTTTTATTTATTTTTTTATTTTTACACACATATTTTGGTTTATCTTCCTTCTACAATCATTATCTGAAAATTAATGACTCAACTTCAAAGTCACCCTGTATATATATATATATCTGAGATTCCTTGAAACTTTACTGTAGAACATACTTTCATTATTTTATTACAAAAGACTGATGATATTTGAGAATATTTTAAACTATTTCTGATCAATATAGCCACTCCTCCTTTGCCATCAGACCGGTCTTGACGGATAACGTTATAACCTTAAACGTTTCAGACAAAAGTGCGATGCCCACATTTTGTTGTTCTAAAAGGTGTTCCAAATTACCTTTATTTGCTATAGCCGATCTAGAATAAATTCCATTGACATATCCTCAAAAAATTCATTGTGGATTCTAAATATATTGTATAGATTGTATTTTATGTTTTTCATAACGTACGAACACCTTGGTAAAAGTGTAAAATGATTAAAAATATATTGTAATTTTCTTAATTCTTAAACTTATTTGTCTATATTTAATCTTTCTCTTATGAGATTAGTTATAGTTAATTTATTCAAGCTGTTGATGTTTGTTTCTCTAATATATGTAAGAACAAATATAACCAATTCTGAAACATGTTGGATGAACGTCTCATCTCTAATATTAAATTCATATACACAGTAACTGGGGTTATTAGTGATACCCCCGGATACCTGTGTAGTATTTATTTGACTCACATTTTGTCTCCTAGCTTCTTCTGTCAATTCTGGCGAGAAAGGCGAGTTCCGTTTCACAGGTTTAGACAACCTTTGTGTAAAGTGCGAATTCGCATTTGGATTATTTATTGATGTTTGAGTGTTTGATGATTGAGATGGAAGATTAGAACTATTGATTTCTTGAGGCGTAATGGGATTATTTTTTGTAACTGAAGCATATGTGGTTTTTGGCACCGCATTGTTTGAGTCTCTAAAGAAGAATTAGTCATTGCCATATGCATTTTAATTGCCTTTTGCCTTTCAAATTCATCACATTTTGAGGTTTCAAATGAGGAGTGACTGCCACCGCAAATTAAACATTTTTGTTCCAAACAGTCGTTGTGGCATGAGCTGGTAACATGTTCTTCGCGACATTTTGCACACCTAGGCTGCTTCTACATTGCTTGCCCAAATGACCATAACGCATACAGTTATGACACAAAATTACTTTCTGTATATAATGATTTACATCAAAAAGAACGTGATTTATAGCGACACGCTTAGGCAATGCTTGCGCTTGAAAAGTAGCTACGACCTTATTTATAGGTAGATATTTAATCTCACCATTCTGATGTGAATTCCGGTGCATGCTTTTAACCGAATCCACCGAGAAAATGCAGTGAGAATCGAAAGGTTTGATCCTCTCCAACAAATATTCGTCTGATAAGTGTTTGTCCACCGAAAGAACACCCTGTCTATATAAACTGAATTTGGGTAGATAAGCGTCTAAATTGATAGTTTTGAATAAAACCGGTTTACTTAACAGGGCATTTGCTGCTGATGGATTTTTGAACACAGTCCTTAACCTATTGCGATACAAACATGATAGGGGCCCCTATCAGTCTGCTTATATGTTAAAAGCGGTCGATCTGCTTTTTGGGAGATAATATTTTTGGAAGTTCTGCCTGCATTACTCCTGATTGTAGATCATAGTCAATTCTATTATCATTACCGACCTGGGAATTATCTTCAATAGTTGCATTCATTGAATCCGCCGATTCCTTTCTTTTCTTTCCAGGGAGCAAGCCCCTTTGGGAGACACTCATATAAGTTGCGGGGCTCCTGTTCAGACTTGATATTACTAAAACTACTTACAGAACAGCTAAGTTTCGGCACTAATTAAATATTCAAGCTCGGAATCGACCAAAAATGATATTCGCTCGTCACGTCACTGTCGTATTGAGGTATTATCTTCTCCAACCTCTGATGATTAAGAAAATGTGAAAAAATGGTCCTCAGTTTATACCTAGCACGTTGAAATTTGTATATCGTACATGGGCGTTCCGCCGCATCCGGCGCTGCACGTATATTTTGCAGTCAATAGAAAACCTTGCGACGCACCAAGTGAGGACCGCAAGCAAGGCAACAAAGGTCAGACCTCGGAAGGGGGGGCATACGAACTGGACATTCCAATCCACATTATATGAGTATATTTCTTATAGGAGAATAATAATCAGCATCAACCGACGTCGAACGGCGTCACGTAAGCCGCGGTAAAGACGTCGGGGACGCGATTTTTGCCGTTTTGAGACAGCTACTAATGACCTTGCGTTTGGCAAGTGGCACTTGCTAAATTGTTTTTACAGAGAGCGTGAACGGGAAGTAATTTTAAGAAATCTAAGGAACACATTTTATGCAAGTTTTGAGACTGCCCGCAAAGAACTTCCGGCTAGATAGTAAAACTTGCCCCATTACGGTCATTATCCAAAAGTGGACCTTTCTTTGAAAAATGTGCTTTTATACTTAACTTAAATACCGAGGGACTACATCTGCTAAAAATATGTAAAAGATATTTGACGGATCCGATTTTTGAAATCTTCAAGGAAAAACTGGGTTCTGCCTTACCAGCCACTTCTCGAGGAACAGAGTTCTTGAGAGTTAAAATGTGTAATGGAAGTGTAACGGGTTTGTCTGGTAGGAATAACGTGTGGCGGCATTTTGAATGGGGAGCATTATTAGGCAGGTATAGGAACGTATAAACATATTCAAGTTATTTGATCCAAATCGTGATCTTTGGCCCCCATATTACAGAATGATCTTCAAGCTGTAAAACGTTCATTCAACGTTTATTCGTAACTAGTGAGCTGATTTCAACTTTTCAAAGCTCATTTGACTTCTTTTGTTAAATCATACATTTTATGATTACCCAATATTTGAATAATTCAGCACCTATTTAGATATGCTTTCAGATGTTATAGATTTTTGCAGGTATTCAAATGATACTATTTGGTGTGAGAAGGAAATCTATTTTTGGTACAGAAAAAAGTATTCAATGCATAAATACTAAAGTCAGTTTTGGCATATCTTATCGCGCAGTTGAAATAGCATTTCAAATCCTTTAAAGGACAGGATCAGTCACTGAGGTCACGTGTCAACCTATATGTGCCACAGCTTAAATACAGGGATATGGAAAAATGAGGTCACGCTATCCACACAGTGGCCATTTAGCCGCCATATTTGAAAATGACCACCAAATTATACAACAGTTATCAACATGTCTTCTTTAATTTTTTTAAGTGTACTAATGATTATAATCTTTTAGAATATATTTAAATAACACTACTTTACATGTAAAGTGGTCTGTCTCTGGTAGGGCTAAGACCAAATTCGAACAGTTGAATCTGCATTTACTCATCCTAATCTTTCAGATGGTAACGCTGTCTATGAGACAAGGTGTTATAATTGGTAACGTGTGTACTGATATGTGCTCTGAACGTTAGTCAGGGAGTTGATAAAATGTATTCAGTGGTATTTGGAGAAAAAGATTACGTGATTTGGCTCATAAGACAGTCATATTTGTAAATGGTGACCGAATCGCAAAATACTTCATAGGGCGTATACCGGAATAATTATTTGGCTATTCGAAAGAATTGTAACATCAAAACACGTTTTATTTCGAAAAAATCGTGCAGAGTTAGCCATATTTTATGTAGTTTATCTTGGCTGGCATGCTACCATCTGTTGAATTCGAATTCTATACTACCAAAAAATCAACATATTTCAAATATCTTTTCTCTTTCTCTATAAGTGCAGTTACTATCATCATTTTTTGTTTCAAGAAACTTGTCCTTTTTTTTCTATCACACTTGAAACACTTCTACCTTTATGGAACGTAAACATCCAACTTGCGAATATGGCTTTTGTAACTTGTATAATATGACGTAGTACTAGTATATCGTGTGTAGAATACAATATCTCGTATTAGAACAAGTTTCAAGTAAATTGACTTCAATTGACTTGATACCATACTTTTTATAGAATAGGGCCTCAATTACAAGCAATTATTACAAGTATTAAAGTGCATTACTGTCAAGAAATGACAATTCGTATAGAGAGACGTTGATTTGTAAAAGTGCTTCAAAGAAATTATGCACTTTAATCAGTTGATTCAGCGAGACATTAACGAAAGCATATGCATGGAAAATCTTAGAAAAATGAGACTTGCGGTCCGGCAACAGCTTTCCAAAGAAGAGCACATGACAGTGCTCCAGAAATAGGGTACTTTTCTTTCTACTTGAAATATGAACACGCTTTTCACGAGGTGATATCGATTTTTTTTATTGATTAATGAAGGTTGGTTTATGCCATTTATGTATGAAAAATAACATCAGTCATGTGACCACCGCGGCTTCGTTTACAGGCCAACATCCGAACATCAAAATTTTCAATGACTTCTCCCAGAATATTCGGGCCTATGGCCGCAATTTCAGTCTGAATATTGCGATTTAGGTCTTGAATTGACCGGGGACCATTTGCATACACTTTTCCTTTCAAAAATCCCCAAAGAAAATAGTCAAGAGGTGTTAAATCGCTCGATCTCGGGAGCCAACTGACATCTGAATTTCGTGAAATTATGCGGCCTTGAAATTTCGTGTGCAATAAGGCAATTGTTTGGCGAGATATGTGATTCGTTGCCCCGTCTTGATGAAACCAAAGATCCTCGGCACCAATACGATCTAATTGTGGCCACAAAAAGTCTGCACGTTAATCGCTCAAATGAAGCTAAAAATATCCTACCCCCAGGCCCAACCTATTTTTTCTAGGAAATCATTAGTTTTAACACTGGATATGGTATGTTAGCTGTTATCAAGCGTTAGTTTTCAGATCACCCGACTGCTGAGCGCCGCGAAACCCAAATGTTGGGTGTCACTTTTTGGAGTTCTAACAGGCTCATGAGCTACAAAAGCGTGGGTACCCTAAGGAAAAATAGAAAAAACAACCCAAAAAAATGTGATAATCTTTGTCTAAGCACTATACATAGTGACACAACCACTAAACATACACAAAGAGGAACAGGCAGAGAAAAACGATCTCTTGTTGTTGACTACAACTCGTGTAATTAATTCATAGATTTATCAGATCAGTTGAATCAGCTGTTCGCCTTTGCGTAAAGGCATAAAGTGGTATAGGAAACTTGCCTTTGAAATATTACTTGGCTATACAAAATTGTGATACGATGATGTGATGTCTTTCAAGTTTTGCATATAGAAACATAGTAGGCCGCGCTGATCGAACGTTAGTACTGAATCTTAACCTCACTCATTAGTAAACTTAAATTCAAAGTTTCACAACAATACGTGTTTCGAAAAAGATGGTCGCGACACTGCGGATTGGTATACCACCATTTGTTTGCCAACAGTCAACACCGAGCTTCGAAAAATCAATCCCGAAAGAAGAATCATCCTCCACCAAGACAATGTAGGCTCGCACACAGCCCAAAAAACAAGGCAGTATTTAACGGAAGAAAACGTGGAATTGTTAGATCATCCTCCTTATAGTCCCGATCTAAGTCCTATCGATTTCTTTACTTCCCCGAAAATTCAAAACAGACTGCGTGGTCAAAGGTTCCAGTCATCAGAAGAAGCAGTTGACGCATTCATAAATGCCGTTTTGGATCTGCCAGCAATCGAGTGGAATAAGTGCTTCGAAAATTGGTTCGAGCGCAGATGTGTATTAATCTTCGTGGAGAATACTTCGAAGAATAATAAAGTTATTTAAAACTACCTTCCGTGTTGTTTTATTTCCATATGCAAAGCTTAAAGACATCCCTCGTAAAAGCGAAAATGTCAATTACAAGTTTTAGACAGAAACTTGCTCTTAGTATGTTACAAATCAATGAAGTGGATGTTAGGGAGGTGCTGGAAAATGAAAAAGTGCATGCAACATGTTTTACAAGAAGTTGCTTCAAAAGACCAACGAAAATGTGTAGCATGTTATGAGAAAATAAGTACTGAAGAAGGAAGGAAAGCCGCTCAAAATTTTCTTGTAGTATAGGTACCCGTATCATAAGTCCTACTGTTTGTCATATTTTTTTGAAGTTCGAGATTATTCTTTATAATTAGTAGCTACTGTTTGCACTATTTCATTAAAATAAAAATGTATTTGTATAAATTCGTATCATTTTTAGAAAACTCCTTCAGAGATAAAAAAATACATGAAAATTGCCTGGCCCATTCACTAATATTACCCGCCAGGCCCCTCTGTAAAAACACATAAGTGCATCTATTCTGAAACATGTCAGTTGGGTTACAGGCTTCAATGCGCTACTAACGAAGGTCAACTCACAGGTGTCGGAGCCCAATCGACTACAGGATTTGAAACCCAACTGTCGGGTGTCATGGCGATTAACGTGTTAACCTGCCGCAATAACGTTCCCCGTTGACGGTAATGGCCTTTTCTTTGGCATCTTCAAAGAAGAATGCTCCAACGATGCCACCAGCCCATAACCCGCACCAAACAGTCACTTTTTCAGGATGGAGAGGTTGTTTATGATATTGGTGTTGATTTTCAGCGCCCCAGAATCTGCAATTTTGCTTATTTACGTACCCATTGAGATGGAAATAAGCCTCATCAGAAAAGAGCACTTAGGCCGAAAATCTGTCTTCTCTTTCCAGCATCCAATTAACAAAAACACGCCGCTGTTGATGGTCTGCCGGCTTCAATTCTTGTGTTAGTTGGATTTTGTATGGATGGAGGTGTAAATCAATGTGCAAAATCCGGCGTAAAGTGGTCTCACTAATTCCCAATTGTTGCGAACGGTGCCTAGTCGCGGTGGTTGGATCTTCTCGCACACTTTCACTCACTGCGGCTATGTTTTCACGAGTACGAGCTGGACGAGCATATTGCTATGGTCTACGACGTTCAGATGAACCAGTTTCCTTAAAACGATTAACAATCCAACGAATTCCAGGCTCTGTAGGGCGTCCATGTCGGCCAAAACTAGTGCGAAGTTTGCGAAAAGTATTTTTTATATTTCGACCGTTTTCGTAATAAGTTTGGATAACCAAAATGCGTTGTTGTGTTGTAAACCAATCCATGAGTATAAATGGCATACCTTTGACAGTTTATTTATGTATACCACATGACTTTTGACCCACATGGTAACACAAACTTATAGATAAAAAAAGTATAGATGGCGCACCCGTACTTAAACTCTCTTATCGTCGAGTACATTGACTTTTTCTGAAGAACATGCTCTGACGACGTAAAGTGAGATATCGAGGTATCAGAATCCTCCCTAAAAGATGCTTCTATAGTTCAAAAATGGAACGATTCAATAGACTAATATTAAAGCTGCGTTAAGTGACTTTTAATGAGGCTTTGTGAGAGATTACACTATGCTAATCGAATCAGATAAATTTATGCGTATTGTCTCCGCTGAATTTGTGCAGTTATTCATATTCACATTGATTGGAATTGGAATTCTATATTAAAATTGATACTACAAAAAAGATGGCACTTTACAAATCTTATTTGGCCTTTTTTCCTGTTCGCAATAGTACCAAATAACTTTTGCCACTTTTTTCTACCAAACAAGAATAACTTCTCGTAAAAAGTGAATTTGATATAACAAGATAAATATCACCACTTGTACTCTTATGGGACATAAATATCTGACTTGCGAAAAAGTCTTGTAACTGGAGGCTGTGCGGAAAGTGCAATACCCTTGGAAGGACCTTTAGATGGCTGTTCCAAATAAGAAACATTTAGGTATTTGATCTCCACTTATAATACGTCACAGTGTTGCCACGCATATCCGCGTTTTCAGAAGGATACATTGAGAACAAACTTTGCATGGCTACCACAACATCGTATTGGAATTTTAATTTGTTTTGTTGCACTTAAACATTCAAAATTCTCGCACAAATTGGTATTTCTCGAATGTTAGAAGGAAATCCCTCATATCAAAAGTCGACAGAATATTCTCACTGCATCGTATATCTAACATATATTTCAACTAATCCTAGTAATTTATCATCTAATAGATATTGATTCAGCTTGTGAAGAACCAAGTACGTACATGCATAATTTAATTTTTGTAAAAAATGTTTTCTCCATTCAGTTTTTGCCAGGCTAGGAAAAAAGAGGGTCAGTTGTCCTCCCTGCACCCAACCCCCCCTCCTCTGGGACCTTTGCTTCGATGTTTCAGGTTTTGCCTTCACAATCACAAGCATTAATTGTTTTATGTTATTTATCTCCTGGTATCTCATGTTTTCAAGTTAATCAGAGTAAATTTACAAGTACGAAAACCAAGAATGCGCTTCGATTTAAAATTTGAAACTGCAGTAGAGCTGGTGTACTGGAAATATGTCCATAAATAACGATTTTATGGAGAGCATTCTACTCTTCCTCTAAATAGACAGCGAGAGCTTATGATTTAAGTATACAGATCACCAGAAGTAAGAACACTTCCGGCGCAATTTTTAATTTCATGGAATTGGATAAACTGCAACTATAAAGACGCATTACGTCTTGCTTACGTGATATTTTAGACGCTGTTAGCAGTTGTTGCCTTTCACGATATGCTAATCAAACAGGCCGTGGAGTTTATTTGAATGGTGCCAAAGTTTTAGACTTTGTAGCTAATTTTCATAAAAGACCTTCTTTATAATCATTGCTATCATAATCTTGATAAAAAGTCAGATATCAGAAAATTGAGAACCATATACACTTTACGTTTTGAGATTGAAAAGTGAGATATTTAGGAACATTCCAGTGTCTCAAGATATATCCCCTCTTTTAATATGACCTTTTTCGTAATAAAATTCGTCGTAATGAACAATTCCATGGCGTCATGGACTGATAATCATACACTTTCCGACATTCTCTGACATATTGGTTAAAGATGGCAGCATGAACTTTATCTGCGATAAATTTAGCATACTTTATCTTCTAGTTCTGAGCAATTACAAACAGTAGCTTTCTGTATTCTATCAAAAGCTAGTTATTCGCAAAAAACCTGTATGTCACGTACTAACCTAAAAATGACTGACTTCTGTAGCTGGCGGTTTATCCATGACTTTAAAACTGGCAGCTGTGACGTTTTTTTATATAAATGTCTTAATATTCGACGGCAATAGAAGTACAAAAAAAACTTAGTTATTTTGAGTATTTACATAGTGGTAACTTACACAAGGTGTGTAATGTTTCTGGGAATCTCGCAAATTTTACTAGTAACTTAACGATTTGCACCCATTTTAGCCATCTTTGTTGCACAAGTTATAGATTATCATTGTGTTCAAGACATAAAGTATGTACTTGATCGCAAACACATTTTTATCTAACACAGAGACAGTACAATGCTGAGATGGCATAACTGATGGGCCTATTTTGCTGCTTTGTGTGTATGTACCATGTCTTGAGAAAATATGAATATTGGCGTATTTGTGTAGAGTTGGTTAATTGTTATTAGTGAAATGCAAAGCTAACTTAACATTTGTATAACTGAAATATCTAGACAGCCTGGATCCAGTTTATAATATCTCAAGAGGGGCAGTCGGTGCGATTCGCAGAGACATGCATATGCACTGAATAGCTGTATCACTGAGATGTTTTTTCTTATCTACAGATTGGAAGCCAGTAGGCCATCGTTCAATCTCACCTCATCTCATTTATCAATGTTGGCCTAATATGTATGTAGCTGGTTCAAGCGACCGTTGTTAGTCCGAAATATTAGATTACAGCCAGTTACAAGTAACTGTAATATCAAAACAGTCCGCTCTAGATTTGTCAGCGTCTGTTCCTGATGGTGTGTTAATTTGAGATTAAACGACTTACCTAGTAAGGAAGTTCAATCGGAATTATTCGAGGTCCGGTCCACTAGAACACATATTGTAGAATGCGATTCGGTAACGAAGCGGGCCACCTGTGAAAAGTAACATGGATCTCCATCTCCAGACCCTGAGCTATACGAATATCTCATTATGCTTTTTATTTGCTAGTCATTTTATTTTTTGGGTATGCGGTACTACGCGTCTAGGATGGGGTGGGATGTGTTCTAGTGGACCGGACCTCGAATAATTCCGATTGATCTTCCTTACTAGGTAAGTCGTTTAATCTCAAATTATTCTTCAGTCCGGTCCACTAGAACACATATTGTAGATGTTTAAAGTACTAAATGAGCTAGCAAATGTCATAATGTAATAACATAAAGAGGAATTAAGGAATAATAAAATTATGAGATATGCATTGAATATAAAGTATTTTAATACAAATTGTGAGAACAAAAAATTTTTCATATATTTCCTTAACTTTTTTTTTTATATATTAATTATGGCAGAACAACTAACAATTAGTTTATATACAATAACAACAACGTAACAAGAAATAGAACATACGATATAGAAACGTCCTTATTCTAAACCTATATGTTATAGACCAACAAACGTAACTAGAGTCTAACACAATATTTTAGTAGATAGTAATGTAATTAATCCCTGCACGACCTGAGTTGTTTGTTTTCCGTACCAGCTAGTACCCTATTTATGAAAAAACTGCTATCTAACGGCCTGTTATAAAACTTAAAAAACACGTTGGACCGTTCTGTGGCTCTTATAGTTTCAATGTTAGTACCTGATCTGTAGGCTGCAGAAACAGCTGTATGCCTAGTACTGTATCCAGAGAATGTACCAGTATTTATTCCAGCCAGGCCTAGAATTTTCTTTAACCACCTGGAAAGAGTTTGAGTCGAGGCTGGATGGTACGGTTTTTTAATGGTCAAAAATAACTCCCGTATATTATTTCTTATGTTCTGACTTATACTTAAATATTCTATCAATGTGCTAGATAGACATAGCTCTGGGGTCTCTCTAAAGAAAGGGAGTCTCAGTCTAGGTTGGATCCTACCGGGGCCTGATGTTTTTAGGATATCCGGTATTAAAATCTCTATGAAGTCAGTTCTTTGATAAATATTATCTATTTTAATTTTTGAAAAAGTTTGTAATCTTTGTGCTGTGACTAAGGCGAACAGCATAACCAGCTTATAGGTTAGGTCTGCAAAGCTTAGGGAAGAAAGGGGATGTAAAGATGACAAATATGCAATTACGGGATTTGGGTCCCAAGTTGCTTGATATTTTGGGAACACAGGTTTGATCTTAAATACACCTTTCAAGTACCTACTAATAACTTTCTCATCAACTTCCTTATTTATAATTAAATTAAGAGATGACCTAAACGTATTCAGTGTTGTATAACTAGCACCCTCCTTAAAACTATTATCTAGAAAATCAACGAAATCTGCTGTTGAGGGATTAAAGCAGTCTACTGCTCTACGGATGCAAAATTCCCACCATTTTTTATAGGCGGTATTGTATTGTTTCAGTGTATTAGGATTTAATGAAGAGATAACTACTTCTAAAGCTGATTCCGTCAGTCTTCTTGGAGCAAGAGCTTCCCTGATAAAATTCCTGACACCAGGGTAAGCTTTGGCCAAAGCGGATGTGGTTCCCTGTTTGGAGATAATAAAAGATTTCTATTAGGAGTTAAATAAACCAATTTTGACTTGAGAATCTTATTGAAAATTGGGTACCAAGGTTGTGCCCTCCACAGAGGGACGACCGTTATCCCCTCCCCCTCATCTTTGATAATTTTATTCAACGTTCTCATTATCAAAGAAAAAGGAGGGAATGCATAGAAAAATATATTTGACCAACTTATCGTAAAAGCATCAACAGCTATTGATTTCGGATCTTTTTTCCAGGAAATAAATTGTTTACATTTATTGTTTAGCTGGGATGCGAACAGATCGATGTTAGGAAGGCCAAAAGTGTGAACAATTTTCTTAAAAGCTAAAGAGTTTAACTCGTATTCAGTTTCTGAATTAAGCGACCTTGATTCAAAATCAGCTACCACATTACGAGAGGATTCAATAAAAGTTGCAAAAATATATATATTTTTAGACTCACACCACTGCCAGATTGCTTTCGACAACTCAGACAATTTCTTATATTTTACACCTCCCATACGATTAATGTAGGATATGGCGGTGGTATTGTCAACTTTTAACAAAATGGAGCAGTCTTTAAGGTCTCTTGCAAAACATCTTAGAGCATTGTAGGCTGCTAGCAATTCAAGGTAATTAATATGAAATTTAGATTCCTGTAAACTCCAAAAACCCTGGGTAGATTCTGGACCTGCCGACATTTGAAGCGTCGGAGTAAATTACCACTTTATAATCCTGAGGCCTAAGCGAAACAAGTGATTTTGGAATTCCTGTCATCCACCAATTTAATTCTCTTTTTATTTTGAGTGTTATTATCATTTGCAAGTTATAATTGTTTTTCGAATTTTTCAATGCTAGATATTTATATCTTTCTAAGCATTTTGTGTGCATAAGACCGTATTTTATAGCAGGACAAATCGAGATAAGGTATCCTAAAAGTCTTGCAAACTCTCTTATTTTACAACTATTAAACTTAACAAATGTGTCAATTTTCAACAAGGTATCATGTCTTTTGCTAGCTGGCAGTGTCATGCACATGTTTATGCTATCATAAAGAAAACCTAAAAATTTGCAAATATTACTGGGTATTAATTGGCTCTTTTTGTAATTTACAACAAAACCCAAGGATTCTAAGAGTGAAGTGGTTACGGTTATATTCGTCCGACACTGATCTATACTATGCCCTAACAATAATAAATCGTCTAAATAATTAACTGAATAAAAACCTTTGTTTCGTAAGAATGAAATAACAGGTTTTAATAGTTTGGTAAAAATATAAGGGGCAGAGCAGAGGCCGAACGGTAAGCAAGAGAATTCGTACAAAACCTTGTTAAACGTAAATCTTAAATATTTCCTATGTTTTTTTGTAAATCGGTATACAGAAATAGGCGTCCTTTAAGTCTAGAGAGGCCATATATACTCTGTTGGTAATTATATTTTTAACAATTTTATAATTTTCCATTTTAAAGTGTTGGATTGTTACATATTTGTTTTTGCTTTAGATTTATAACAAATCTCTGATTTCCGTCTGGTTTCTGTACTAAAAAATATGAAGATAGAAATTGATTTTTACACGGTTGGCATTTATTGATTGCGCCTATTGATTCTAATTTATTGATTGTTTCTTTAAGGTTCTTAAATTCTGTTTTACTGTAACTTTTGGTTTTTGGCAGGACTAACTGTTTAGGAGTATGAAAAAATGGTAAACGGTAGCCAGTTATACAGCTCAGAATAAATCTGTCATTCGTTATAGATTTCCAAGATTTTTGAAAATACTTTAGTCTACCGGCAAATAAAGCAATATTGTTAACATTTACCTCTACTGAATTTGTCGGTTTCGGTAATTGTATCTGGCTAGGTTCCCTCTCGATGATCTCCATTGATTTTTGTTTCTCTCTTGTATTCGAGGCTCCTTTCTCTTGTTTAGTACAAACTGACTTTTCCGAAAACGTACAGATGTTTTGGGGCGCTGCCAGTTTAAATGGCTCCTATTAAAGATTTGGCTGCTTGCAGGAACTTTACTCACCTGCAGCTCTACTGCAGATTTATTTATAGTTTGATTAATTTTACATTTCTCCATGAATGTTTTTCCAAAGAGAAAATTATCCATTTTAGATTCTTTGGCTAGTTTTAGCATGTCAGATTTTAAAAGAGGATAGACTTGATGTCTGCGATGCATTGATAACTGAAAATGGGCGTTGCACTGAAGTTTTCCTGCTGTCATTAGATCAGGTATTATTTCTTTTACAACATTAGGGAGGTCTGCTATATCTAACAGTTTGCTTATCACTGATGATAAAGCACTTAAGCTTCCAGCTATGTCATTTTGAATATGACACATAAAGGAATCTTTTTTCTGATCGGTAGGCGAAAGAAGTGCTAAAATCTCTGGATTTAAGGTAGGTGAGTTGAAAGAGAGGCAGTTTTCAGGTGTTGGCCACTCGAGTCTTATTTTTTCTTTTTCATCGCTAGACATCCCATTGGTTGCGTAATAATTTAGCCTAGAGGCCACCTGATCACTCACTGGCTTGCCCATAACCTTAGGCATGGATGGATCAGTTCCCAGTATTTTATTTATACTATCTATTTTATCAGAGGGTATTGGAGAAAGTTCTGCTTCTCTGTGAACATCGACCTCTACGATATTACCCTGATTAACATCGCTGTGAACCGAATCTGATGAGGAAATACTTATGCGGCGAATTCTCTTTCTACGGGGTTCTATATCCTGGTCACTTCCACCTAAGAAACAAGAATGCCAGTTTTTCATTTTTAATTCAATATGTCTAAATAGCGAGAAAGGCTATTCAAACTCTGCTTAGTAATTTTGCAAAGACAGCAAATTACCTCGACTCATAATGGTATGTGGGATATTTACTAAAAGCAGTAACTTACAAAAAACAGCGAGCAAGGCTGATTTTTAGTTATACATATACATATGTATGGCGAGTAAAGCCATTTTAGATAATAACATATTTTTATCATGATGAATCAAACGGCGAGTAAGGCCGTTTTGTACGAGAAATTAACCTTCAAGTAGTAGAATGCCAAATTTCGCCTACAAATCATTTAAAAACAAATTCATCATGTCGGTAGATGACGCCTAAGGCCATTTTCACCATAACCGCGTTTCCCTGATACACAAAACAATAATAAACATCGTACTTACTTGTAGAGACGTCCTGTAGCATTTCCTCTAATTTCTTCAACTTTTCTTTAATTATAATCACACGTTTCCTATTTGACGACATTGTGAACACGCAAAAAAGGTAAACAAGAGGCGACCACACTCCTTCGCACCAAAAAGCATAATGAGATATTCGTATAGCTCAGGGTCTGGAGATGGGGATCCATGTTACTTTTCACAGGTGGCCCGCTTCGTTACCGAATCGCATTCTACAATATGTGTTCTAGTGGACCGGACTGAAGAATAATGAAAAAACACCTTTGCAAAAAACATTGTCTAAGATTATTTGCTGCTTGTTTCGCTCAGTATTTGAATCCTAAATAGGAAGAATCAGATCTACCTAAATCCAAGTGTAATATCACGAACTCCCATAGAAATTTAAAGTTCTATAAATCATCCGCTTCCGTGACAACGAATATATCGAATAAAACAATTCAGATCTCTTCAAAATAATACGAGGCTGTTTGACGAATTATAAGAAATATATGGACTACAAATCACGCCGATTTTCTGATAGAGCGCCACGTAAAACGTTCTAGCTCCGTGTTGGCGGGATGTGAAGATAGTTAATCAGTCCATGTAGAGCAAATTACCGACAAAAATAGTCATGTTCGGTCAGTTTGTTTTTACTATCAGGTTTACATTACCGTGGAATTGCTCCTACTATGATTTTCGATATACTTTGCTCGGAATAAACAGGGAGTAGCAAGCGTTTACGGCTCACGGAAATAAACGGAACAAGCGCACTACAATTGCACCGTTATTAGCGGAGTCATCTATTAAACAATAAAATTTGGCATAATATACAATGGGTCGACGAAGGTACGATGGAACGGGTTTTTATCTTCGCTCGTATTTCATCCACGTCACGATCACAGTTACAGTTTGGAAATAAATCTTTTTATTGTGGATTCAGTAATTACTGGGACTTTCGGATAGTTAAGGAAGTTTAAAGAATACGACACGCGTCTACGAAGTTGTTTTAAATTATCCGTTTGTGAGTAGTTTTCCGCAGAATAACGATCAATATACCACGTGAAAACATTTTTCGAACTTGTCTTCATAAACAAAAATATAAACTGACATTTCTTTGTTTAGTCACATTGAGCCTAACTTTTATTGCGACAATATATCACAAGATTTTTCCCAAAATGCACAGGACTATGTATGGGTGACAACTTGGATATCAGTAAATAAAAAGACTTACCTACGGTGCATTCAAATCTTACGCCTCATCAAGAAACAAACAGGGCACAACGTTCATATTCGCATAGGTACTCCTATTGGCCAGCGTACCAAAATACCTGGGCGGTAGTCACAAACGGATTGAAGCGGCGATCCAGTGTTAATGTTCGTACTGTCGCGGAGTAAAGGACATTTGAATAGATTTTAGCATAATCGCATTTGATCTTTGTCACTTTTCGACGCTAATTTCTTTAAATTATTTTAAATAAGAAAGGATATGCCCAGTAGGTATATTGTTATTTGACCTTTGAAAGTCATGCAATTTGTACAAATTCAAGCAGTTGTTGTGAGAAGCTCATAAAAAAGAATGTAGATTGTAGACAAGATTGTGAAAACGCTCCCACACGATGTGGCGAATGCCTTACAACTTTGGACCGATGGCCGTTCGCCACATCGTGCGCTGACGGATTGCATGTGTCCAACGTTTGCCACATGGTACGTTCGGGCTCTTGTCGGTAAATCTGACCCGCGTCGAAGGACGCTACCACGTTGGAAGCATGTTTCGTTACGCTCCCACACGAGATGTCATGTTTTTGATGATTTTAGTTTGAACCGGTAGCGGCGAAAAACATTATTCACTTGTTTGCTGTGAAGTAGTGGTATGTAAGTATTTTGATTGTAATACCTACCTGTTCATAATAATGTACGTTCCGTAGCTAACTTTTGAGGAGAATGAATTAAATTAGTATACCTACAAAGCATAAGCTGCCATAACAACACTTTTTTCATATTGCTAATATTCTGTACGTTTCGTAGGTGAGTTATGGCTGGCATAAGGATATGTACATATTTTAGTAAATTATAAATAATTATCAAGTTTTACAGTTGTTTCATTATAATGTCCTGTTGCAATGCAAGACAAGTTGAGAAATATATTGACTTGCATTTCATAATTAATGAAAAAGCTTAAATAAATGATAGCTCTGAAAGTACTATCAGGATTTTGATGACATTTTGACCCTAGGTTACTACTATGAAAAATACGAAAACGCTCTGCAGTTTTTGAAAATCGGTACAGTGACGGCGGAGCTATCGTAGAAAAAACAAAAATTAAAACGGTCAAACTTCGTTTATCGACATTTCTGAGGTTTCTGACCGACTTAAGTTTTGGTCACTGAAGACAGATCTGAAAGTATTTTTCGGTGCTCGAAAAAATTGTTTCATCGTTCATTTTGTATATTTTTTCCTCAAGTTGTAAAGGTTCAAGCGCGAGGCTGAAAAGTTCATCCTATCGTTTAGGAGACACACTTGCCAATTGTAGGGTCTCGAACGTTGTAAATCATGTTGTATACCTGTAGAACGTTGGAAGCACCAAGTGGGACCCGCATTAGCCAGAAACCAGAGCATAGCTTTCCGGAGGTTTTTGAGGCACTGAATCCGAATCCGTGGTCCAAATATCGCAAGAGGCTATAGTTTTCGAGATATCCTCATCTGAAGGTGCAAAATTAGCAACTGTGGCCTGGTTCAACGTCATCTAGCATGGTAATTTTTTCTAAAAAAATAGACATTGTCTTAAGGTACAAGATTTTTATTATAATTTTTCGGAATTCTACTATATTTGATACCTTTCGTTATGATTACCTACTTGTGCATTCAAGATGTGGCTTGGGTTGTAATACGCCAAACATGTAATTAACAAGTTAATGTATTTTTGTGAAGTAAGACCTGCCAACTAAAACACCCATTAATCCTCAACACTAAATCCATATAGTGTCTAAAAGTTACCCAAAATACAAGCTCAAAACTTAATTTACCTCATCAAGTACAAACTTAACGTTCTTACTTTCGATTGCACACATTTTTGTAATAAAAAATGTAGATCCGAAAAATGGACATTTCATATCTCAACGAAGGAAAAAGATATTTAAGCGCACTCAGAGGTGTTTGAAATTGGAAGGCTTATACCCTATGTTGTGTTGAAAAAATACGTTATGGTACATAACCTTAATTATAAGCACAAATCACTATTTTTGCGGTTTTAGGTTTGGATATCTGGGAGACTAGAGCCAATTGGGGATTTGGACTACGGATTCAGATTAAGTGCATCGAAAACCTCCGGAAAAGTTAAACTCTAGTTTCTGGGTAAGATGTTCGGCCCATTTTTGTCGGGCGAATGCATGTTTTATACTACCCTGGTAACCACTATTTTTAAAAACACCCCCTGGTATACCTGTTTAAAATTCCAGAGAAAAAACCGTATCATCATTTAAACAATCCCCTTCAAAACAAATCACACGGCGGTCGGTCTCCGGAATGGCTGAAAAACTGGGTGAAAATCTACGCAGAAGATTTATACGTTCGCGTTTTGCACACTCCGTTTTTTTCTGGCACACCGCTATTTTCACCAGCAGGTCCGTCTCCAAGGAATCAGGTGTTGTAATTACACGTATTAGTTTAATTGGATATTTCAATGCATACAATACACGCGTTAATGTGTACAACCCTAGATAGACCACCAGTATACACGTACAGGGTGTTCATTTGAAAACTTCCCACCACGGATTTATCGAAAATCACTGATTAAAAGAAAACTGCCTAGACACGTCAAAAGACTTGGGAGACAACTTTTAAACTAAAAACTACTTCACCCTCTGTCATTCTCGCCCCCTAGGCTCATTCCCTTAAAAAATTTTAATGCCAAGAGGTATCGAGTAATAGCTTGTTTTAAACGCCTTTTGAAGTCCTTCATTTTGATGTTTGGTATATCAAAATCAGTCGATTCATTTTCGAGAAAATTAGAAAAATCTTTATCATAATTTGTTAAGATAGAAAACAAAAACACACGAAAATATCACTTTTTATTTCAATAAGTGTTCAAAATGTTGTCCGTTAGGGTTTGCCAAATCTACAATTCGTTTAAAATTTAAAACGGAAACTACCAACATAAAGAGCAATTGGGAAGATTAGATGTGGCAACAACAAAATAACAACGCGATTTTTTTCCGCATTCTTTTCATCAACACATATATCCTGTATTTAGTGTTATACCTGTTTAGGATGGATTTGTTAATAAGCATAAGTGCAGGTATTGGAGCAATGAAAATCCTGATGCTTCTGTAGAATGGCATACCCAGTACCCCCAAAAAAATGATGTATGGGCAGGCATTTTAGGAAACAAAGTGATTGGACCATTGTTTATTAGTGGAAATTTTAATGGAGACATTTATTTGGATATGTTGGAAAATACCATCAATCCGCTTACCACTGTCACTATTGAAAAATAAATTAAAGAGAATGGAAACACAAACTTGACGAGGCTGAAATAGATTTCCAGTTAGACGGCGCTCCTCGTAACCATGTTCTTCCGGTTCGGCAATGGCTAGACGACGAGTTTCCAGATAAATGCACAGTTCTAAGACGGCCTATAGAATGGTCTGCTAGATCTCCTGATTTGACGCCATTAGACTTTTTTCTACGGGCCCATTTGAAATCTATTCGGTTTACTCCCCAACCTGAAAGCTCGGATGAACTTCGTCAACGCATCATCGAAAGCTGCCCTGATATCCCACAACATGTTTTTGAAAATGTCTGTCAGGAATTTGAGCATCACCTATATCATTGTTTGGCCAATGACGGGCAAAATTTTGTACACTTACCGAAATAAAAAGTGATATATTCGTGTGTTTTTTGTTTTCTATCTGAACAAATTTGGAAAAACAAAGATTTTTCTAATTTTATTGAAAACAAATCGACCGATTTTAAAAAATCAAACGTCAAAATAGAGGACTTCGAAAAACCTTTCAAACAAGCTATTACTCGATACCCCTTATCATTTAAAATTCTTAAGGGGATGACCCTCGGGGGCAGAGGGTGAAGTTTGTACAAAGTACACTCTTGTAACAATTTACGAACGCAGCCCTGGTAACATCTCTCGGATCCTGATTTTGACAGTCAGCGACAAGTTACCGACTACTGTACGAACAAACCATATACTCGTAGGTTGAACAGGCTCATAAAATAAGTCATCGCAGTCTAGTCTACCTCCTACTGACAGCAGTGATTTTATATTCTAGGGTTACAGAGAGTATAATAGAGTTCTGAAAAACACTGAATAGGATTGCACACTTTTTTTGAGGGCTCATGTTTAAATTAGGAAGACTTATACTATACTTACCTACCTGATCACCTTCCAATCTTTAGTACAAAATGCTTTTTTACATATTTTATTTTCAAGTAGTTAGTTTTTTTAATTAGAGTATTTGCTTTAACGATGCTGCTTAGTGCTTTGTTACAAGGTTTCTTTTCCCTTAGTTGCATTTGAACCATTGATTAACGTATGAAATGAGATGAAATCAGCTACCGTAGCGTCATCTATGAGAATTTGTAATAAGTATGTTTCTCCTCTCCGCAACAATTAGAAATCTATTTTGAGAAGGTTGGAATCTCATAGGTGGCGCTTCAAGCGACTATAGTAGCATACATCATATATTTACCTACACTTCTCTCATTACCGTTACGAGGAGAAACATAGCTGTGACAAATTCTCATAGATGCCTCTACGGTCTCTTTCATCTCGGATAAATAATTTTTCGGATGCGCGAATATGGTATTAGATTGCGTATCTTAACGTTAATAAGTTATTTAAACCGAATTTCTCAAATCCTGCCCTGCTTGGGCTCTGTTTTTCGCTGGTTATTTTTTGTGCATGTCGAGGTGTGCTGTGAAATATACACGGCGACTCGTCCGTGGCGTAGCAGCATCCCGTCGCGATTCTGTTTTTTTTCCTTTCGCGAGCCAACGCTAGCTTTGTTTTTCTGCCGACGAGGCGTTTTCAAGATTTACGCGCTTTAACACTGCTAGCCGTTTAAACGGCGGTTTTGCCACCAACATGGTGTGGAAGGGGGTATGCTTAGGAATAACCTCACTTTAATTTGGATAAACAGCGTACACGTTATGGTACTTACACGATGAAGTTACATATAGCGTTTTTTTTGGTGAGGCTAATGCTGCACTGGTGCAAATTTTATGTTCTTTTGACAAAAAACTAAACTAGATATTTCTCCGTACTTGGAACCAGTTTTGTACTCAATGAAAAAATATATCGCCGCCTGGAGGAGCTCATGCTTGTGTTGTCAACTGTGAACAGTGTCAAATACTGTTTTTACTTGTTGATTTGCATGCAACTCCTTTTTACAGCTAGTTTGGGAGCAAATTTAGAATGAACCAGGGCACAAAGTTTCAAGCATGGGTACTTCACCAGCTTTGTCAATGAAAATGTTATTAGTTGCGGTGTAGGAGAAATTTCATTCCTAACATCGTTTTGATATTATTCTTTAATTTGCTACACAATGCGATCCACAGCTTTGCTGACGGCAGCACTTTATACGCAGGCATTCAGTGTGCCAAGACGATGTTTGCAGATGAGCTGGAGTAGCTGTTTTCTCTCTTATGAAAGATCTGAATGTGACCTTCTTCCAAAATAGTACTGTTCGTTGACTAACAATGCCTTAGGTGCTGGCAAAAAACTAGCTAATTTGTTTAGGGGTTACAGTACTTCTCCTCATTATCCTGTGCCTCCACGGAATAGATGGTACATAGTGAACATACTACGTCTTCTGCGCTCAAACGCACAAGAGGCTTTAACTAGATTCCAGTAGCTCAGTTGGAGGCATGAGGCTCAAGGAGTGGCATAGCGAGAAGAGAAAAAAAAGAATGATACGTTAAAATTTTACAAATCTTATTACGCAAAATCATTTCGATTACATTTTTGGAGAAGTCCTACAACTATATACATTAAAAAGATCAATTTTCGGCAAATGAATTATAAAAAATATAACTTAACATTGAAAGGTCCATGCCTTGAAGATCGATGGAAGCCATAGGCCGAGGATCAAGGCTTGATGTATAGGTACATGCTAATGGATTGAAGTAAGGTTAAGGTTTGGGTAGAATAGGTTCGTAGATCATAAGTAAGGCCCAAATAAGGATCCAAAAAGGGAGGTCCGGCAGTCCTGAATATGGCAAGTCAAGTCCAAGATTGCCAAAGGCTAAGGGCAATCAAGAAAAGGTCCACTGAAGGATGTCCAAAAATAGTGGATCAAAAGTTAGGAGCTGCCCTCCATAACTTCTGCCTAATTAAACACACACTTAACTATATTTGTCACATGGTGCTCTTAACTTTACGTATAGTGGTCGAAATATTTTCTGTTGAAAAGGCGGAATATTGGAATCGTTATAACAACCTCCTTACTCTGTACAAGGCCAAGATAAGACCGAGCGCCGAGTACTGCTCATGGTTGGGATGCTGCCACCTTGGCTACATTGTCCATACTCGATGCTGCCTTCCATCCTAACTACGTCGAACTTTGTACACCCAGAAACGGTCGGTACGACTTCTCTTTGATCTTAGGGTATCGAGGATATGCAATATTCTGCCTGATGAAGCTCTTCCCAGTTGTGCCAACCCTGCAGTTCAAAAATCGAATTAACAACAAGTCTTTAAGTTCCTTATGAGAGTCATCGTGCCCTACAAATTATGTTTATGTTTCTACCTGCGACCCGGATAAATAATATCTGCACTTGAAACTAAGAGTTAATCGAGGTCAAATATATCGCCTCCCTGCGTGTGTATGTCCCAGACTCGGAAGCCGCTCTTCCACCGTCCGAATCCAGCCAAGTCCAAACACCAGCAGCAGGACGGCATTACCACAGGATTTACAGTGACAGTATTGGCAAACTTGTAGAATTACTCACGGGAAGTGGACGCCAGATAACTCATTAAATTAATTTAATGGCCGACATCAAAGGTATTATAATACGACAGGCAGAGCAGGCTGGGAGTTTGTCGTTTGTTTTTGAGTGCCGACGGCGAGGCAGTTGCGGCAGAATAGATGTATTATTTTGACATAGCTAACGTGATGTATGTAGTCTTATTATGCCAGAGACGGAAAATTGAAGCGTCACAAGACCGATGTATGTACGAGTACACTCAGTGACAGAAAAAATAGAAAACTCAGTAAAAATGATTTTATCTCAATGGTTGTTTGTATACAGTTAGATGTAAGCAAGATGAAGTAGCGATTCAACTTTGAAGTGAAAAAACCGTTTACATTAATTGAAGGGCTTGGGGAGATAAGCTACCTAAGCCACGTTGACTTCATTTCGAGAAATCTAAAGTTATAAGAGTTAATCCTAAAATCACGTTTCTTGCTCAATTTCGATTGAACTGTTGCAGATTATTATTTGGATGTTCATTGTTAGACTTAAAACAGCACACTTGATTAAATATGACTCCTTATCTACGTTAAAATTCTTTTTCGTGACAGACATGGAGCCAAATGCGTAAAAGCTCCTTTTTTCCATTAGAAACTGTGTCAGACTTGTTCTCTGTTTCGAAAAAATTATGAATCTTCCTAAAGGCTGAAGATCGCAGGCGTCACATATAAATTTATTTGGTCAATAAGGGCATTAGTCACTCATCATATAATTGCATCAATAAGGATGCTGATAAATGGATGGTTCGAAAACATTATCTAGTGGTATTATGAAAATACGAGTAAGACAACAAAATTGTTTCATAGTATACACGCTTGGTCCTTTGAGAATCCTCAAGCAGTTGTTTTTCTCTAAACGTGTGGGCAGGCATTGTCGATGAACATTTAATTGGACCGTACATATTGCCAGATCGGATGGATGGTCACCAGTATTTGGAATTTCTTCGGAATAATTTGCCGGTCCTTCTTGAGGATGTGCCATTGGCGGTCCGAGCACGGATGTGGTTTCTGCACGATGGGGCACCTCCGTATTTTCGTTTGGAAGTTCGTGATTATTTTAAAAGGGTATACCAGATACGTTGGACCGGAAGGGGTGGACCAATTGCATGGCCTCCACGTATACCATGTATACCGTACTCAAGTTCAGAATAGTGAAGAATTTCGTGACCGAATCACAGTGGCTGCCGATAATTTGAGCCTTCAGGCACAGCAGGAAGGAGGTGTTTTGGTGGATTAGACGTACCCAAGCTTACATTGCAGTCAATGGAAACAATTTTGAACAGCTTTTATAAGTAAGTGAACTATTAAACTGTGTCATTTTATTATCTCAATTTCTGTAGGACTTTTATTGCATTTTTTTTTGAGAAATCAACTTCTTTCGTAACAGTGCGTATGAGGTTAAAATTTGTCGGATAAGTTGTGAAACACCCTTTATATGCTTGTAGCTAACCTGTGCTGAATATAATTCTTTATGAACCGATGAGCTTGACGCCGTTTTTTAAAAAATCAATAACTAAATAGGTCTTTGAACTCTCTACTTCCTAATTTCAAACGGATATTCTAGGTTGAAATTGACGTTGCGTTCGTATCAAAACATGTCCCCAAATATGAAGCAAAATAAATACAGATAGACGTAGATACAAATATTTATCTAGATAACAAAATATTTCACAAATCTGGTTATCACCATCAAACAACTAATAATAAAAAATCGCGTCCACCTCTTTGTGACGCGCCGTGCCCATCCCTTTGGCGAATTACCGAAATTCGCGGGCCCCGTTGAGCGCCTCCCCGCGATGCGCGCGCATTTTCACCGCCGTCGCGACGGCGACACGCACGTCCCGACGCTCGGCGTCCTGTCTGTCAGTCCACGCCGGACGCCGGGATCGACGCCGTCCAAGGACACGCGACTCGCGGACTGCCACGACGCGATCAAAAACGCTAGGCACGCGCGGCCACGTGCAGTCAGTACAGTGAGGGTTGTTGAGGTTTTCGGTGATGGAAGGGTGAGGTCGTGTGTTGTAGCAAGAGGAGCCAGGTGGGGGGTGAAGCTATAATTAAAATATATAAGCTACTAAAATTCTTATTTTACGAATATTAATTTTTTGTTTATTCCTTTGAAGCCCAGTTTTCATTGATCACGAATTCAGTTGCAAAAGTTGCTTTATTCTGGGTGATTCAGAAAAACATGACAATATTTTTATAATAGAGAGTGCATCTAAAAATAACAAAGCAGCTCCTATAAACACAGTTTCACAAAGTCCCATTATCAAGAAACAGGATGTTATGAATTCCTACGTCATTGGTGAGACTGAATGAGGACAAAACCTATACACGTTCAACTAACGCTAAGATGGATGAGGATTTTCCTCCTAATATGTCATATCAAAATCTCAGCGTCAAACTTAAACAATTTCATCGTATTTTCAATGTAGGACAGATTAATGTTTTTACACGGATTGTGCCGCAAATATTCAAACCAGTTTTTCTGAAAAAGGGATAGTCCGATAAAAATTCCTCACACGAGTCGGTTCATGTCGAAATCAACGCCTTATTCACAAGTACAATAGATGTTTCAAGAAAGTACAAAATTTCATATTTTTTATGTAGGGGTCAGAATTGTCCAATCTCCACGCCACTAGTACACTTCCAAGCACGAAAATTGTTGCGTGTATTGGCTATGATGGCACGACTACAGTATGTACAAAATTTTAAGACAATATCTCAAAACCCTCAGTGGATATAGTTTTTTCGGTTTCGACATTATAATTTCAACACCCTGTACATCGGTAAGGGTGCACTTTAGGAACGATTTTTGTATGAAACTCTCATGTTATTTTTCGTTTCACTTGATGCCCTAGAAATACTGCCAAGCTTTCCTGGATTACCGTGTATAGGACAGGCGTCTAACTTAAATCCAAAGAAAATGTAGGCTAATAAAGGTGCTGACTAATAAGAAATTCACATGATTCACATGTTACTATAAAATACTACTGTAAGTAAAATTACTATTAGGAAAATCGGCCATTTTTGTTATGTATGCAGTTTTACATGGATTAGCTGTTTTCTCCGGTAGGGTTATCACGTAAAATATCTATATAATGTCAAACAAAAAAACGATAAAATGTCAACTTTTGGACTAAGTATGCTAGTGTGCAAACAGTTCATTTCGCGCTTGTTACAAGTGAACATGAAGTAAACGACAGCTTGTTCCAAGTTGACTTCCTGAACGAATACCTACAAAATGTCATAAAAAACCTACATAATCTTAAAAAAAATGACAATGTCACTTTTCAATTTACGTAATACACCCGTGGGTCCGTGGTCCAGGATCCTTTTATCTTGATATTTATGTGTTATATGCACAAAATATCAGTTTTTCTATCTACAAAAATAAGTTTTCGCGCAAACATAGTATGCACTTTGACTTGTCGGCTTTAAGAGTTCACTTGTTTCCTATCAAAACCATTGATTCAATCCTTAGATATTAAAACATGCAAAATGAACGCTCTGCCGAATAATGACGAATAGTAATAGTAACATGCAATATCAAAATATTCAGGCCAATAGTAAGCAATAAAAATATGATTGATATTATTATTTTACGTATGTTATAAACCGTTAATCATATTTCCTGCTAAAACAACGTATGTCCATTTTCCGTTATTATTACAATTATTGACAAAACTGGAAAGGTCATTCAGTTTCAGTCACTTGAAACCCAAATATTATATCAAACCCAAAACAGTACACAAAAACTTGTTTATTTGTGAATGATAGTTTGTATTGTCTCCTGAGAAATTCAAATTGTGAGATCTTATAACGTTTCTGCAATGGTCGATTCAATTCTTATAATTCTAACAGCTATAACCCTGTGAGCTGTTTAGATGCCAGAGACTACTATGTTTTGTGTCCCTATGGGCTCAAAGTTCCCTTTATGTCACTCTGATCTTCTAATTGGGTACAAAACTTCCAAGATCCCTCATATCGTGCACCCAACTTGAAATCACTGAAGTGCCCTCAACGACAATCTTAATGATGGAGATAATTTGTCCCCGCAGTAAAAAATGCCCGCAAGTTTTCAGGTTGCCCGCGACGCGTACATTTTTCTAAAAACTTTTAATAATCGTCGATTCCGAGTTTAGCGAAGTTAAATAAAGCCCCGCGGAGTTTTTTGGCGACGAACTCCATAAAAAGCACCGTTACTATGCCGACGTCGCGCTGACACAGATTTTCATAAAGGGATGATTGATAGTGGTATTTTCTTTCATGTTACCCGCTGACGGTTTGTAATTATAATGAATCTCATCATTTCGCCAATGGAAATAACAGTATTTGCTTCGTAATATCAATAGGTTACGAATAATGAAGTAAAACTCGAGATGTTCCAGATTCATCTGCTAATCCAAACTGATTAAAGGTGCGTCTAGATATTGTCTTCCTTAGGAGGTGAAAGTGGATAATCGACTCTCTTCGTTCCATAAAACAGCAGGGAAAACGTGAAAAAGAAAATGAAGAAAAGTACTTCCTATTCTTTTAAGATTTAATTTCAAGTACTGCCCTGTCACATGTTTGGTTCCTAAGTACTGCTTGGAGTTTCCGCCATTCGATTCAAAGAAAACTCGTTTCTATCTGAACGCAGGTCAGGATGGAAACGTCCAAGATGCTCACAGTAAGCGAACATCAAATCGATCACTAACTTATTGCTGTAGAAATGTGTCAATTTCTGTTTTTCAAACACGATTTCAAAATAAACTACTTAGCATGCAGGACAAGGCTGGCCCATCAGATTTTTTCGGAACCTCAATATCTTGGATATATTAAAGCTTTGGTATATGTGTTACTATGAAAATTTTGTTTATTGTTGCATGACTAATACGCTCTGTAAAGGATAGTCGCAATGTATGATGGTGGCTTTATGTTATTTGTAACGCAATTTTTATACCTCGGGAAGAAACGGCCACCAACCAAAATCAGAACATATAACCTCCATCTTGAGTCGTTTGTTCCTGCATCTTTCCTTCGGGTTTTCATATCACAAACTAGGTAAAAGATAATAGCATGCTCCAATGGAGTTTTCCTGTGCCTTGAAGAGCAGAATTTCTCTAGAATGCATTCTTGTGCTAATAGGATAGCTAGGCAGTCTCAGAGTCAGTGTTCTATTATCTCACCTCATCATCTTTATTTTGAAGAACGTAGATCTACAGGTAGCACTAAACACACTTTCGGTTTATATATAGTTAGTTGATAAAGGATAACCACATTTTAAATTTCATACATTTTAGATTTAATGAATGGACCTTTCTCTATACTTATGTCTGAACTACACTAATTAAAAAAGTGGTATCAATATATCGATGAAAAGGTCCCGAATATTAGTTAATAATAGGAGCTCCTCCAACCGACACTTTTCCTCTTCTTTGGAATTTCTCTTCGTTCCTTCATTTCTTCTTTCCTTCTTTCTCCCTGCTCAACAAGATCTGGTAGGTATACTGACCTGCAACACTTTAAGCAAGAGGAAAAGTCCGACGGATCGCTGAACATTATGACCTTTCGATACAGTATATTTGTTCATGGTTATGGATTCAAAAGGCATTCGTGAATTCGTTCCGTTCCGTTTGATCGTATCATTTAAGGCCTTGGTATACGGTTTCCATAAGCATACAACAGTTAGAACACATTTTGTTTTATTCGGAAACATCTCTTTCCTTTACCGATCCTAAAAATGAATGATGAGAAAATTTCTCTAAGAACATCAGATCTACGTGATGAAGGAGATAATATGTTTCGACGCTCATTCAGAGATTTCCCTCATACATCACGAAAATTCGTGACAATCTTTTATATGAAATGAATTGTTTTAATCTACTGCCGTCCAATGATGAAAGAGAAAAAATTGAATTCAATTACCTCTCTTGATGGATAACTTTTTTCTTATCTTTCTTCAATATACGAAGACCTACAAACGATTCGAACAGCTATTTGGTGTTACTCAGCGCAACGAAAAGGCCGTCTTTGTGTTTACAAGGTGATGTTAATGGCCAAAATTAAGTGGTTTTAGGGCAAATTTTGGAGAAGGTTAGCCTACCAATGACATTCCAACACATCGCGTATCGGCGTAAGTTCTTTTCTTTGGAATGGATATTCGAGTAGCCAACTTTACTGGATGTACTTTCATACATCAGGGTAGAAGTACTGTGTGTGACCATGTGAAACATTCGGTTAGTTGACGGTTCAGCGTTTGAATAATTCGTCTTGTTTTCATCAAACAGAAGCAATGACAGCTTACCTTGCTTCAAAAGTGATCAAAAACCTAAAAAAAACTTTGGCCGGACCGAAAAAAAAATGTTTAGAAAATGTTTAAATAAACTGAATGGATCATATACTTTTTTTGGGCTTCATGTAGGATTTGAGGTGCAAAATATTAAAATTTTGAATAACCTTCACAGTAAATAAATAATAATAATGGAAACAACCCAAAAACGGTTATAGATTTGCTTTGTTCTAGTAGGAAATAGGGTTAGTGGCACTTAAGCAAAAGAATCATATCAATCATATTTTTTCCTTACTACTAAAAATTACACTTAACTTGTTGACATGCCACATGTTTGAGTTTGCATGTTTTAATATATTTAGGATACATAGCGGAAACCAAGGCAAAGCAAACACCTGAAAAAATCATCCATTTTACATTCAAACCATAAATCGACCATCGTGAAAAATTATGTAGAAATATTCATTCAACTATCTTCAATAATTATTGATAATCGGTAATAAGTTGTAGAAGAACCCACGTGCTTGCAAGATAGGTATTGGGAGTGTAATTCCATCTTTATACTATCTATATGAACAGTTATTTAAAATATTTAACGTATATATCTAGGAGTTTCTAAGTCGAACAAATGAAAAGAAATAAGTCCACAAATATGAAAATAACACCTAATCAAGGATGTTGGTATTGTTTTTGAAATGACCCCTTCAACGTGGAGTAGTGTGTGCCAAAACTACGTAAGTCCCGTTTTTGCACTGACCGTGTCCTACGTGGTGTTATTTCATTGTGAAGGAATGTAGTAACTTCAAAAAAAAAAGGGCTTGTTTTTGGAATAACCGCTTCATTTATTTAAAAAACTTGTGACATAAATGTTCTGAATAAGATTATGTCAAAAAATCGAATCAGAATTGTTTCCGAGCAGATGCAAAAAAATAGGAGAACTCACCTTTCGGGTTACATATACACAACGTATTGGGGGTTCATTTTACCCACTTCAATATATAATAGTAGAACGTATAATCTAATATCTCATCCATAAATGCAGCATACACCTTCCAATAGAATTTTTGTATCCTATTTGAAGATTTTCAAACGGCTACGAGTTCTAACAACAATTTCTGTGATACTATTCTCACTTCTCGCCCAATGTTTTTCTCATGAGTAGTGTTGAAAAATAGAACCTCGCAATTTCAAGGATTAAATGGAACAAGTTCCGAAAATTGTGAAATTTCCCCCTAAAAGACTAGCCGGCAACTGCCGGAAGGAATTTATTTTCTCCCAAACGGTAATTTGAGACTCTCTTAAAAAGTTATATTTAAAATTCCAGCGGGTTTTGGCGCGCGGCAGATGGACGTTTACAGTTATAGCGGCAGAAAAGTTCCCTATTCAATTACGACGGAAAAAGGGATTTCCCGGGCGGAAAATGCGAGAAATTAATTTTATTAGTTTTTGTGTTTATTGTCCGCGATTTATGTACAGACAGTTTTAGTTGCCGGCACAATAAAAGAACCGAAGGATTTTATCGGTTCAGGTCTAGTGCGGATGCTAATGATCCAGGAGGTTGTTTTAATACCTTTGCACAGGGTTGGCACATAGATACGGCAAGATAGTTCGATTTTTATGTATGATCTACCGGAAAGTTTTGTCCGCTTTAGATTCTAAGAAAATTTGATCCATACCTAAACCTTGACGAATAGCATAATGTTCATCTTTATTTGTGACCTCTTGACAATGTGATTACAATTTTTATATTGAACTTTCATAGAACGGCTTAACTGTAGGTGCGAAAAATTTCTCCACCACAGAAAATCTTGTAACTCTAAAAGTAAATGAAGCTGGAGGATGCTGGGTCTCGAGAGTATCAGGGGTGTGATGAAACTTCTTAGCCTACCTCTACGATTTTTTGACAGGTCTCCAAAGTAGTAGAGTTTTGCATTGTCGTGCATATACACTGAGAGCCAACTTTGTCTCACCGCTTGAGTTGAATGTGTACGAGAGAGAAGTGTGTATATACGCATATGTTAGAAAGAGGTAGCTCATCACCGCGTTGCATAGCAATGCTGACGCTGCAATGTGCCGCTTTGCCTATATGTTAATTCGGTTCCTTGCATTAAGATGCATATTGAAAATATACGTTAGTTTATTCTCTACTCCCAAGTGATGGTTTTATTTTGAGCGTACAGATTTTTGAATTGTGAATTATGTCGAATCTGTTTCGGATTGATTCTCGATCGGTCCTAACGGCGCTCCATTTTAGGTCGAAATGCAACGACATGATCGCCACAAATTCTACAACACATTGCATCATTGGTTCGTTTGGTAACACCACATCTTCCACATTCCAAGGCAGGATTTCCACCCTTGTGATCAAGCTCTAACGGTTTTGGTCGGTACCCATCTAACGCTCTTAGGGGAGTGTCGTCCTGCTTCGAAATGGCTTTCACCTTACACGCAAGTTGTGATAATTTGTATGGCGTAACGTTATTTGTTACATTTTCCGACCGCACCGCTGTCGAAAAATGTAACAGGATGTGTTGATCACCATCGGTGGAAATCAAAGCAAATTCTAAAATACATTAAAACACTGAGTCGCATCAAAATTGAAACAAATAATTCCAATCAAAATGAAAACAAAATATTAAAATTAAATGTTCGATCAGACGCAGACCTCCTTGGGCTTGACAGTAACCTAACCTATGTGAACATTTTCTGGTGCAACATACTCGCAACGCGGCTGACAGCGGCACCAACTTCTGCGTCACCATTGCTAGACAATGTGGTGATCACCTTCGCTCTTCAGCCGGCTTGTATCTCTTTCAAACATGTGTTGATACACACTTCTCGCGCTTCTCTCTGGTACACACTGAACTCAAGCCGTTAGACAAATTTGGTTTTCCTTGTATATTGTATTCAATAATAAGCATCGCCGCCTCATTTTCCTGGAGTGCTGACCTAAAGGATCAGATACTGTGAGCGAGGTTTTTGATCCTCAAAACAGCTCAACCTTCAAGTAGATCTCAACGATGAAATCTTTGCATTTAAATATTTTAGAACCTATGTATTTTCAATATATTATTTTAATTCTGAACTTGATTGTTTTTTAAAAGCTCATAGTTAGCAATTTTGGCATTTTAATCCAAACATCATCCATTTTCGAATATTCAACTTAGTATTCTTGCGTGAGCGCATCATCGCAGCATTTGTTGAAACAAATCATTACACAATTACAATGAGAATTTAACTTTTATTTTTAATGATGGCGTAGTGGAATAACAATTTTTTTGTACACAAGTTTGGTGTCTTAGTATGTTCTATTATATACTGACCTAAACCTGCAGCTCCGCCCACAAGGAAGTAGTGTAAAGTATACGGTATTCGGTTTGCATTAGTGTGAAGGAGATTAGCTTCGGAAATAGAAATGGCATAGCTACTTTGGCAATGGAAACTTTTTATTCAACATCTTAATGCAAAAATAAATTAAAATCAATCCTCACCCAATAGCTATTTATTCACGAAACCAAAGACAAAACAAATCTAAATCAAGACGATCACGCTAAGAAGACGAATATCCAAATTCAGCAAATGCATAGTGCAAATGTCCTATCTAGGTATATATATTCACTCATTTCGGCTGGACCATGACCTCATGTCAAATTCCGTTAAGCCGTTTGGGTTGTAGCTTGTGAAATAAATACTTGGATAAAAAGTAGTTTATGTGCTATTCCGGACTATAGTCACTTCCTGTACCAAATTTCATCCAGATCTGTTCAGTCATTGTGGCATGATTTACATTATCAGTACGAATTTGCATTAGAAAGTGTTGCAATCAACATATAAAAAGACTTAGGTTAAATACTTGAAAATGCCAATTTTGGACTCTTAAAAGACAATTACTAACATAAAAAGTAAAATGTTGGATGTTTAAAATAGATGTGTTTTAATCTGATATATTTAAACGTAAGCATTTCGCATTTCATGTGATCAACATGGAGATTGAGTTATTTCTAGGGCTTCTCCGAAATTCACTTCTTACTCTGCTTCAACAACCCATTGTGTATTGCTCGTCGAATGTTTCGCCATTTACACAACGTTTTCTTACTGAAGCTCTAATTTGATTTAGAGGTAGCGATGACAGGTTTTTCAGGTTCACAGTATGCTTTCTTCCTTACGACATTTCCATATGTGATCTACATTTCATCCCCCGTTATTCGCCAACCCAAAAAGGCTTGCGTGCACGTTGAGATGAGCAGGCCATCAATCTGTCACCCAAGTTACCAGGGGGGCATAAGCAATATACAAGGACTTGTACCTTGCTTTGAGTGACATCTGATGATTGCGCCGAAGACTAATGCCTATAGTTGATACTCCTAGATAGCGCAGCTTAACTTATTTTTTCAAATACTTGTAAAAAGAATTATCAAAGAGGCACTGTCGGCCAGAAGTAATTAGATTTAAATTTAAAATAGTACAGCTAATTAAGAGAAGAATTAGAATAGTATAGTGAGAGTGCGCGTCGAGAGATAACGATACGGCCACGGTGTCGCAGCCTGCTGGAGGCACAGGCCATATAACTGACACGAGAGGTAGCTAGAGAACAGAATCGCCGAACACCCTAGAACTTGTCTACAGGGACCTGAAAGGGGAGTATTCGTGCCTGTTGAAGGAATGCGCACACCCAAGAACTCAATTAATAGAACGAAACTAAACTATATACTGGGAAGCTTACCAACGAAATTATAAACTCGAGGAATATGTCATCAAAATGAGTAGAAGACAAGAACAGGAAAAGAGGCCAACATGCTATGTCCTCGTCTGCGTCCTCTTTGGACGTGAGGTAAAAGATGTTTTTCGAGCCCTCTGGACGGAATCCATTCCCGTACTCCCATTCCGAGTCTATCGTTGAAGGCTCGATGACACGGAGCTAGTTTACTGGCCGCTAGTGCGCTTTTTTACAGACAAGTAAAATAGTTGGCGTATAAAAAAGCATGCATCACTACACGTGGCTAGTTAATAAGCTTGACTTTGGTCCGCGTACTTGTTTCGTGCTTCTCAAAGCGTCAATATGAAGTGGAATTTAAAAAATATTAATAAATAAGCTTTTTGAAATCCATGAAAACTATCCCATATTATGGAATATAAAACAAAAGAATTATATGGATGCAAAATAGAGGGATTCTGCGTTCAACAAGTTATGGGATGAACTAAAAGCCGGCGGTCTAGTGGAAGATATGACAGCAAAGCAAGTGAAAGCAAAAATGAAAAGTATTGAAGTTGCCTACCACCAAAAATTGACCAACATTAAAAAGTCAAAGAAAAGCGGTATGGGAATATCTATAAACCCAAATTAGTTTGGTTTGGTAAAACCTCTAACGTGTAGGCAGTTATCTCGCCGATATAATTACACGATGCTTCTTTACTATCCCGATAGTAAGAAAAGTCAGCTAGTAGCTAGTAAAGCTGACCGGTCTTCAACTTTACTCGCCAACATATTGGCCAGTAAACTATCTGGATAGTTTACACGCTACCTAAATTACACAAAGTTAGCTCACTAGCAGCTAGTCAAAAAGCGCACTAGCGGCCAGTAAACTAGCTCCGTGTCACCGAGCCTTAATATATCCGATTGTCCTTACATCAACATTGCTCACAACTCATTAACATGATTTTGATTGCCCCTAGCATACAAAGTAGTCTTCCAATAATGTTATAGATTAAACACTTTACATAGTGGATTTCTACACAATACATATCTTATAAAATACCTACATTTGTGTCGTCATCTTTATAAATATTTCGTATCTTTTTAAGCGCCAAACTGTGTGACTAGTTTTAATGAGCAAGCAGGTATGATTTATCTTGGTTGGTTTAATAATGGCGTCGAGGATGTTGATTTTATATTTCAAATGTAACCGAGTTAAATATCTTCGAACGACTATTTTGTGTTGACGCATTTGGAAATATTGCAAACAATGAAATTGAATTAAATTAAAAAATTTTGATAAAGCGAACGTTCTAACAGAATGTCTAGATACCTATCAATAGACTTGATGCTATTTTTTAAAAATCGTGTATTTAGTTGCCTGCTTATGACATACTCGTATTCTATGTTATTTTACAGAATAAAAGTGGATCAAAACTTGGAAACTGTAAGACTTAATGAGTCCTATAACGAATACATGTTTTTTAAGTTAGCTTAATTAACAAAACCCTTTATACATTTGTTTATAAATATAATGCAACCTGAGGATAACACAGGGGACCAGTATCACTGATCAGAATTCTGTAAACAATCGTCGTTTTAGTGCGCTTGTTATGTGTTAGTGTTCGGTGCAACCTAATAATCTGTGCAAGTTCCTCTCATTCAACTCATTTGGACTCATTTGGAATATTTTTCCACTAATCCATATGCCCAAATTTGCGCTTCCACTTAATCGCTTTTAATATGCGCTTCCATACTTCCTCTCTGAATTCCTACCCGTCATTATAGCTCAATTACAAGATCAGCATGTATACATTCAGTGATTGAAAGTATGAGCCAAATATCTATCAAATGAAGTGTGAGTACCTGTCAAAATTATTGCTAACGGAGCGGGCAGAGCTTTGCGGCACACCTAATATTAGAATTTTTCATTTGCTGGAAACTTTATTATCCTGGGTCCTTTTCCTACAACACACAATATCGACTCTTCCAGATCACGATCTAAGATCATCTCCAGGAACTTGGTGCACGCAAACAAAAACCAATGAACCAGTGACTATCAGCTGGTGCTACGTATTGTAAGAACAAAGCAAACATGATCTCTACAAACAGTAACTAAGCTAAGGTCTCTCCTGCTCACCAAACAGTGACTATAGAATAGTGCAGGATAGTGTAAGAACGACCTAAAAATGCCCCCTACAAACAGTGCCTAAGTTCCATTCACAGTGGCGGGGTACAGACAGCAACAACAGCCCCATCATGGTGGTGGCAACCATGTTTTGTACCATCACCACCACCCGTCATTGGGGTACCAACATCAGGGGAGGCAGCAGCACCACCTTATGCCAGGGGCGCAAGGCCAGAGGCAACCGGTGCATACGGCGGTTCCTCTTAATGCAAGTAAGTACTATCATGGTGGTCTTTGCTTGAATGATTTTGAGATTTTTATAAATAGTGGCCGTTAGACGTAAAAACACGAAAATCTTGGAACCTAGGCCAATTGGAGGGATTTATGAGATGTTCAGTGGAGTCACTTCAAAATACTGTGTATTAAAAAGCATACCTATTTGTTTTTAAGAGTTTTTTGATTTTTATTTGTGTTTATTTCTTTTGTAATTCCATTTTCTATATTATATACGACTACTAAGGTTTATAATATGCCATCTGGTAGGTGTCATTAAACTAAACAAGTTCATCAAAAATGTATTTTAGAGAGACACTACTGAAATATAAGACGTTCGTTTCTTTCTTCCTCAAAAGAAACCTTGTGTGCAGCAATAATCCTATTTTTGTCACATTTGCCAACATGGTCATAATTCATGCGTTGAAAGCTTTTTCTTACGCACTGATATTTTCTATAGAGTCACTGGAGCAACAACTTATGATTGAGTCGCGACATCACACTGGTTATATGTTTGTCCAAAATAAGTTAAAATGCGATGAAGCTCTATAATCATGCGTAAAGTATAAAAAAGTGTAAATAAAAAAATAAGCTTAAAAATATTATACACAGTACATTCACAAATCACTAAGATGCAGACATTTAAAAAGTATTAAGACTTGACACTAATAAAAGTCTTCTTCACGACATTTAAATATTCAAAAACAAAAAATAAATCTGATCTGAAGTATAGCTAGAGGATTAAAATATAGTAAAAACAAAATGAATGGAAAAAGCACACTACAAATATACATATGAAATTCATCACATTCATACAGACCGGTTACTATATCTGGGCTTTACATAGAGGCATGTACATCGTTTTGCCGTCTATATACTCGTAGATTTTTTTCTAGGGATGATTTTTATTCACAATGAAATAGTTTTTTTCAATATTCCAATATTTTGTAATGTTTTGTAAACGATAGGCATTTCATTGTACAGCTTGGATCATAGATAAATCCAAGAGCGTTGTAATAGTATTTTTCCGGCATGGATACTATTTGTTGCACAGTCGCTTTCTGGCGGGTGTCACATTTATGGATCACTTTAATTTCAATTTATTTTAAATTACTTGAGTGACTTAGATAAATCGGCGGTAGACGTTACGGGACTTGCTCTGTATTGATTATATCCGGCTAAATCATCACAGGGGTGGCACTATAAAATTTCAACAGGGTGTGCCGGATGCCACCAGTTTCTTCGCCAGTACAGTCAAGCGACTTTCAGTTGAATAAATATTTTTTCCTTCCTATAAGCAAGTAGCTCCAGAGTTTGAATAATTAGAAAACGGCGCCAAATAATAAAACTACAGTTAAACAGAAATGTGAGAACACCTCTTGGCGCCCCAAATTTATTCATCAGGAGACAATATAAAAAATAACAACATCCACAGTTTTTGATTGCAGCATACTAGCTGTTCAAACATTGGAATATACTTGACTTCATACGAATCAAAATCTACAAATACCATTTTCTCTTTTTTATTTAGATTTTCAGCAGGCATATCTTCTGTTTGTTATATATTCATCCGTCTCAAAATGACTATACATATGCCGTGCGGATGATTGATGAAAAGCCTCAAATAGCATATTATACGATAGCTGTTGTTTTTATTCATTAAGAACTCGGAACCCTCTTTAATACAGAACCCTCCATTTTAAAAATTCCTGCATCCTCCAAGAAAACTTTTGCTGTGAGGTACGCAGTAACAGCTTCCGGCAGAGAAATCCTAAGGAACGAATCCAAGTTCCGGAGTAATACACACCGGAAAAATTTAAAAATGTAGCAGGTGCGTTACTTAGCCGGAAGAAAGTATTTGAAAACCCGATGGTGGATTTAATTAAAAAGTCGACCCTGCAGGATGGACGACTGTTTTTTTAATTTGCTCTCTTCTGCTTTTATAAGGTAATTTACACAGGAAGGAGATTCATTTAATATTAGAAAATGGATGTTTTGAGAGGGGGTCAGGAGATGAGGAGAGGTCTTAATATACAGTATGCTGCTTAAAAGGCCCTTTCATTGAAGTTGTACATTTCTCATGCGAAAGTTATAGTGTAAACTCTTTGTAGCCTTTTCATTTCTACGATAGTTAAAATGAATATGCCTTAAGAATGTGTTGTACTAATAGCTTAAGTTAAGTATGCATATCTCCTGAAATTCTTCTACCTGTTTTCCGTAGTCATGTCCATTCATAGTGTTTTTCGTTACTTTTCACGATATTTTAGTTCTCATGACGTCGATTTTGTTACAAATATTACCTTTCAAGTAGGCAGTGTGTCTTGACTTACTCAAGAACACCTATCATTAAAATAAAAGCAAAGTAAAAAGCCATGCGCGATTAAATCCAGGAAATATCTATAAACGGAGTTTTTTGACACTGAAAAATAAACATATTTCGAATTGTTCACATGTATGAAATTTTTGCATTCAAATATTTCAGAACTCATGTATTTTGAATGTTCATCAACACATTTGCATTTATTTTAGTACTGGTTTATTCTTATTCGTCACCTGATTCCTGCTATTGTAATAAAGGGATGTGTAGCACAGCTAACTTCAGTTATTTCGCGTCTCTTCAAGATTTCTTACGAGTCTGATACTTTCCCAGAAAATCGGAAGTTTGCTCATGTCCAGCCCGTCCCAGGAAAAGAATCTACTCGTAATACCGACCTTCGCAGCTCAGACCCATAGCTTTGTCAGCAAGGTGAAGTACATAAATAGGGAGCCTCAAGACTACCTAGCACACGGCTTGACTAGCGACAGACAGTACGGTTTCCCATATCCGCGGACATCGTAGCTTAAGTCACACAACTGTGGAGTAAACTCATCCAGTCTCATGATGATGTCGCTGCTTCTTAGCATTACAAAAAGTTTCGATCAGATGTGGCATACGATCCTATGGCCTCCCAGAGACGCTTTGTACATGTATAGAGCTGGCTTTCTTTCCGACCGCAAGATGTCCCAAGTAATTGACGGTTTCTTCTCTTCGCTTCTCATTATCAACACGAGTATTAACCAGTGATCAACCTTGGCCCCAACATTGTTTCTATTACGTATCAACGACCTCCTCTCCTGTGCTATCAAACTAATCCGCAGCCGATTTCTGCTGATGAGCTCGAACGAAGAAGAAAGACTAATAGCGACTTCCTCTCTGACGAAATACCTGAAGGTTATCACTGAATTATTGCTTGGGGACGCAACAGTTCTCAGTTTAATGCTTCCAAAACAAAGTATAGTACCTTGGCTAACAGGAAGCGCCCTAGCGTTAATGCGGTTGCAACCAGTTCTGCCAAAGAGCCATGCATTTCGGCTGGTCGGGAAGAACTTGTTATCGCTCGGACACACACATACACAACTACTGAGAAAAACTTAGGGTATTTGTTTAGGGCTAACAACTACTTTTCTCGATATAACCTTCCCACTCTATACAAGGCCCAGATAAGACTCAGCCTAGAGTACTGCTCACAAGTTTGGGTAGCACTCCGACTACATTGTCCATTCTCGCTGCTGTTCAGGGTAAGACTATCAGACTGATCGATGACACTTCTCTGACGGTCATTCTCGGAAGCCTTTCGCACGGATGGGCGGTCGCGACCTTGCTCTCTTCTATCGCTATTGCCACATCATTTGCTTCTCAGACCTCTCTTTCATGATGCCGCCGCGCGTTGAGCCTGACAGACGGACCCGCCAACGTTGTGCGTCCCACCTCAGCTCTGTCGAACTTCGCACATCTAGAACTGGCCGGTGCGACCGTTCCTTCGTTCCCAGGGTGTCGAGTTTGCTGAACAGTCCGCCTGAGGAGGCTTTTCCCAGTTCTACTAACCTTAGGCAAAGATTGGATTAACAAGGCTCTTTTAAGTTCCTTATAGTAGTCGCTGTGTATAAATAAAGTTCGGCATTTTGGCATATTTGTGTAAAATGCATACATGCTTACCTTAATCATTGTTATACGAGCGCATAGACGCAACACTTTCAACTTCAATTTTAGTCTAAAACATAGATACATAAACGTAAAGGTATTATTTACTGCACTCACCTTAAAAACAAATGCTAAACAAATCTATATACATAAATTAGAATAAGACTTCATCTTTTTTTTTAATGTGAGCTCAGTGTATGTTGTATTATAGATTTGAAGTAAATTTGCTTAAAATTGGTTAATCTTGGTCAAAAATTGTGAAATTTGGACTTTTAAAAGCCTTCAAGTAATAAAATAAAATGAAATATGTTGACGAAAGCTTAAAATAAATAAGTTCTAAAATATTTAAATGCATGAATTTCATAGATGGGAATAACTTGAAATTTGTCTTATTTTCACGGTCAAACTCCCCCCTTATAGATCCTGATCCTTTATTACAAACATTTATTACCGTGACAGACAGGATTACAACTCTAAAAATTAAAAGCCAAATTCATGTATTCATTTTTTTTCAAACAATTCTACAGAATTATGTATGTATAAAATTTAGTATGGTGTAAAACGACTTATTGTAAATAATATATTTCAGCACCGATACAGTTTTGCTGATGACAGCACCATACATGCAGGAATTAAAAGCGCAGCAGCGAATTGCTCTCTGTCAAGAGATATGGAGGTTATCACAGTTTAGGGGCGCAACAGTCTGGGACAGTTTGACGTTTCCAAGACAGAGTACTATACCTTGACTGGATTCGACTGATAGCTGATTTCTTCCAAAGACTTACTCATTTCAGCTGGTCTGAATCTAAATCATCGAAGACGTGACCTGGCATCTCATAGCTAGGCTGACCTAATTCTGTATAAGGCCCAGGTAAGACCTAGCCTTGAGTACTGCTCACAGGTTTGGGATGCTGCCGCCCCGACTACATCATCCATGTGCTCGATGCTGTTTAGAGGGGGGCTGTCCGACTGATCGACGAGTTCTCTCTAACGCACAGACTCGGAACTCTTTCACATCGATGGGGTCTTCAGCGGTCTGGCTCTCTTCTACCGCTGTGTCAACAGGTTTTGCTCCTCAGAACTCCCCAACATGATACCGCCGCGCGACGAGCCTGCCAGACATACCCAGACTTCAGCCCCCCATTCTAACCGTTTCGTACATCCAGAACCAGCCGGTACGACTGCTTCTTTAGCCCTAGGGTGTCGAGACTACGGAGCAATCTGCCCGTGGTGGCTTTTCCCAGTTCTACTAACCTTAGGCAGTTCAAAACTCGGATTAGTGAAGTTTCTTTAAGCTCTTTATAGCAGCCGCGGTACCCTAGCATTTAGGCTTCGGCCTGCGGTACTGTGTTGGTGCAAAAAAATATTGAAATTCAATTTTGTCTATGTTGAAATGCCCCATGTAAGGAAACCAGACGCTAAGTTCTAACATGTAAATGCGAATAAGTTATTGACACTTCATCATATATGCCCGATGTCTTCGCCCCATCGTCGAGCCAATCCATCCTGTTGCGAACTTATTCCGGCGATACGCGGAAATATACCCGAACCCCGGATCCATGTTGCAAAAGTCTGAATGTATCTGTACAAATTGTCCATGCATGAGGAACTTTGGCCGGTACGTGCTCGGGCCCAGATATTGTGTTCTGGGCTCTCGGGTGATTGATATACGGATACACACGGAGTATAGGCTGGGAGTTAAATGTGGGTAAGGGGAAGGCCATGCAAGGCATGGACAGTTGAGGAAATTAAGCTCTTTCATAATTAAGAAATAGATAGTTACGTTGGTTGGTTAGGTCGGGATATGTTTGGAGATCGTATTTTCTATTCAAAAATGTTGCGTTTAAAGATGTTTATCGGATTTTCTGGTACGCCAACGGCTATAACATCTAAATTATATGTTTTAACGTATAATGGGATTATTGGATACAATGTGTGAAACTGGAATATTTTTATATAGATAATAAACTATAGAAAAACCTCAGCATATTGTAGTTTACATAAAGTACAAAACATGCAGTATATAATGCAGTTTCATCTAATTGATCATGCGACGTTGCCAAGTATACGCAATTTATAGATTTCCCCAGATCTGACCAAATTATGAACGCTCCAATACTGTTCAGTAAATATTGGGAGAACTACATTTTAAGAAAAAGTAATATACATCGTAAATATATTCTCCAATTAAATCATTCTCTATTGTTTAGGCCTATACTGTTCAAGATTTTATCTAATTTCCAGTGAATATTAGTTCAAGTACTTAAAAAAGTAATTTGCCTCATATATCTTCCAACAAAATCTGTAGTTCATTTTCTATAGGTAAGGCCTATACTAATTTGGATTTTACCTAATTTTCACTAAATATTGGGAGAACTAATAAAAAAAGTCATTTGCCTGAAATATCTTTCATTCATTTGAATCGCGGCGCTACTGCAGTTTGCATTGGTTAGGCTTATTCTGTTCAGGACTACATCTAATGTTCATCACATTTGAGAAAACTATATAGAAAAGTCATTTACTTAGTAGAATTTTGCTTTTTGTTTGTAATTCACAAAAACCTTTTGCTGATTTTCACGGTTATTGTAAACAAGAATAAATACTCATTAATGACATATTTATGCTTGCTCCTAAACAGGGTTTGCCGACGTCGCCCTCATATAGACAATTACAGTTGTTAACTTATTTCATATTGACGTTGGTACAATTTCTATATATTTTTGTAAATGTTCACAAATTATCATTTTCTTATAAACAATATTATTATTAAAGTACATTTTTGCAAAATAACTGAAGAAACATTTCTGTAGAATAGGAAGTACAGGGTTCATACATTACACTAAATATGAGTTTACGAGAAATTAACAACTTATTTCAGCTCGGGTTGTAGAAATAGTGCATTCCTAAGGAAATGTTTTTTAGATCCTGTTGAAAAACATCAAAATCCAGCCAGTTCAATCTAACTTTTTGGGCGATTGAATTACTAAATTTTTGATTTATGATCCCCAAAAGATAAAGGTAAAGTCACATCATGGTTCGTACAATTTTTTATATATCGCTTGACGTAATGGAGCTACGAGGTAGCTATGTAAATTAAGTGATGAGACTGGTAGCTTAGCGTTCGCTATGGCAGCACTGGAATCACCGGGCTTGAAGGGGTGACAGGAGAACATGTGATCCACCTCCAGTACAAGTTTAAACTCGTTCGAGTCATCTGGTTATCCGCAGATATCTTTTTGTGAAACAGTCTTTACCATTGTGTTCTAAAAATGTGTGACATCTATCTAAAGCAACGGTGTGGTATTAGGTTTTGCTTCAGTCTCGCGCACAGTGCAATGGAAACTCTTGCTGTACACTCCTACGGAGACGATGTTTTGTCAAGAGCCAAGGTTTTTTGGTGTTTTAAGGCATTTTTTAGAAGGGAGAGAGTCGATTGAAGATGAACCACAAAGCGGCAGGCCTTCATCTTCAAGATCCGAAGAATTTGACTTACACCACCGTTCGTTAGATCAAGAACATTTGATTGTTTCATCACGATAATGCTCCTTGTCACACAGCAGAGTCAATAAACGAGTTTTTGGCCTCTAAAAACATTACTGTGGCTCCTCAGCCTCAGCTGAAGGCTATTCCATTAGTCGGAGTCGGCACTTCAGGAGCGGAAGACCGATCTCCAGCGCTGTGTGTCTTCAGGCATCACCTAATTTACAGATCTTGTACCAACCGATTACACACTAAAAAATTAGCCTGTATCTACACCAGAATTAAATCTCTTCGTAAAAGGATTCACGTAATTTGGTAGGATCAAGATAGCTATGAAGTGACAACAGCGGCGGTCGAATGAAAGATGCGTTTCGAAGCCGAGGCGCGTCTGTCGTTTGTTTTAGCGAGGCACGAGGCAAGGCAGTTGTGATTCTTTGCGATGTATTTTCAGCCTCGAGGGATGCCGACGCGAAGCGCGAACTCTGAAATGGTGCAGATGTACCGATTTGTCTTGCTAAGACTCAAAAGTCTTGGAACATATTTTTGTTTAGCGTTGCTACTGTCTACGGTATTTTAGATAGTTGCCACGTCAACAGGTGTCAACGAAATAGACATATTAGGTATGTTTTGAAATGTTGACATGTTACTTTACGCCAAGGATCAAAAAAGTTGTGAGAATTGGTTCAGTTTCTGACCATTATTGGGTGTAGTGAAAAAAAACCTGGTGGGGCAAAAGGAACATATTATTTGTTTGACAAATATCACCAGTTGTCAGAATTTGGGACTATTTTACAGGGAATAGAATCACGCTCACTTTCTCTCAGTAATTATATTCCTTCTTTTGAAAATAAAAGAGTGAAAATTTCTAAAAGTTACTTTAGACTGCAATCTGCCAAAGGAATTGTCAGACCGTAATTTACATGCCATTTTTTAACTTCTTTGAACAATTTTACTTTGAAATAATTATATACTGTGGAGCTTAATACTCTCCAAGGACATAAATAGGCGGAAAATTTTGAGCGCATCTCCACATCGAACCGGTCGGCCTAGGACCCTAAAAGTCAAGTAGGTTAACTCTATGCATCCCACGTAACGCCATCTTCAGTTCGTTCAGCACAAGTTAGACCCTCTCGAAATAAGACTGTATAGAGACTGTATTTTTATTGTTCTAAGTTTTAAGGGCAAATGCAAGTAAGTTGACTCGGTACTTCACGCGTAACGCTCTCATCAGTTCGTAAAGGATTATGTTAGTTAGCCCTTCTAAGAAAAAAGTTAGTTAGGAACATGGATAGCAAAAAATTGAATGACCATCCTCCTCCCGAAGAACGTAATTCCTGCAGACCCACATGATCGTTACAATGACCAATCCCGCGAGAAAGACGATATTGGACTTCACCGTGAACAGTGCACACAGCAGTGGGAAAACGACTGCCGAGTGTGACGAACGATTACCGACCACGACGCTTGTCCATCGAAGGACCACGTTACATGCAACGACACCCGACTGTTGAAGTAACCCCAATTTTTAAGCACCACAAAAAATTTTCGAAAATGAGCAGGTCTGAAACGTCAGAAAACGAAGTTTGAGCGGCTTTTCATTTATTTCTTTATGTTTGGGCTGTTCTTTTGTCGCCACTGGGTCGATTTTTGAAAACTACAAAGCATTTTCGTCATGGCATAGTAACCTTGCGTGAAAAAATTGTCAAAAGTCGACCGGTACTTTCCAAGATATAGACGGGCCAGGGATATGCGGACAGTCACTCAGACGGATTGACAGACAGATAGACCGACAGACCGACGGAAATCAGTGACATGATGGTTTTTGGCCAATCTATGATGTGTAAAATCGTTCCGTAGAATCATCTGGGTTGGAAGTGTATAAGTTTACAACCCCCTACCCTTAATTTTTACGTCAAACGTCAACAGATGAAGTTCCAGCGATTTTTAATTTTTTTTTCGTTTCTGGCCCTTATAGGGCGGCTCAGGATTAGCGGACAACATAGACCAAATACACCGACGGAAATGAGTGACATCGCAATGAACATGTCATATAAGATCCACAAAACGCAATATCTCATTTTTGGATTTTTTCGCGATTACAATACCTACTTCCTCGTCCTTTAGGCGTGAGGAATAAAAATTGAGTCGGATCTGAGATATGACCCACCAAGCGGTTTAAGAGTTTTAGTTTTGACCCATATCACGAAGCCTTTCATCACAGCGTTGTCTTCAGAGATGAAACTGATAGACGTCGGCGTGACTTCCGTACTGTTTGCCCTGAGAATGACTCTGGGAGCGACTGTTTGTTCTCTGTGTTAAGGAATACATCTCCCCAACAAGTAATAAAAGCATCCATTCTTTCTTCCAGTTATTCTACTCTCTCATTCCCACAATCGATCTACAGGTTCTTTTACAGCCTAGCTTTGCTTCAGAAGGATATAAACCATTCTGTAACTATTTTCGCTCCACCTCACAATATTTTTTTCTTCGCCTTCAGTCGTATATAAGTAATTATTATGCCGTCTAATTTTTTAACACCGCCAAACGGCAACACACTTTCAGTCATAAAGATAATATGTAAATGTAAAAAACATTTGCAGGATTTGTCAAGGTGGAATAGGGTGCTAAATGGCACATAACAACAACTTTTCACCTTCATATCGACAACAAAGAGTTTTTATAGATCTGAAGAAATAGTACCTAACTTTGTTGGCACAAAAGCTATTTGTGATAAGAGCTACAAGCACATGTGATTAAATATTAATTAACATATTTTACTGATTTTGAACATGATAGTAAATGTCGAAGCATCATTTGAGTTAGTTTTTTACAGCTCAGATGGCATTTGTTGACCAAATAGGGAAGATGAATCAAAGAGACAACCACACATTCAACAAATGATTTCTTCCATTATTTTATTCATCATATATCGCTATTCCTGTATTCTATCACTATATTCCTAGCGAATAGCCCTGATAGAAAATATAAGGATAGCCAAAACGGCATTGAGGCACTACTCGTATATGGTTATATTGAGCATAAATATCGGTTCAAATCGTGACAGTGACTCCACAACACATCCCAAATCACCCTATGTTTGAGGAGCGACATTCGATATGATACTTAGGCTGTGTAACGAACGCTTTTGGTATCATACTATATTTTAATTTATACGACCTCTTAACCAAACACTTGATAAATCGCTTTTAGAAAATTTATGGACTTACTAGCTTAAACCAGCGGCTTCGCTAGATCATTTGTTTCGCATTAGTGTGAAGGCGATTGGTTTCGAAACAAAAATGCAATATTCAAAGTGTGTGATATCGGAACAGATTCTAATCCAGTAACTATACATATACTCACAGTATTATACTTCAAGTAAAACAAAACACCAAATAAATCTAAATAAAGACGATCACTCTTAGAAAACGAGTATCGGAGTGCAGCAAATGCACGATGCAAATGCCCTATTTATATACCGTTATTCGTTTCGGTCGGACCAGTGACTGAGCGCTTCTGCGCCAGACACCTTGTATCAAATCCATTTACACTGTAAGGGGCTGTCAGAGATAGACCCTTCTAGAGATGGGTAACTCCAATACTATAATAAGTTACCGTATTTCTGCGACCTCTGGTGGACTGGTCTTAGACCAGTGCTGAATAATGGGCCTTTCCTTAATACTGTGACTTTCTTGATTAATGGGCCTTCCCCCATCCTGATACGTATTGCATGCCTAGAAAGTTGGCTATACGAAAGAATACGGGCAAAACATTTTGAAGATTACCCAGTATTTATATTGTGTGATCTGCAAAATCCTTCGTCAATCTTTTTGCCAGCATTCTTCCGCAAAGCCAACTTTTGCTGGGCGTACTAATGGAATGAGGAATTCAACAAAAGAAATAAATTATTATTTATTCATGTATTTCTATTGCAGATCTTTTAAATACAGAGCGATTGCAGATTCTCACAGCTCTTATTATTTGTTAAACCTACAATAAGAATAAAACCATTATTCCTCAGCCAATCAGATAGTAATTTTTTACTGATATGTTAAATAGACCAGTATTTCCCAACTCCGCATTTTGTGTATAGTGAGTTGGGGCAAAAATTTACATTGCTCATCAAAGTAAATCAATTATATTCCGAAAAAATATGTTGTGTGCCACTATGGGTGTTATCGATGAAAATACTATGTTCAACATTACTAATATTATGAGCAGTACTATGGCAACCTAGACTATTTTCTGTAACTTCTAGTTTTGAGGTACATTTCTTTGGCCTACCTGTTGACAGGATCATTGTTGGATGAACGCAGGTCTCTACCACTCAGAGCTCTATTGATGCTGACTGCCCAGTTATGACACAGAAAGATGATAAATTTATTGATCAATGTTTCATTTAATGGATATGGATAGGGCAATTGAGTGGTAAAGTAATCTTTGATAAAACAAACATTAATTAAAAGTTGTACGGAGTTTATCTTGTAACTTACCTGCGGCACCATATACATAACAATATTGTATATATGCAAATTGTTGTATTATGGTATGGTATTCGTCTACAGGATGTTCCGAGAATACATCTTTAATGCAACTTCACAAGATGAAATATATTTTTTTACATACTTGGTCATAAAATCGCTCACATATCCTAAATTAAGTTTACTTATATATTGCAGTGCTTGGTTAGGTACTTCTTTTGTGATGAGTGATGAATTTTTTTACCACCACTATGACATTTTTTATTCATCATCTTCACAGTTGGCAGATTCTGAGTGGCGGCTTGAAAAGTTGTATCTGATTAATGTTTTGAAGTGGTTTTTAAAGTGACTACAAGTAAATATTAAAAAAATGCCTATGAAAGGCTTCAACAGTAAAATATTGTATTGATCAATATTACGAATACCAAACATGTATGCATTCAAGCAATACAAACAGTTCTGTTTATCTGTTTTAAAATAAACAATTATGGATAACTGTATCTGTACTAACTATAACACATTTTATCACAGCAATAACCAGAGAACTGCAGTGAAAATAGTACAAAATTCTATGTAATATCTGACTGATACATGGATACAGACTTTACCCATTTACACTGTTGAAGAGGTTATCAAAAAACTTCAGCACTTTTGCTGTACCTTGTGCAAACTCTGATAAATTCTCGCCTTGTGAATCAAATTCCTATAAAATGTAAAAAAATCATTGAGTTTTTCAGAATACACATCAGAAGAACAAAATTTACCTGAATGTGCCATTAGAGCCATCACAGATGCAACAGTGTGGCAATTTTAGCATTGCTCTCAGGCTTCCAGCAGCATTGTCTATGGCATAAGCTGTTTCTGTGTCCAGCCATCTAGCTACATGCTTACCCTTAGCTGATTCCCACACTTCTTTGATAATAAATTACTTCTTATACCTTTCATCAAGTTTGGAGGGTCATATATACTCGTATATGGAGATAATCTTCATTCCATTGATGAAGAACTATTTTCTTGTGGGATCCTCTGATGCTGAGACTGAGTATTCAGTAAATAGTTTATTCCAGCTTGATTTGTTGCTCCCTGATCACATATTCTACAGAGAACTTTCAGCCCTGCCTGACTAACTTCCTTTATCAACCTAACTAATACCACAGTTTTGGTTGAAGGTCTACAAAATGTGTAGGATAGAGGCTGCTTCCAGTTTTTGACAAGTCCTCTTACTAGAAACACTAATGCAAGATCTGCAATAACTGCATTTCTTCTTTCCTCATCATTAGTTTCAAAGCCCTCAAATTCATTTGTTGAACTATACTAACTGACATATAAATCCGAACACCCAGTTTAAATGGTTTTATTTTAAAAATTTTTTGTATAAGTACATAATGAAGCATAATAAGTAAATGATAAAAATTTCAAAATGATTGCACTGCTTTAAAGCCCTTTGACCCTTAATAATGTGTGAATGCACCCTGATGTGCTACGCATTCTCCAACGCGCCTAGGCATGCTTCTGATCAGGTAGTCAATGTCCTCCTGTGGTATCTCATTCCAGGCAACCACCAACTCCTCTCGAAGTGCTTCTAGAGTCTGAGGAGCACGTTGCAAATTGAGCAATCTCCTACCCATCATATCCCACACGTGCTCAATTGGGGATAAGTCGGGAGATCTTGGTGGCCATGTTAACAATGTGACATCATTATGTTGAAAGAAGTCTATTGTGACTCTTGCAACATGTGGTCGGGCATTATCTTGTTGAAAAGTTGGATCTGCCAGGGTGTCAAGATAGGGTAAAAGATGGTGTTCTAGAACTTCGTGGATATAACGCTGCGCGTTCATGTTACCTCTGATGAAGATTAAAGGTGACCTGGAACCATAAGCTATAGCACCCCAAACCATAACTCCAACAGTGTGATGAACATGTCTTTCAACAAAGAACTGTGGATTCCTCCTTTCACCACGTCGCCTTCTAACCCTGGCACGACCATCGTGCACGCCTAAACAAAATTGAGACTCGTCACTAAAGACAATACTATCAATTCCTGATCCCAGAGTGGCCGTTGTCTGCACCACTCAAGGCGATTACGTCGGTGTTCTCGAGTTAAAGGGAGGACCCAGTGTGGCCGGTATGAAAACAAGCCAAAACTTCTCATTCGTCGGTAAACACTTCGCATGCCAATAAGTCTTCCGTGTTCTGCAAACCATTCATTTGCAATGGATCTGGTAGTGGAGAAACGGTGCCTTAAGGCCAATAATCGTAGGCGGCGATCTTCACGGTCTGTTGTTCTACGGCGGCGTCCAGTGCCCCTTGCTCTTTGCGTACGGCCTTCTCGAAGCCATGCCTGACAACACCTAACCACAGTGTCTACACTTCTTTGCACTCTAACTGCAATTGCCCGAAAAGAAAGTCCAGCTTCCCGAAGTCCCACTATACGGCCCCTGTCAAACTCACTAAGTTGACGAAATCGTACAGGTCTCCGTACTCTAGGCATCGTAACCGATCGTAAAGGATGTCAAGAACCAAAATCCGCCAACGTTGATTCTTTACTGCGGCTGAAATATTCATTTTTAGAGCGTTAGTGAATTAAAAAAAAGGCAGTATAAAAACCGGAATGTCCAACCGATAAGGCTGAAAATTTTTTCACTTGTTATTTACAGTAAGATAAATACATTCACCAACTTTTATTAAAATAAAACCATTTAAACTGGGTGTTCGGATTTATATGTCACTTAGTATATTTAATTAGTTATGAGGGTCCAGACTTATTTCGTCAAACATTAGAGCACAAAGTATTGTGTAGCAAGTATGCTACTTTCATTTAGGCCAGCATCAATGTATAAACAAGAAAAATAACAAAAAAATAAAGATCCACCAAAATACAAGTGACAAAGCACCAAGCAGAAATTATATCCAAATGACACAAATAGCGATAGCTGTCAAATGAACATCAAATTAAAGTACTCTGTTCCACCGATGGTGTTACCGGCTTGCCAGCGGCATCCGACGGTTTGGTCTCGAACTAAAAATACTGTACCAAGTTGCATGATAAGAGTGAATACCCCCTGGGGGCTGTAGCTCGTGAAATAGATATTTCAACATTATTTCCCGAGATAAACAGAAGCCTATGTGCTATTCCAGACAATAATCAATTTTTGTATTACTAATTTATTGTACCACTTAAGATTATTAAATAGTAGGGATACTAGGGATTGAGCATACATCTCGGTTCTAATGGTGACAGTGGCTCTACGTTCCATTCCTAATCACATTCATGTTGTTGGATAGCACTTCGGTTATGTAATATTTATGGTATCATACTGTATAGATTTAAAAGACCATTTTGACAATAAACTTTATAAATCCCTTTCAGGACATTTATGGACTTATTTCAATCATCAGACATCGCTCATATATCCTGTATAATAATTGAAAATCTAAAACAAACATCCAGTATTATGCATGCATTACATTCGTAAATAAAGGACTATCCGCATATCCAGCAAACAGGGCGAGCCATCAGTTACAGAAAACTGATGACGTTCAGTTTGCATGTCAACCATATTAATTTTATTGGTAAATATTAAATTTATAGCGAGTTAATCCACAGAATATGTATATAACGCATGACGTGTTTACAATAATAATTGTTGTTTCTGTAATTAATCATTCAGGTCGGTGAATTGTAATGTTTTCCGTTTCCGAATTTGCCAAAACCATTAAAGTCGATAGTAATTTACTGGACACAGATGGTAAACAGTACTTAAGGCTCCCCAGTACCCACATATAGGATATTCATATGTAAAATATTCATACGTAGTCCTCGGATGATTCACTTGTTTTTCCAGATGCAAACAAGAAATTTGGGCGTATGAAACTAAAATACTAAAAAATATTCTGATTTCAAATTTGTACATTATTTTAACTTGTATGGTTACTTTCCGCGCAACACTGTCATCAATTCAAAAAGTATAATATTTGGCACAAGGTAGTCCCTCTGAAATGGCTACATATAACAAGAAAAATAAATGGATCGTCAACCAAACAGGTTCATACAATTAATACATACTCCAAACTACTGTATCGCAATATTTTTCTCTTTCAAATTTTGATCAGGCGCAGACGTATCAAAGTTCATCGATAAGTGAAGTACAAATTGCATGAAATCCGTTCCGCGTGCTCCTCCTCCTGCAGCTTGCAAGTAGGTATATAACTTTCAGATTCGACCCACTGTTTAACTTTTAAGATCCTCCAAGTTTTCGAGCGAGATCTTACTCTGCATTTGAACGTTCTACAACTACATTAGCTCCTTGTCAACGTTTCTTCGATCTTATCCGTTGTTGACGAAGGTTGTTCTAGAAAATGAAGGAAGAGCGAATCATACTATCCACGTGTATTTATTCGACTACGTACAAGTGCCTTTTTGATTCCCACGACATTGTGACGGAAGCATTCTAATCGCAAAAAATGAGATATGTTCTTCGAATGTTATATGACATGACCATCACAAAAAAACATGTCACTAGGTGCCATCGATCTGTCTGTCTGTCTGTCCGTCGGTCGGTCTGTCTACTAATCCTTGACCCCACTGTAACTTGAAAAGTACCGGTCCGATTTTGATGAAATTTAGCGCATGGTTACTGCCATGCCAAGGACGAAAAAGCTTTGTAAATCCGTCTGGTGGCGGTAAATCTGTGGGCAGAAAATTCATATCCGAGTTCAGCAACTCTGATAAAGCCCCAGCCGCAACCAAGGTGTTCGAAGGTTGTCCAGACATTGTGCACCATGTATACTGAGAGCTCATCATTAAAAAAACACTATATTAACAACTCAATAATTTTTTCTGTGACATCACCAGTCGCAAGGGCTAGTATGATCGACAAGCAGTGAAGTTACCAGAACGTACGAAAGTTGAACCAGATACTACATATGCTGCATATTCAAAGTCTTATTGCCCATAATTGAATGTGGTGTATAAAATCAATATATTTGACGTCATTCTTAACGTGCAAAAAATGCAAGAAGTGTTCGTACTCAGTTAGTATTTAAGTAGATGGTTAAAATATTATGTTTTCAAGAAACACCCTTTCATTAACTTATACCGGTTTTAGGGGCAGCAATTTTTATCTATAACCAACCGAAAAGGGAACACCTTATTTTACAAAAAAATAGATTTGAGACGGTATTATGCGTGTTAGCAGCTTGGCCGTAATACTCAAGCTGATATCGCGATGCAGCAGCAGGCAAAACGCTATCTCTCGGAGTATAACTACTGTCACGTGCCAAAATCACGTAACCTTTTTTTTCTATTTATCACTTATCAGTAATTTGAATTTCTCCTCATTGATAATAGAGTGCCCATTCCTAGGCCAAACCCCTTTTCAATGATTTTCTCTTTGCAAATTTAATAGAATATTGATTGTGTAATTTCACTCGTATTATATCTTTCTTTCTCAGCGATTCAGTATAGTGGTAACGATCAGCAAAAAACTCTGCAGTTTTTCTCCGTTAGTTGGCTTCCTATAAAACATATCTTCTTCAAGGCCACTCAAGATTACGTTACGTATTCTGTGATTCACTTTTCAGCTTCCGTTGAGGTCGTGGTGCAGGGATCTTTTTGTCGTTCTCCGAACTCTGGGATATTAGGCTCCAAGACTTTTTCACCAACCAATTTCATTAGAGTACCAATCGCTCCTGCTGATGCTTCTCTCACAGATGGACCAGGTTCATTGATATTCTTAACTAAGACAGTTCTTATGGCCTTCAGTAACTTTTTATTCACAGAAGTTGCTAAAGTTTCCGTGAATGCTCTCGCTAAGAATAACGATGACTGCAACTTAACTGACGGATTCTTATTATTGAAGGATTCCAAGACATGATCCAGAATGGCATCCAAAGTTGTAGTGAGGTACGTAGCATCAACAGCTTCCCTTAATGCAGAAACAACATTGGATTTCTTCTCTTTGAATTTTTCTAGTAATGCTGGCACAACAAATCGTGCATAAATCTGGAATTTCTTCTTTAATCCATTGGCAATGCCTGCTATACTTCGTCCAGCGATGGCGACGCACATTACATTCGTGTATTCTTGTATTACCTTTTTCAGTGCCTTTATCAGGTCCCCATAGTAGCCATTCTCAAGTTTGGGTGTTTCTACTAGATGGTCCAAGATCTCACGCACCTTGTTCCTTCCCTGCCATTCTTTTGCCTCAATTTTTTCAAAAAAGTCTTTTGGTAGCTTGAAAAGTATATCTACTGGATCTGCTAATTCATAAGGATCTACTGCAACTACCTCATCTTTTTCTTATTCCTCATGACCTTCATCACCATTTGCAGTTTCATCAGCCACCATAGCTGCTTGCTTGGCCTGCTGTGATATGATGTATCTTGTTGGTGATGCCTTTTGACCTTCGATCTTTGCCAATTTAGCGTCCAGCTCTGTCATTTGGACTGCTTGAACATTGACTGCTTTTAACTGTGGTTTCAATGCGGCGCCAATCCAGCGATACATCTCTACAATCATCATTTTGGTTTCGTCTCGAACCGTTTTATCTCTGTCAGCCAACAATGTGCTTATTTTCTTCAACAAGGGTTTGACATTGACTATCTTTGAACCAAACACCCTGAGCGATACCGTGGACGCATTGACGCATGCAGACTTTATTTTTTGCCTCCATGCCTTTGATGAGCTCTTCTTGGACCGCCTTCTGTCTCTCTATTTCATTCTACATCAAAATCAACTCAAGTGACAGGTCCCTTGTCTTTGTTTTTTGTGCTGCTACACATTTTGATACAATGCCAGACATAACCTCGGATACTGTCTTTCCTGCATGAGCATAGTTTTCTACATAGGCCAATGTGGCTTCAAGACCTTTTTCTTGGCCAACAACAAATTTTTTCACTAATCCTAGTAGCAGCACAAAAAACAAAGACAAGGGACCTGTCACTTGAGTTGATTTTGATGTAGAATGAAATAGAGAGACAGAAGGCTGTCCAAGAAGAGCTCATCAAAGGCATGGAGGCAAAAAATAAAAAATAGTGTCTCCATGCGTCAATGCGTCCACGGTATCGCTCAGGGAGTTTCGTTCAAAGATAGTCAATGTCAAACCATTGTTGAAGAAAATAAGCACATCGTTGGCTGACAGAGATAAAACGGTTCGAGACGAAACCAAAATGATGATTGTAGAGATGTATCGCTGGATTGGCGCCGCATTGAAACCACAGTTAAAAGCAGCCAATGTTCAAGCAGTCCAAATGACAGAGCTGGACGCTAAATTGGCAAAGATCGAAGGTCAAAAGGCATCACCAACAAGATACATCAGATCACAGCAGGCCAAGCAAGCAGCTATGGCGGCTGATGAAGCTGCAACTGGTGATGAAGGTCATGAGGAATAAGAAGAAAATGATGATGAGGCAGTTGCAGTAGATCCTTATGAATTAGCAGATCCAGTAGATACACTTTCCAAGCTACCAACAGACTTTTTTGAAAAAATTGAGGCAAAAAAATGGCAGGAAAGGAGCAAGGTGCTTGAGATCTTAGACCATTTAGTAGAAACACCGAAACTTGAGAATGGCGACTATGGGGACCTGATAAGGGCACTGAAAAAGGTAGTACAAGAATACACGAATATAATGTGCGTCGCCATCGCTGGATGAAGTATAGCAGGCATTGCCAATGGATTAAAGAAGAAATTCCAGATTTATGCAAGATTTGTTGTGCCAGCATTACTAGAAAAATTCAAAGAGAAGAAATCCAATGTCGTTTCTGCATTAAGGGAAGCTGTTGATGCTACGTACCTCACTACAACTTTGGATGCCATTCTGGATCATGTCTTGAATAATAAGAATCCGTCAGTTAAGTTGGAGTCATCGTTATTCTTAGCGCGAGCATTCACGAAAACTTTAGCAACTTCTGTGAATAACAAGTTACCGAAGGCCATAACAACTGTCTTAGTTAAGAATATCAATGAACCTGGTCCATCTGTGAGAGAAGCATCAGCAGAAGCGATTGGTCTCTAATGAAACTGGTTGGTGAAAAGGTCTTGGGGCCTAATATCCCAGAGTTCGGAGATTTACAAAAAGACCCCTGTACCACGACCTCAACGGAAGCTGAAAAGCGAATCACAGAATACGTAACGTTCTAGAGGAAGAAATCTTGAGTGGCCTTGAAGCAGATATGTCTTATAGCCAACTAACGGAGAAAAACTGCAGAGTTTTTTGCTGATCGTCAACACCATACTAAATCGTTGAGAAAGAAAGATATAATACGAGTGAAATTACACAATCAATAGACTATTAAATTTGCAAAAAGAAAATTATTAAAAAGGGGTTTGGCCTAGGAATGGGCACACTATTATCAATGAGGAGAAATTCAAATTACTGATTAGTGATAAATAGAAAAAAAAGGTTACGTGATTTTGGCACGTGACACTACAAACCGCAGAATTATCCTTGAACAAATCTAACATGTTTTTTACAGATGAAATAATCGTGACACTGATACATAGTCACACACGTAATCCTTAGCAGGCCTGGAAATATAAAAGCCTTCATCTTGCAAACGGTGGCAGCACCTTAAAATATATCGTAAACATGTAAACGACAAACATAATTTCAGGAAACAATGGCGGAAAGCTAATAAAAGGGGGCTTGATGGATATCTCGGTCGATGTTTCGAAACTTTTTCTCTGTGTCGCTTACACACGCAACTTCGTGATACCACCTGCGAAACTCTGCGTTTATAGCAGCGCCGGAATGCCTGGATGACTTTTTTTTAGCATCTGAGAGAAAAACTGGGGGAATATTGGGTTGAATCGCTACAGGTTTGTTACATCGATGGCAGATAGAAAAGTACGAATTCGCAGCAATTATTAAATATTGAAGTGAGCTTTATAGTATCCATTTTACAGTCACCAAGATGAAAGAGAAATCTTGATCAGACCCATGCGCACTAAGAAAGCAGCTGATTCTTGTTGATATTTTGATGCAATTGATGGGTCTTGCACGAAAACCAAGCAGTTAGACTTTTCGTGCAAGTTTGTCTGCAATTCTGGTGGAATATTAAGTAACCTAGTAACCTACAAGTTACCAATACACGCTAAGGTCCTAGGCCGGTCCGGCGGTTTGTGTGGTTATGTTTAAGTATGTACCGATACACGTTTGTTTGTGTCTTGACGTTGGATGTTCGGCCACTATCTTCTGGATAATAAAATCATGTGTTTCTAAGGAGCAAAAAACAAACCCAATATTATGGGTTAGAAATTCGGCAGGCGATATTTAGAGGGCTTAGAGCAATAAGTTATCTAAACCACATTATCTTTATTTCGAAAAATCTAAAGTTATAACTTTTTTGTAAAAATAGGGAAAACAAATTTCTTGCTTAGCTTAATTCCTACTGAAAAGCTATTATAGGTTTACATTTCGAGAAACAAAGATTTAGTGACAACAGGATCGAAAAAATAAGTTCAGTTTCGAAAATATTGTTGTCTGGTGCCATATTGACAAAAAGTTGTACTCCCAAGTGTAATTTTAAAATGGTTTGTTTCATAAATATATAATTTGGGCGATTATGGTTATACTTGAAACAGTGAAGTACATTAAATTTGACGGAATCCTTATCTACCTTAAAGTCCTTCCACTAAAACTGTGCCAGATGTGTTTTCTATTTCGAAAAAATTATGATTATGTCTGAAGATTGCAAAAGGTAACGAACCACACAGATACATTTATTTAGTCAGGTCATTAGCCATTCATCGCAAAATTACATATTGTTGACATGGATTGGAGTTACTTACTGATAAATAGATATTTTATATTCCCTCGATCCTATTTACGTGCGAACATATTTTGAGGAGATTTTTAAGAATTGGGTACTTCATAATGTGGTCTTGGAAAAGACACCTTTTGAAAAAATGGCAACAAGTAGGTTGACTATGCACTTTCCATGCAACGCTACCATCACTTAAAAAAGGATTATGTTCAGCTTCTCTGAGAAAAGAAGTTAGCTACTAACATGTATAACAAAATGATTCAGTTAGTCAAATAGGCCCATACAATTAGTCCATCTGACAACGTTGTCATCCAGAAATTTCTCTTGATGACGTGTTCAACCACCACCCTAAGCCATAAAGATCTTAAAGAACTATTTGAAAGAAAATGTTAGCAGGGGAGTATCTCGATACAAATCACAAAAAAGTAGTATTGCTTCGGGTACATTAAGAGACCTATTAAAGGTTGTTCTGGGGAATGTTTTTCATTTGGTTGATTATTTTCATTGGGATTAACTTAACAAAAACGTTTTGCAATCATCTTTCGCGACGCTACTTCGACGTATTGCAAACTCAGTTACTTGGAACCATGTTTATCTTTCACTAACTTGAAGTCTGTCTGATGCCGCAATACCCCATTTTGTAAAAATCTTTGGATCCTGGACTTACTGATTACTATACCGTGAGACACTCAGAGGAAACCTTCCAAAGCATGAAGAATTTTCCAAGTTTAATAATGCAAGGAAACAACAAGAATTTAATTATGAATTTTTTAGAATGCGGCGACGGCGTGTTCCGGAATTATGCTCCTAAGATAAAGTCCGTAAAAGAAACTTAAACGAAAGAAGTTTAAGCAAAGTTTATGCTTTTACGACGCATACTTGTGTAGTATTTCAAACTGTTTTTGTCAAAACGTTTTAATATTCTCCTAAAGTACCACGGCGTGCCTAGCCATAAAAAAATCTAATGGAGCTAATGTCGTAATAAGATGATCTTTTGTCTCGGAGAATGAATACACAACGAAAAATGGCATCAAATAGATTGTCTCTGTACTTCTCATACAGTTCTGGACAAGTACACTTTATACTCTGGGAACCAAATTTGTCTACCGGCTTGAGTTCAATGTGTACGAGAGGAAAGTGTGTATAGACATATGCTAGAAAGAGACAGAAGCCAGCTTGATAGCGAATCTCATAACCGCGTTGTCTAGCAACGCAGATCCGGCAATTTGCCGCGTTGCCAATATGTTGCACCAATTCATTGAATTAAGATGTATGTTGGATATATGCGCTGGTTTATTCTCTACGACCAAATAATGGTTTTATTTTGAGCGTAAACATTTTTGAACTGTGAATTGTGTCGGATACGTTTAGGGCGCTCCATTTTAGGTGATAATGAAAGGTCAGGATTAGCAAAAATTCTTCAACACTGCATGATTGGTTCCACTGGCTACAGCACATCTCGTACATTTCAAGGCAAGGTTTCCACCTCCCTGATCATAGATTTTGGTCAGTACCCATCTAGCATTAATTGGGGAGTGTCGTCCTGCTTCAAAATGGTTTTCACCTGCGTACGAGCAGGCAGTGATAATTGGTATTGCGGAATGGTATTTGTCACATTTTCAGTCTGCTCGCTGTCGCAAAATGTAACAATAACTCAGGATGTGTTGATTTTATGACCATCGGTGATGAAAACAAAATGTTAAATTAAATATTCTGACAGACCCCTTAGGTTTCTATCTATTTCTAAAATGTGTTGATTGATACACACTTCTTGCGCTTCTCTGTCGTACACATTGAACTCAAGCCGTTAAACAAATTGACATCTTTATTGTTTACCGGCTATGAATACCCTCATACCCTGACATAAGGCCGTAAAGTAGAATAAAGATCAGTAAAAAAGCATTATTGATTTAGCAAAAGTTGGAATTATCCACTTTAAATATGCATGATTTATATTCTTCGAATCAAATCCCTTACGATGTGGTAATAATAGGTATGATTGGCGAAAAAGTATTGTGAGCTTATTTCCCTTTGTTCTTATAGAATGGAGGTCAACTTTTGTATGCCCCGGTATCATTTGCTTGACAAAAAAGTACTAGAAGTAGATGAGATTCTTGATTTCACAAGTATATTCATAAACGCATTCGTTATTTACCTATATTCAAAGATTATATTGCGCTAGTAGACGCAGCTGGTACATCGCCATGGTCAACGTCTCCTCACGTGCCGAGAAAAAAATGTGTCGCTTGGTTCTTCTCTCGAGATCGAGCAGCGGCGAGATCATTTACAACTATAGGGTTAGAAGTTTATAAATATACTCCTCCAAAAAGTTGCGATACACCCTCTCCCACCACCAATTTTTTACCTCTAAAAAATTTTACAAATTTGATCAGGATATTCTGAAACGATGCTTTAGCGATTTAAATTTTTTTCATTTTTGGCCTTTCTCTTCGCCTAACTGGACCGACCTTCAAAAACTACAAGTTTTGTCATCCTTAGCATCGTAGTAACCTTGTCTGAAAATGTCATCATAATTCGAGCAGTACTTGCCAGGTTATAGACGGGTCAATGACTAACAAACAGACAGATCGAGAGATATGATTGTCATACTTTTCCGCGACGTACATACATACATATAACATCTGATAAACATAATATCTCGTTTTAGAATTTCTCTGCGATTGCAATACTTCCTTGCCAGTTGGTATAGGAAGTGAAAACTTAAAAGCAGAATTAAAACGTGTCATGGAAAGTATGCAAGAAATGTCAGAGTAACATGTTAATCATATGCGTAACAAAGACGAAAAAACTCATTTCTTCTTATTAAATATTGACGAATCCAGGGGGTCCGGACATCTCCCGAAATATCGAGGTATGAAGAAATTGCATATTTTTCAATTTGTGACTACACCCTTCCCCCGCTCTTGTCACGACGTAATGTCTTAACTGGTTACTATGCTGTCAAATTTTCATTGAATTTCCCATTCTGGTTCAAAACACATCGAAGAAAAACCATTATTTTTTGTGTTCCTCATATGTACACAACATACTGATATGAAATTCTGCGACACTCTGAATGTGAATGAACATCCGACCTACAATATCAGAACTTAGGCAGCAGCGATGGCCGCAGTAGTAGACTGTTCGGTCTCCTGATTAGTCACCGTGCGCTGTGCGGGTTCGAGTCCCGTCCCAGGAGAATTTTTTCTCTTGGCTATGGATGTTGTGATTGTCCGTAGGTGGTAGATGGTCTCTGACTGTCGAACGCGGAGGTACCACCCGGCGGTTCTCGTAGGCGGAGCCAGAATGTGTGCATGTTGCATGCACACGTGTTCCCTCGCCAGAGTCCGTGTGGCGTCCCCCCTTTCCCATGTATCCCCCATAGCCCCACGGTACCCAATGGTGCTTAGGCCTTAGGCCTTCGTGGTACTTGGAATATAAAAAAAAAACTAATCAAACAACCTGCTTCTCCGTGAATATTGAAATTTGAAAGAAATATTTTGCTTTTCAGAAGCCTGGAGATATTTTACAAATAAAGATGTCACCTGCTTTGAAAATAACACCATATTGGCAATTTAATTAAGCCTGGACCTCATCAACAGCAATAGCCCATCGCCACTGGAGACAACCCAACCAAGCCGCGCGCCCCTATAGAATGCGGTTCCTTTTATCTATAATTTATTGCTGGACATTACCTTCCAGTATTAATAATGGTTTTTAGACTATATTCGGTCGTAATACAACGTTGCAATTCGGTATTTTTGGAGGCTAGAAAATGAAAGAGGTAAGTGAAACTTGGATCACTTATTTTTGTACATACACATAAGTCACACATACAGATGCGACAATCCATTTGATTTCGGGGTTACAAACTATTTGACAACAATCCCACCAATTATCATGTGCGTTCACAGGAATTTTTCCAGGAAGGACCAGTACAAATACACAAAATGAAATTCTTCCAAAAACAAAAAGCAGGTCCAACAGAAGATATCACGGGAATGCGTGAGCTCCCAAAGGTTTTTATAATAGCGGGAGGAGGCAAACTCTCCCTAAGACGTCTAAATCTTGGATATCCTACCAGAAGGTTACAAAAAATGTGTCGTTCCAAATTAGCTACAACTTATTCCTGATCATCCCTTGCAGAAAAGATATCTGACAGATATAATTCATATGTTTTTATTGCTTGATCTATTTGTTAAAATTATGGATAGAATGCTTTTTAATCTCTGGTAGCACTCTGTGGTACATACATATATGTAGCCTAATTTTCCCATGCATCAATCAATGGACACATAAAGACAAAGTATAAATATTTTAACTTCTCTAACAGTCAGTGAGGCGAAGTCAAAAAGGCACGGAAGCGCAGCAAAACATAGTCCGACATAAATCCCTGTGTCTGCTGAAGGAAAGAAGAAGCCAGTGTGATAATAACTCACGCTCCTCCGGCAAAAATGGCTAACTATAAGTTTTAAATAAAACAAGGGATGTGCCTTACATAAAATATGACGATTTTAAAAATGAATTACTATGTCCTAGAGTCCTAGAGCATATTCTGGCTGGCGAGAGGCTAGGCGACGCGCTCCAGGCAAAAAGCAATAAACGAGTCTTAAGGCCGAGATCAGGGTTGCTCTTGTTTTTGTTGTTTCTCTAGCTTGGTGCTTTGAGGGTGAATTATTGTGTGTGCTGTGTGCGATGTTGGATATTATTAGGAGGGAGGCTGACTCATTTGTTTTCTAATTCCTCTGTCTAGGAAGACAAAAGTACTGATAATTATTGTAGTCGCGAAAAATTACGATTTTAAAAGTGCTCTTCTTTTTATATTATATGCAAGCTTGATCTGGTCAGATCGGAATGTCTGGGATACTCGAGAGCCTAAAACCATCCCCAAAGTTTTTTTTATACCGAAGCAGCCACGTGAGCGGGGAACTGCGGATGTTATGAGGAGCTTGAAGAAGCTTTGTTAATTCAGATTTTTGAATTGTCTAAGAAAAGTAGAACTGAGAAGTCTTCTTATTTAGAGTTTTCTAGTTGTCGGTGCGAAGGCGTCCAGAGACTGCCCCTAAGAAAAGGGTCATAGATGTAGTGGGAGGGGTGGCATCATTCCCAACATGGAAGCAGTACTTATCTGGGCTTTGTACAGAGTGAGGAGGTTATGTGGAAATACGTACTTCTTAGCCTTAAACAAATAGACTTTTTGAACCGCTATTGCCGAGATGTGTACGAACCAGATCAAGACCTCAGTGACCCGTCTAAATGAATGGCACTTTGACAAAACTTGGCCATCCATCGAAATAGGGTGAGCGCTAGGGCGCTTCTTGTTGGTCAAGGTACAGCACTATGTTTTGGAAGCATTCAACTGTACCTGCTTGTTGCGTCCCCAATCTTTGATAACCAAGTATCTCGTCAGATAGGAAGTCGCTTCTAGTCTTCTTTTCTCCAGCTCATCGGCAGACATCAGCTTGTCACTCTGATTTCCAGCATGTAGACTGCGGTAAACAACAAATCTGTGAATCGGATTGATCCTACAGGAAAGATGGTCCTTGATATGTAAAAGGATGTAAGAGGATTTAGGAATGTGTGACCTGGATTTGTACAGGGTGACCAACTAGGAAGGCGAGGTACTGTATCTGGGAACCTATCTGTCTTAGAGATTTGCGGTAAAAACAGTTATTGCTAAAACGGTCAAGAGAAAAATCTGGCAAATATTTTCAAGTTTCTGAAATGGCCGCTAGGAGGAGTAACTGCAATCTTGGATCTAAAAAAGTGATGTTACTGTGAATTCTAAAAATCTCTAAAAACAAAGTACGATTTTTGTATGAAAAAGTAGCTAATTGAGGATTATTTATGTTTTGATCAGGTATTTGTTTTGTTGTATTCCATGGTCTGCTTCCATTAATTGTCTTTTTCGTATATATACCCGTAGTGAATATGCATTTATACAAAAAATATGACTTTTGTTATTAGCATCACTTACTTACCTACTATTTAGCGATATTTTATAATATTTTAAAAAAGGATGATTTTATTTCGATGAATGGAAAAAATTTCAGAAAAATTAGCCTTAAAAAATAAAAATCAATAGATTTCCGTCTAAAATTTTATTTGGCACAAATTTCAGGTTAGGAACAAGTTATAGAGATGTGGTTTTCTCGAGCTTATTTAGCTATTTTTTCATAAAAAAAATTATACCAATGAATTTAATTTTCTTCAGAAGATTAACCATTGCTGTCGGAATGTCGAAAAAAGCCCTCTAGCGGCCATATGTGAAATTAACATAACTTCAAACATTATGAAATTTGTACCCCAAGAATATCTCTTCTCAACTAGCCCAAGTTTCTTAAAATGGGCTCAGCCGCTTCGAGGATACAGTGTGTTCTTTAAGGAAACCTTTGAATAACCCGCACCACTATTTTTAGAATTACAGCAAAAATTGTCAAATAGAAAAGCTCACATTATCTTCGACTTTAAAGATCATGTATTTTTTTGTTAGGTTAATATAGCGGAATTCACAGAAACATCATTTTAACCGTCCCAGGGTTGAAATTGGGTGTTCTTTTTAACTGTGGTGGACCAGGGTGAAAAGACAATCTATGTTAAGTACTACAAAAACAACGATTTATTCTATAATCTGGTAGAACGAATCATTCTCGACATTTGGTTAACAAATTTGAGTCTATCAAATCAATCATTTTACACGCAAACCGCCGTAGCTGAATATTATAACGTAGTTTACCTTCAAAACAGCAGCTGAAGATGGGCCCGGTGGCTGGGCCAGGCACCATATATCTCCTAAGAAGGACTCAGGCAGCAGCGGTGGCCGCAGTAGTAGACTCTTCTGTCTCCTGATCAGTTGCCGTGCGCTGTGCGGGTTCGAGTCCCGTCCCAGGAGAAATTTTTCTCTTGGCTATGGATGTTGTGATTGTCCGTAGGTGGTAGATGGTCTCTGACTATCGAACGCGGAGGTACCACCCGGCGGTTCCCGTAGGCGGAGCCAGAATGTGTGCATGTTGCCAGAGTCCATGAGGCGTCCCCCCTTTTTCCATGTATCCCCCTATAGCCCCACGGTACCCAATGGGTGCTTAGGCCTTAGGCCTTCGTGGTACTTGGAGTATAAAAAAAACTTTAGATGCTTCACATTTCTTGGAGTTGGAAAATCCGTAATCGCCCTCACCCTATCAGGATACATCTCGATGCCATCACCTGACACTATATGCCCCGGAACTGCGCTTCTAGCAAAACAACATTTCTTTAGTTTCACTGTGATTCCAGCAGTCCGCACGCGTCCAAATAATATCTTTAAATGGAGCAAATGCTCCTCCATATTCCTAGAGAACACCAGCAAATCGTCCACGTACGGAATCAAGAGTGACTCAGTTTCTGGTCTCAAAATTTTCGTCAACCCTCTAATAAACGATGCAACCGACGGAGTCAACTCGAAAGGCAACTTTAAAGACATAAGTTTTTCCTTCATACCTCGTATACTTTTGATCCTCTTCTCGAATATGTATCTGCCAATAGCCTGCGTTGAGATCCAAGATACTAAGATATTGACCTTGGGTAAACCCATAAAACAAGTCGGTCGGATTAGGCGGGATCGCATGGTCTTTTACCATTCTTTTATTTAAATATCTACAGTCGAGACAAACCCTAATGCTACCATCTTTTTTCTTTACTACCACCAGTGGGCTTACATATTCTGTCTGTCGTTCATCAATAACATACCACAAAGCCAGTTCATTTATTTGCCGGCGAACCTCTTCTTTGTAAGCGTGCGCCACAGGATAGGCTTTAATATAAAATGGAGAAAAACCTCGCAACTCTATAGTGTGAGTATGCAATGATGTCCTTCCCGGTTCGTTTGAAAATAATGTTTTAAAACTCAACTTGTTTTTGTCTATCCACGTACCCCATCATCTCTGCTTTCTTTACTACTTCTCTCATTTCTTCGGGCATATACATATTTTTATCTGGCTTCTCCACCTCCAAAGAACTCTCTTCAAAAGCCTCGCAAATCGTCAGCTTGCGACTTTTGTCAAAAATTCTTGAAAGTCCACAAATTGCTTCACTTCTGCCCAGTGCGACGCTGAACCCCTTAAGCAACTCATCGCATAATAATTAACTTTCGATTCTCCGGCACTCCCGCTTCATCTAACCACTCCTCCAGATTTTTTATAAATACACATGGATGCAAAATACCCGCTGGAGAAAAGTGTAAATTTGGACCACCCAGGTCCCTCCAAACGCTAATACAGTGAGAATTCATACTATGTACTCTATTAGATGAAACATGCTCAGAACCGACTTGCATCTTCGTAGGTTCACCTTTTGTTCCCCCCGCATCTTTATTATCCAATACTCGAACAATGCTAGATGACAATTTGTCAAAATTCTCAGCCAGTGTCTTGCTTAGACCATTGGCAAATCTATCGAAAATTTTAGCTAAATTATTGTCCTCTCTGACTGCTTTTTGCTTGATTTCGGCATTTTGATCTCTTAGCAATAAACAAACAGACATGAAATTTTCAAATTCCTATCCTTACTATCCCTTAGTCCTTACATCTCCGCGAGTTGGGCACCAAATGTAACCCTCCCATGATTGAAATTTTGAGTTTTTTCACTGTGGTGGACCAGGGTGAAATGATAATCCATTTTAAGTACTACAAAAACAACGATTTATTCTATTACCTAGTATAAGGAATCAGTTCCGTCGCTTTGTTAACAGATTTGAGTCTACCAAATTAATCCTTTTACACGCAACCCGCCGTAGCTAAATATTCCACGTAGTTTACCACCAAAACTGTAGCTGAAGATTGGCCCGGTGGCTGGGCCAGGCACCATATGCTTTACGATTCGTAGATTTTTACGTAAATATCAAGATTTCACTTTAAGCGAAGATGAGGGAGGGCAATCATTTGATTTTTCTGAGATAGGAACAATCCGTATAAAGCAGGCAATTTTAACCAACACAGTGTTACCAATCGCAAATGCTACGAAATTTCGTTATCGAACGATTTCAAAAGTTCGGCTATTTCTGAAATAGACCTCATGCATTCTGCAATCGGTTTGAAGCTGGGACCAATGTGATTCTCATGTTACTATTTTATACATACCTCAAATTTTATGCTGTGATACATCAACATTTCTTGTCGATCAGATTCTGGCTGTTTTCTAATGCTATGTCAACGGGTTTTGCTCCTCAGAGTTCTGCTCGACGATTCTGCGACGCGATGAGCCTGTCAGACAGACTCACCAAACTTCGGCTTGCTATCATAACAGTGTCACACTGCTTCTCCCAGTTCAGCTAACCTTAAGCTGTTCAAAAATCGGATTAACAAGCTGCCTTTAAGCTCCTTAAAGCAGTCGCGATGACCCGGAATTTAGCCTTATGTGTACGCGGCTGCTTCGGTATAAAAAGATGCCTCGCGATTGTGCGCGTACAAAGAAACCACCTCACGCTGCAGATGAATTTGATGAAGATGTGGCGCGTCTGTAGCTCAATTTAAAACAATGCGTCAACCGATAACGACCTTTCGTACCAAACTACGGTTCCCAGGAAGTTAATGAGCCAACTAATACCGACAAAGACATATTCATTAACCTACATTGCGGCGGCGGGAACTTTGAATTACGCCACACTTTTGGGATAATAGAAGTTTCAGATTTATTGCACTTTTGTTTTGTGTTTTTGCCGCTAGCGGGCGGTTCTAGGTTACCGGCTTAATGTTAAAAGGTCCCGGGGTATTTTAAACTTACTCCGAACTACACTAGAATGATATATAATATCGGGAAAAAAGAAAGACAGATAACATGCAACTTATAAAACTTACGATGTATAAAATTTATTGTCTACAAGTGAACTGTGCTTCTTTTCCCAAATATGGCATTGTTGACATATCTTCCAATGACCTCAAATATGCAGGAATTTATAGTGACAAGCCAAACTCTGCCACTGAGCTGGAAAAAAGAAGACTAGCGACGACTTTCTCTCTGACGAGAGGCCTGGAGCTTATCACTACTTGGGGACGCGACAATCTTGTACAGTTTAATGCTCCCAAAACATAGTACTGTACCTGTGTTTGGCTTGCCCCGGTTTCCCCTATGTACCTTAAAAATGTAATTTTGAATAATAATCAATAAAAGATATGATTCTTTTGCTCACGTTATATACATAAAATAATAATAATAATAATAATAATAACAATAATAAATGGGCTTTATTTCGTACCTAAGTAAAAGTACAAAAAACGCGAAGTGTCGCTAAGATTAGCGTTTTTCAACTTAACCTTAACCTTAACAAATAAAATATATATATAATAAAACATTCCACCAACAAAAATGTATCCATAATTCTCAGTAATTACTAAATAATTAACAACACAAGAAAAAACAGAACAATTACAAGAATAGTCCATATTTCTAGCATTTTGTATTCATCATCAGACCTCGACTTGTAGTTTTAGTTTAAGCCTCTTTTCAAAATTAAATAATGTATATTTTTGGAATGTAACAGGCAGATCATTATATAATTGAATAGCATTGTAGCTGAATGATGTTTTATAGACAGGCTTAGAATGTAAGGGTATCACTACCATATTCCTATTCCTTGTATTCAGTTGATTTATGTCACTACATCGTATGCAAATATTGTGGTTGTTTGTTAGCTAAGACCTTATGTGTGAGTGTCAATAAGTGAAGCTTTTTCATGCCTTTAATCTGCAGAATACCAAGTTAATTAAATTTATAAGAAATATGATCAAACTTCTCGTATTCCGCAAGAAAATCTGACGCACGAATTCTGAATACGCTGTAATTTGCTTTGTTCACTATAAGATAGAGCTGCGCCATATATACTGTCACAATAACTGATATTTGATATAATTAATGTTTCACACAGTTTCAGCTTTACTGAAGTAGATATTATTTGCCTATGTGGATAAAACTGTTTCAAAATACATAACGAACATAACGAATTTACGTGTTTTTTGTATTTAAGTTCTGTGTCAATCCAGAGTCCCAGGTTTTTACACTCATTCATTATAGGAAGCCGGCAATCATAGATTCTAAGGGTAATTTCCGTTTCGATCAATGTTCTTTTGTTTTTTGAGCCGAAAACCATAACTGAAGATTTAGATGGATTAATTTTTAGGTTATGCGAGCACGAGATGTCTACTAGCCTTGTTAAGTCTTCGTTGAGCAATGCTTCTGCTATTTTAAAATTTTTGTGTTGAAAACTAAAATAAATTTGAGTATCATCAGCATAGTGATGGATTGTGCAGTTATGGACATATTGATGAAAATCCGATATATATAGAGAGAAAAGTAAAGGTCCCAGTATGGAACATTGAGGAACACCAAAACTTATAGCAGTTGACTGTGACATTTTCGAAGCTGTTAAGACCTTTTGATTTCTATTTGACAAATAGCAGCTTACCAAATTGACTGCAGCATCAGTAAAACCATAGTAAGACAGCTTAAGTAGCAGAATTTCAGGGTTTATCATATCGAAAGGTTTTGTGTAATCCAGCAGAACTAAACAAGTGATATTTTCTTGATCAAGGCCTCTTATAACATCATCAGTGACATTGGCTAGAGCAATTGTTGTACTATGGTTTTCCCTGAATCCAGACTGCATTGATGGAACTATTTCATTACTGAAAATATAGTGAGGTATTTGTATCTTCATTTCCCGTTCCAAAAGCTTCGAAAATGCGGGGAGTAAGCTGACTGGTCTAAGTTGCGTATGTCCATAATAGTTTTATGAGCTTTTGCGATTATTATGAACTGTGAAATTTGAAACCTTTGGAACCCAAATTCTACATCAAGCCGAAAAAAGTACTTTAATAGTCGATTTCACTAACATTTAAATTCGATGGAGACTTCCACCAATAAGGGAGCAGCTTATCGAAATGCAATTTGACAGAAGCTGTCAAAGCTCTCTGGATATAAGTAATTTCTATTGAAATATTAAATATAATCATGAAAAAGCGATTGTATTATAAACAAGACCACTTTTTGATTCCAACATGATGCTTTCATGTATTTTGCTATTTCTTATCTATTTTAAAATAACGATTGAATCTGTTTCCAAGCCAATAGGATTGCGACAAATAATAGGTCCGTATTCTAGCTTTTACATTTAATGGCATAGCAACCTACAACACCTATATGTTTAAAACGTGACAATCCCTTCATCTCCGTGGTGCACAATTCAATTACTATAGACATATGTGTAGATCTAAAATTATAAGTAGTTAGAGTAATAAAGCCTCCTATCTCCAAAAATAATAATTAATAATAAAATTATGGTTTGGTGAACTTTTTTGATGGTGGGGACACAAAACATATATACTGAAGAAGGCTTAATTCCATGCTATTCAAGGACAACACGGCTGACTTATGTCATTGTCAGCGGACATTTTTTGAAGGTGCGCTATGGTTGCCAGATTGTGCGTGAATGCCCCACAATGTTGGCAGCTCAACATATAGATCTGAGATTGCTATACTTTCATATATATAGAAATTTGGTTGGATATGGGAGTCCTAATGGTAAGTAGCATGTGAAATTAACATTTTGCGCTATCTTGACGTATAAGTGGTTTTTTGTCTGGCCGTGTTGTTTTGCTATACTGTGCTATCACGACCTCAAAACACATAACATTAAGTCACGATTAGGATAGGGACATTTCATTGATACTGATCGGTGGACGAAAATAACTGAGTGACTCATTGCACTGCAAGTGGGGAAAGTGATTTTTCCCACCAATCAAAAAGAACGCTCAAACGAGAATCCCATCTAACACGCATGGAACATGTATCTAGAAGTCAGATTTAAGTGTTTTATGAATTTATTTTATTGATGTCGGTGAATTTCTAGAACAACGAAAGGTCTGAAAAATCTTGAACCATAATTTGAAAATCCCCAGAAAATATATAAACATGAAAATCGGCAAATTGAGTCGAAACTAATTCGAAAGCATTTATCGAGAGCCACAGTTTCCAGCGGCGAGGGAGAAGTGGAAAATCTCACTTCACTTTGACTAATGAACGCGCTGACATGTATTGTGAGGCGACTTGAAGTGAGATGAGATTAACTGAGAAAGTGGCTAAAAGAGAAGCTACTGAAATCTGGGCAAACCGTTTTATATATCACGAAGCTATTCAATAGGGTGTTCTTTCAATGAAACCAGTGTTGCACTGGTAACATATTTTTTATTCTTATAACAAAACCAGTTTATATATTAATGTTCTCTTGGTGCGCATTTGGAACTCGCGAACAAATTACTTAATACAATACCAGATAATGATATACAGGGTGTTTCACTTTATTGTTGCATAACTTTAAGATTCGATAGAACTTTTAAAATAAATGCATAAAATCTATATAAACATGGGTCGAAAAATGCGTGGCTTCCGAAATACAGGGTGTTTAAATTTACTTTCTAAAATAGTTTTTTTTTAATATTTCGAACAATATTTGATGTATAACAGTGAAAATTAGTATACAAGGGTTTTTTGGTACGAAAAAAAGAGCCATGGGCATAGTTTTACTGTAGCCGGTAGAGGGCGCTCTCTACTGTACCTGTAGTGTATTGAAATGACCGAAATTTTTTTCTTTGTGTAATTTTTTGCTTTTTGAATAAAGAAACTGATTCTTCGCACTTTTCAACATAAAAAAGCTCTCTTGTGAATTTTCGTTACAGTTAGCCGTTTTTGAGATATTTCGATTTTTAAGGTTCGATGCATTTTTAATTATGTATGAATAAAATAACGTTAAAAAGTCAGTACCTCGATAATTTTTAGAAGTAGGCTGTGCCTGCAAATATTTTTGAAATTGAAAGCAGAATAAGGTTAAACGTCAATTAGTTGACAGTTATTTTTGTTGTCTGTTGAAACCTGAAACGTTTTTCTGCAATTGTGAATGCACGAAATTTAGTTTCTTTTACCTGTTTTTTTTTGTAAGTTTTACAAAAATGCCATTTTTATTCTCCAAGAGTTAGCGGATATTCATTTTGTGTATGGCTTTGTAAATGGAAACGCAGCAGAAGCAGCCAGAGAATACACACGAAGATTTCCAAACAGACGACAACTCGCTATTTGTAAGAGTGCATCGCCAAATAATTGAAAATGGTTTTGGAAATCTCCAAAGGGATCAAAACATAACTGTTCGTCAGCGCAGATTTACCCGTATGATTCTGCATGAATTTGATAGAGATCCGACCACAAGTGTTAGGAGAGTTTCTGGTGCCTTGGGAATTTCAGCAAGCCATGTTCACCGTGTTCTTAGAAATGATCATAGACGTCCTTACCATTTGCAACCTATGCAAGGACTACAGCTAGGGGACGAAGAACGAAGAATCACATTTTGTATAGGGAGTTTTTAAGTAACGTTTTATGGACCGATGAGTCAAGCTTCACTAGACGTGGAGTGGTTAATTTTCATAATCAACATATTTGGTCGCATGAAAATCCGCATGCAGTTCGGGAAAGAGATTTTAAGCATGAATTTAGTGTGAACGTGTGGATTGGTATCTACCGTATTCGACTATTTGGACCCTACCTTGTGAATGCAAGGTTAAATGCTGCGACCTTCTTGGAATTTTTAAAGGCTGAACATGCAAATATGTGGGATGATGTTATGTTAGATTTAAGAAGATTGGCCTGGTTCCAGCTTGATGGTTGTCCAGCTCATTATTCGAGAACAGTTTGAAACTGGCTGGACGAAAAATATCCAGAAAGATGGATCGGCCGTGGAGGACCAGTCGCCTGGCATCCACGATCCCCTGACCTAAATCCATTAGATTTCTTTGTGTGGGGATTTCTAAAAGAAAAAGTGTACCAGACTCCCGTAACCACAAGAGATATGCTAATAGACAGAATCAGGAATGCATGTGATGAAATAAGGCCTTATTTGAATAATGCTATACCACGCTCGATCATTCGTAGATTTGAATTGTGTATTGAACAATTGGGTTTACATTTCGAGCAACTACTTTAGATTTTGTATGTTTGTCCTAGCTATCCAATAGCATTTTAGTTGTAAATAATTAATTTAATTTGTTAAACATAATGTTGGAAAATTAAACAAATTAATATTCTGTTTTTTTGTGTTTATTTGGAGTTAGGAATTATTGCTGTGTTTAAAAACACAATCTAAAGGATCATCTTAATTACTTGTAAGTCCCAAATCGAAAATGTAAAAAAAATATTATTTTCCCATTTTCCCTTAAAAATCGAAATATCTCAAAAACTATAACGAAAATTCACAAGAGAGCTTTTTTATGTTGAAAAGTGCGAAGAATCAGTTTTTTTGTTCAAAAGGCAAAAAATTGCACTAAGAAATTTTTTTCGGTTATTTTAATACACTACAGGTACAGTAGAGAACGCCCGCTAGCGGCTACAGTCAAACTATGCCCCTGGTTCGTTTTGAAGTACCAAAAAACCCTTGTATACCAATTTTTACTGTTATACATCAAATATTGTTCGAAATATTTAAAAAAACTATTTTAGAAAGTAAATTTAAAGACCCTGTATTTCGGAAGCCACGCATTTTTCGACCCATGTTTATATATACTTTATGCATTAATTTTAAAAGTTCTATCGAATCTTAAAGTTATGCAACAATAAACTGAAACACCCTGTATATATATATATAGATTTTTACGGTTTTTGAGTTTTTATGTTGAGATGGATGTTTCAAATTCAAACACTCCTCGTATCTGCTACTCACATAGTAGATATATGTTCACAATTTCTAACAATCTCAATTAATGTTTTTTGTTATCACTCGTTCAGAGTCTTATTAATAAATAATATATACCTTTGACTACCATTGCCAGATGTCCTTCTTCCGGAAGAACGATCCTCCTTTTTAGAAACGCAGACGAAAGCCAAGCTGAAAATGTACCGTAGAAAAAGGAAATAGTTATTCCGCAGTTCAAAGTCCAGTCGCAGTAGATATTGTCGCACTGGAGGAAAATGAAAGTGATAAAATTGAAAATGGTTTTGAATGAACATTTGTAGTTAATTTGCATTTTCAGTTTAGTATTGTTGCAATTTCTTCAGTACCCTCACTGGATGTTATGTGGTATAAAAGGTAGCTAATTTTTATTTTTACATCATTAGTAACTAGCAGCATTTGTTGTTATCTCTTTAAATAATTTTCTCAAATTTTCAAATCGTATGTTTTTGATATTCTTCAATGAGACACAAGAATAGAGCAATTTACCCATCCTTCGATCTTCAATTAATTGATAACCCCCTCATCTCCGGGTCAAACGTCATCAACCCAACCTTGGTATGAACATGAAAAATAAACTTGTCAAAATTACAAAACCGAAAACTATAAACGAGGAGTACATTCGACATAGCAGTGTTACCAGACATTGTCATTTTTCTATCATATGCTACGACAACAATTTTAAGCCTTTGTTATATTGGGCTTTGGCTTGGGCCGAACCAAAACCAAAACCTAGACTAAAATCCAAACCCAAACCAAAGCCCAAACCATTTGGGTCTTGTCTTGGGTTATTAGTTGGTGTTGTATTGCCCAGTTATTTTTCACACTACATCAGTGTTACATTCTGGGTCCGGATCAACCTTGCAACATTACTTTATGTGTTTATATTGGATGATATGGTTATACCAGTTTTAATTTTTCGTGTGTGAAAATAATAGTGCTCTAATCACACAATTTTTGTTTTCAATTACAAAATAAACCCTCCTATATACGTGTCAAATACCAATAAAGGCAGATTCCCTAGTGCTCTCAGGTGTACCCAATCAAATTGCATATTGAAGAAATATAGAAACAAAAACGATTCAATTCATATATTCCACTGATCGTAAATGTATTCTCCCATCACTATCATTATGACACTAATGTCAAATGTCAATTCCTTGATATTAAAACAAAATGATTTTATATGAAAAATTGTTGAAGAATCTAGTATTTTGTAGAAAGAGTGGTTACTGTAAATCGTAGTTTTTGCAGGAGTCTGGTTTGCTGGCAGCTTTACCATAAATATTTAGATGCCCCTCAATCGCTCTAAAGATGGTTACATACAGTGAAATGAAAACAAAAAAGTACTCAATTGTAATTTCATGCATACATGTTGAAAATCTTGAACGGTTTCTGACCAGTACCAATCCAAGGTGTCAAAGAGTCGTTGAGGAACTGTAAAGAAGTTTATGAATGTGTTGAAATGCAACATCTAACAAACATTTTGGCGGAAAGGCTTTCTTGTGTAAGGGTTTGTAAGTTTAGCAAATGTTTTATATAATATATTTTTATATAAAATATATTTTTATATAGGATGATACAAATTGGGTTTCCACATTAAAAGTATTTAAAAAAAAGAAGAAATTGAAAATTATAATAACGTATGTATTTGTCCTTTCAGGGCAGTTCATTACAATTATGCTTGAAAGATATATATGACCGGCTCATGTGGCATGACATAATCCGTTTCGAGAAATTTTCGGCTACTCCGTGGCACAAATGTTGGTAATTTCGCGTCCTGTTTCAGCTTCGCAATTGTCTTCGGGTTATTCTTGTAGACTTTGCTCTTGAAATATCCCCAAGAAAATAATCTAAGGGAGTTAAATCACAGGATCGCCGCGGCCAATTGATATGGCCGTTACGTGAAATAACGCGACCTGGAAACTTGCCGCGCAGTAATTGTATCATTTCTGCTGAAGTTTGACCTAGGCTTCAATTCCTGTGTTATTTGGACTCTGTATGGGTGCAACTTCAGATCTTTTGTTAAAATCCGCTGTATAGTGGAATAAGTAAGGTCCAGTTGCTGAGATCGATGACGAATCGAGGTTCTTGGATTTTCGGCCACACTTTCGACAACAATAGCAATATTGTGTTCCGACCGACCTCTACGAGCACTCCTAGGGGTTTTGGTGTTTGCTCGAATTTTTGCACCAAATTCCAAACTGCCCTCTCACAAGGCCGATTTTGTGCGACAAAAAAATTCACGTAAAGCACGAAATGATCGGCCGTTTTCATTATAGGTTTGGATAATTCTAACACGTTGTTCGGTCGCAAATTGCTTCATGACTGTTTTGTTTATATTTTGACGTTGGAAATGGCACGTTGTCGTTGACAAATTCAGTGGCGTTTCAAAAAAGAAAATTATTTTTAATGTGGAAAGTCAATTTGAATCACCCGTTATTATATCAATACATGGTAGGTGATGTTAAGTTAGTATAATCACATATGGATTACAAAAATTGAAATAAACATAGATGAATCTCAGCTAAACTGAATACCTGAATAATTCGACACTTTTTTTCTCATAAATCTGACTGAGAGATCTTAAGGCCCATTACCCATATTTGACGGTCTCTTTGGTACTCCTACCCTGTTGGTGGAAAATAATGCTTTGATAGATGAAAATCTTTGTGAAATCAATCCTAAAACTGGTTTATTTGTCAGTTGCATGGTTTTCATTGTTCTGAAATATTCAAATTCTGGGACTTAGAGGATTTTCCATTGACCGACTAAATTGGTGATAAAAATTGCAAATTCAAATATCGTTTTTAATACAAGATTTGTGTAGAGCTTGGAAATCTACATTAGGCTGTATTTTGATACATAAGGTCAAAAGGTTCATTAGCAATTTGACCAATATGTTCTAACAAAACGCCTGAAAGGTTCACGAACACTCCAAAAAATTGGCAGTCTGGAATTTTTTGAAAAAAGGTCAACGAGAGTTTTAGAACATCAAAAACTATGATCACAAATATGATACTGCGATGTGTTATTTAGTAGTCAAGTTCGGCTGTCAAAGATGACGGTTGCTATTTGAACTTACAAGCTTCATATCCAAATGATCTCTAAGACCATTAGTTTACACCTGCGATCATCGACAGATTGCTTTGTTGAGATATACCATACCCAAGACTTGCATTGTCTTTTTTTAAAAGCACATAACAATCCACGTTATTCAACCAAACAACAGTACATCCTTGATACGTTTTGCTACTGACGACACCAAAGTCTTTTCTGTGAAATGGATATCCATTGTATTGCTGTATGACAATAATTTCACATAGAACTTTGTATAGGTTTACCAGCTTTTATGGGTTAAAAATAGCGTAAGGTTACGATATCTTCACGCCATTTAATCAACAAATTGTGTTCGATTTTCGATAATGTTCGCCAAAATCAAATCAGTGTGTATACATACATTATACAGTGCTTCTCAGGAAGCCCAATAATTATTTTTGAACTGCTTAAGATAGCAAGCTGAAATTCGAGGTGATCACATTGGCGCATAAATTCTATATCTTAACGTAAAACTGATAATTGGAAGATACAAAATGGCGACAGGATGACATCTTGTAACGTTTTTACAAATAGGATGAGGACTCTTTTGACATCTTGTTTTGAAGATTCTTATAACCCTTTATAAACCCAGAACTTGAAATCACTGGTGCCAGCAAGCTTTCAGAGTTGAACCGTTTTATATATTGAATCGCTTATAACTCAACAACTGATCATGAACACTTAACAGTATTTCATATTATTTTTTCTATCTTAAGTATGATAAAATATGAAATATTCAGTTAAAGAAGAAAAGAAGATTGATATGACACACTATCTATACTGTTCTGATGATTGGTTGTTGAGCTATAAACGACCCAATGTACTCAAACGCTCAACTTTGACAGCCAGTCATTTCGCCATTTTCGAGGATGATGATTTTCTATTATAGGGTTATAAAGTAACCATAAGCAGCTTCAAAGTGAGGCGCCACACGACCTCTCATACTATTCAAGAAACTTTTTCTAAATGGCGCCCTGCTGTCATCTAGAATCTTCCAACATTTGCGCTAAAATATAGCATATAGACATCAATTTTATTACTCAGCTTTTCAACTTGATCCATCCAAAAGATAAGTATGGGTGATGTTCTTGAAAAGTACTCTATGACTTATATTTGTATAAGCTGGAGTACCTATGTTACTATAAGCATTGATTAACGTATATCCAAAAACAGCTAACTGTACAGTTTGCCGGTATCCAAAAACGGATCTGAAGGATACTAGCGTTATCATGAGCAGAACACAGAAATGAATTTAGAAATACCCTTTGTAAAGATTTAGAGCGTTTGGTTCTTCTACTCTCCCATAGCTTTGAATGAAGATGCAGTCTATGCGACATTAGCAGAAGCAAACACTCTAATTATTTTCAACTAGATTTCTAAATTTAATCTTGTGTACCGCCACTGTCTAATAGACGGCGCTGATATCTCTCATACCTTTTTGTGTATCAGATGTATTTTGGTACACAAAATTAACGTAATCTACTTGAATATATATCAGTATATGGTATATAATCAATGCTACAAGTGGTACGATTTGGAAGAATTATGGGGTATATTCCTGTGAGGGTTGTGGTAATATTATCACCACCTCCTTACGCGAAAAATAAAATTAATTTTGGAAAATCACTCCTTAAAATAAGTGTGAAGAAAAAATAGAGATAAATGCAACAAATAGTAGGTATACAAGAAATTTGACTCTGGTCAACTTTGCCAAAGCTCATTCATATTATTTTGACAGCTTACCGTAATTCTCTAGTTTGTAGATAGTAAAAATGGTGCTAAAAAGGGTGACAAATGTTAAATTTGCGAGATATTTGCAAGTTTTATTGCATTTAGCATACCATACTTTTCTAACCTATGTGATAGTCTGTTTACATTCACCAGCAGAACGTTGTAAGTTTAAGATATATCTAAAATTTAAAAAAAATATTCATGCTGATGTTACAGCTTCTGCAGCGCCATTATTTGATATACCTAGACAAAGTGTTGGGACATCAGAAATAACACGCCAGAATGACACGGTAGGTAGACTGGCTTCAGATCAATCAGATAAAATCATCTTGACCTTAGTAAAAGTCTTCTAGTTTTCGAGATATTCCCACTTTTAAGTTTTTTCAGAAAATCCTACTTTTTGCCTGTTATGGCTAACTTACGATTTTTTTTTTTAGTTGCTGGAGATGCCCGGGTATTAATTTCATTGTATACTAGCATGGTATGCTAAAAAAAACAAATTATTACATTTGGTTTCAATGCGAAAACCTGTTCTAAAGTTTTACTAATTACTACTAATTACTGTGGAGAAAATCTACCAGACTGAATTAGCAAATGACCTTAAAAGTTAGCTATTTACTGCCCTTTCAAAAATAGCATAACAATTGTAGGTTCTTTTTACTAAAAACTGAATAATTTCAAGTTTTGTTATTGATGTCGTAATACTTGCGAAATACTACAAAAAAAAATTAATGCAGCTGTCTTTTATGTCAAATTACAACATTGAAGATGCTATAATCGCGATGCGTAGGTACTACCTGAATTTTGTGAAAATCAAAGGAAATAGAAAAATGCAACCTAATGTTCTGTTCATTATTTACAACAATGAATCAAAAATGATAATGTATAGCTCATTGAGACATTTACTAAAATAAAAAGCGATTACAGCAACTACAAGGTTGTAATTTAAACACAAAGGACAGCTACATTTATTGTTTTTCATTTGTAGTGTTTTGCAAGTATTACGGCTATGATCAAACTTGGAATTATTCAGTTTTTAATAAAAAGAACCTACAAATATTTTACTACTTTTGAAAGAGCATTAAATATCTAATTTCTAAATTCATTCGCTGGTCTGGTACATTTTTTTCACAGTAATCAGTAAAACTTTAGTAAAGGTTTTCGCATTCACAGCAAATCTAATAATTTGTTTTTTTTAGCATACCGTGCTAGTTTTCAATGAAATAAATACTCGGTTGTCTCAACCTACTGTGAATGGTAGCCCAGGAAAAAGAATTAAGTTAGAAGGCCTTCATAGCCATAACGGGCAAAACAAGAAGCCAAAAGTAGGATTTTCTCGAAAAACTTAACAGCGGAAATATCTCTAGGCTAGAAATCTTCTACTAAGGTCATGTTGACTTTATCTAATGGAACTGGAGCTGACCTACCTTCCGTGTCGTGTCATACACACACCCTCCTACCCTGTGCGGTCCCTCCACCACCCCTGTTCCACGTAATCTCAAACCCTTGAGGAGTGGGGGGAAGAGCAATCTGATCCAACCCTCCTCTCCCGCCCGAAGGCCTGGCGTGGCGCTGCGTGGTTCAGGCCGCTGCGCGTTCCCGAGTGTGTGCTGCCGAGCGAGCTAACCCCCCTCCCCAATTTTGCCCCTTTTTCCCGAAATTTGACTCGATCGTTGGAGCAGCACCATCTAAATCATGATGGTCTTATTCTTTAAGGACACTTTGCTTCTCCTGCCTATTAAGGTCTTAGTTTTGAGCGTGCCATCTTCACTTTCTGCACCTGGCCCTCGACATGGTTCTTCCAAGTAAGTTTTTGGTCTATCTTCACTCCAAGGTACGTGCTGGAGTCCTTCCAATCGACCTCAACTTCTTCGTCTCTTCTCCAACCTCTCTCCATTCTGGTGGTCGTCATCTTTATTTTGGTTTGAGGCAATCTTCGATTTCTTCGGAACAGTACCGCTTCGGTCTTCACAGGGTTGAGACGGATCTTCCACTTGATGCACCATTCCTCTAGTTGGTAGTCGCTCGTTGCAGATATTCCGTAACCATGCGGGGACTCGTACTTTCTGCCGCATATGCTGTATCGTCCGCATACACATCCAGTTGCGTTTTTGGAGTCTTCGGGATGTCTGGACTGTAGATTGCATACAGCAGGGGTGATAGAACCGCTCCCTGCGGTACTCCTGCCTCCACAGTCCTCGTCGTCGAAGTTGCTTTACCAATCCTAATTCGGAATTTACGATGCTTCAAATAGGACTTCACCAATTGGATCATCCCGTTGAGTATCCGAGGTCTACCATCTTGTAGATCAGTCCGTCATGCCAAACAGTATCGAACGCCTTAGCGGCATCCATGAACGCTCCCACGGCCCGCCGAGTCTGGAACGATTTCGTTGCCATCTCGACCAGCCTTAGGACCTGGTGCTCTGCTGAATGTTCGCTTCGGAATCCGAACTGTTCGTCTGGAACTACTCGGAGTTCTTCAGTTTCGTTCCTCAGTCTTCGTTCGATTACCCTTTCCGCAATCTTGCTCAGTGCCGTCAACAGGCTTATGGGTGTGTAGTTTTGGGAGAACCTTGAGTCTTTCACAGGTTTTGGTATATTGATCACTTCGGCTACTTTCCAGTGTTGTGGAAAGTATCGGTGTCTCAGTATGGCGTTGACAATGTTGGTGACGTTTGGGATAACTTTCTGACACTGTTGCTTGGGATAGCAACCTGGACTTAGCTTGTGATAGCACAAATGACCAAATAATAACACCGAACGCGTTTGGGACAACGTAGCAACAAGGTATGGTCAACAATATTGTCTCTTTTGCTTGTGATAGCAAATTTTATCTGGTTTGTGATAACCATGGAACAGGACTGCAAGTTGAACATGGAGGTTAGGAAGTCGTTTAGATATATTTTTTCCTTATTACCAAATAGAGATTAGGTATCTTATGCGCTTATACGAGGTTAGAGTTACATTATGCTTGTGATGGCAAATTCCATCTGGTTTGTGATAACCATGGAACAGGTGTGTAATTATGAACATGTCAGGTTAGAAAACCGAGAATGTATATCTTTTTCTCATCGCCAGATAAAGAATATGCACCTTATGCGAGGTTAGCGTTACTTTTTGCATGTGATAACAAATTTGATCTGGTCTGTGATAACCTTGGAACATCTTTGTCAGAATGCACATGACAGTTTAGGAAACCACTAAAGTACCATTTTTCGTTAATAACAGATGGAGATTAGGTTTTACCTACGTGAGACTAGCGTTACATTTTGCTTGTGATAGCAAATTCCACCTGGCTGGTGATAACTATGGACTGTACGTATGAACATGACCGGTTAGGGAACCACCAAAGTTTTAATGTTGAGTAATAACGGAGGCTAAATATCATTATGCCCGATTAACATTACATTTTGCATAGGTAGCACTCGAACAGCAGGGCGCTCTGGATTGTGTTGTCTTAAAGGCCATGTAGTCTGTTTCAATATATGACGCATCACCACGATGATGCGGCGACCTTAGTACAATTAATATTCGCGCGTTGTTCCAAGGCTGACATTTCGAGGGCCGGTCTTGTTGATGACGATAGATGAGTAAATGCAGTTCTATTGTAGTCACCTAAGGTGAACTCTGAGGTAACGGAAGCCATAATAGAAATTATCGCACGCAGGGTGCTTGGTCTATGTACAGCAACATGTGAGCTGTTTATTAACTGCAAATGGCAATACTCTATCCTCAAGGTTCAAAGAAGGGAGAGGAGCGCATGCTGGCAGATATTCACATTAAAGCAAGCAACTCAGGAGTACCCTGACAGAAGCTTCCATTGATATCTTGTCCTTTGGTGTAGGTTTGACCAAGTAAGTCAATTCTAAATAGAAAACCGATAAACGTGAGCAGCAACTGAAGGCCAAAAGGTCAGACAACATCAGATATCACCCATTATTCATGTACATGAGGTATGTAGATCAGCAGGGACATTGACGCGTATTCATCATCAATGGCAGAGCTGTAGGAGTGTCGCTAAGGTACTGAGTTGGACTCAAGTGGGTCACTTGTCATTCACATGACGACTGGTTCAGCACTTTTACCATAGCTGAATCTGATTAGTCCATCTATGAACTACCGACTTTCGACAGTCCTCTCAATTGCTTAGCTGGGGTGCTTATCAGTAAAAAAGTTGAGCTAACTAAAAGGACCTATCCAACTGTTTCTTGCCCCCAAGTCTGATGGGTCAACACTTTTGGTTCCTTACCTCAAGACACTTTGTCTGTTTATAAGTCTAGGCTATTGAACTGGGAGCAGACTTCTCCGTAGAGATACTTTCTTAACGAATCTGGATATGGGATATGCAGATTTTGCTATCCGTCAAGGAGAGTCATAGAATATATTTAAGATTCATATTCAAGGGACAGCTCTTCCAATACAATACTGTACCGTTTAGGGTAAATTGTGCCCCTCATGTGCTCACAAAGTTGATAAAACCATTTCTGGAATACCTTAAGAAAAAAATGAGCACTTTCAGGCTCAGCATTAAATTGTGACAGAAAGAAAGTAACTTTACTTGAGCGGACGATGCAGATATTACTAAATCTAGTAAGGGCAATAATGGACAGCAACCAAGACAGAGTCCGAAACTTTCCGGTGAACATCAAGATCTTGGTGTCAGCTAGCCTTTCATTTCAGCCGACTATACACTAACGAGTGAAATTTCTTGCCTTATAAAATTCTCGAATTTTAACGCTACTATGCCACTAAGATACTATAAATTAATGTCTACCTCGGCTGGGGCTCAAAGAAACGGGCAGATGCGGTCAGAGGTATTGAATATTATCCAATTTTTTGGTTGTATAATTTATCGGACTGGGACATTGGGATGTGGAAACGGAGTGGTAGCTACACCTGTACCTGTCTTGATTTTGGTTCAAGTATTCGGTGTTTCTGAAATTTCACTTCTAGAAGTAAAGCAAAGATCTGATGGAGGGATCTAGGACGCCGCTCCCACTAATTCTGAAGCTTACCCTGGTTATCGTAACTGGAAAGCTGTCATTCCAGTCAGCATCGATAATCCATCACGTATTGTGGGCTTAGACTACGGTAGGACCTTTGTCGGGAAGAAATACATGTCTGGTTTTCTATCTTGAAGTTTCTTACCGTACAGTGTGATAAGATATAATTGTTTGAGCTATCAGTCTTGTACCCAAAATGTTACTAACGATGCAGACATAAAATGGTTTTTGAAGGGCATTTACAGGCTGAGGCCATCTCAACTAAAACATAGACACTGGGTTGTTCTTAAACAACCAAAGGGGCAGCTGGTTAGCTCTTTAGGTATTTGGATGAGGAAATCAGCAACACTGCTAGCTCTAACATGAGGTCAGTGTGTGCAAACTAATTGAAACAGACAACATCCGGATTGGGTTGAATAATATTGAAATTTGGATTTCTCCGTTTTTAAAAGTCTGGGGGTCACTCATGAGGCAACCACTTTTCGTTTTACCGCATTTTACGCCCAAATATCTGTGCAATCAAAGTATTTATTTGTCCTCCACAGTAACTTTACCATGGTGCTTCTGCTCCCATATGGATGAAGTCGGTTTTAGCAGACAGTGTCACAATTGACAGCCCACAGTACATGAAATGCGCCTACCTACAGTAATCTCATGGTCGCGGCGGGCTGGAGTACGTTTTCTGAGATACGTCAGAAATCTCTTATGCCAAACAATAGCTTTGCTCAAGCGGCATTTGAGGTGAACCAAGTCTCCACACCTTAAACATAACTATGTTATTACGTTATTTACTTTACCGTGTAATGGATGGTAACTTTTGAACCAGGTACGTCATATTACCTGTTGCTAAAAGCCCGAACTTGAGTTGTTACAATGGAAATGTACATTTAGTTGACACATACATTGCTTACAATTTGTGTAGTGTGTACAATCTGTCGTTTACTATTGCAGAGCGTTAGTAGTATGTTGTTGCAACTAGCTTGTTGAACATCTACGGTATGTACTCTAAATATTTATTTCGACGAAGACGGAACGTAATTACATGATCAAACGAACTTACCTGTAAGTGATGTTCGATCTTATTTCTGTGAAGTCCTCGTCGAAGTAAATAGCTCCCTCGCTCCCTATGTATCACCCAATTGTTGCAACAACTTGGCTTTGAAGAAAAAGAATGTTTATAGGCGGCCAGAGGGGAGGTAGGTATGGGGAACGGGCACGGTGCCGCTTTCTTTCGCTGTGTGCGAGCTTTGAAATCGTGGGGTTTGGTATAACTAACGAGGGTACTGCGATATGTATTCTAAATATTTACTTCGACGATGATTTTACATAATTAAGATCGAACATCACTTACAGGCAAATTCATTTGATCATGTAATTTTGTGTTCTCTGGTACTCAAATAAGAGGAAATCAAGTGGAAATTCGAAGAGACACAAGTTTGTCTCTTTTGACAAACCAATTAAGAGCTGGAAACATCAGAATGTAATTATATTCGAAGAGTTGGCAACATTTTCAATTATGGTAGATTATAAAACTTAATAAAAACCCAGAAATTTCTTATTGTCGCTCATTTTTAGTCCAGTTTCTTTCATCTACTTACAAAAACTATGGACTGAAATCCTTTTGACCAAATACGACCGGTGTAGTGAACTTCTCCTGCTACAAAAATATGCCACGTATGGACAAAAAACGTAAAAAGTAAAAATCATACCATATATATTTGACGTTTAGAGAACCTGCTCATTTTTGGAAATTTTTTGAGTGGTAGAAAAATGAAGGCGGAAGGAGGGTTGGAGGAGGTAAGGGGGGTATATCTCAATTGTTTGACCATAGTAGATGATTAACAATTAATCATATCTGACACATAGATTATTTCTCCGCACATACGAGAATGATTAGAAATATTTCCAA